>OX183136.1:20533863-21133863 GCA_945261195.1 Cryptosula pallasiana
AATGTTGATTCATAGGATTTAATCAGTACAACTTTACCTATTTAAGAGCCACTGTTTTCACACAGAAAGCATCCAGTTCTACAACGGCTAGCGGAGAAGCAACATCTACTAAACCTTCTATTGCAACAACTAGGAGCTCACCTTCTTTATAAAGGTAAGAGTAAAAATATTTATTTTCTGTTAGCTAACACTACTAGCTGAAGGCTTATGATCTTTATGATCTTTTAAAATTAATTACGAAAAATTAAACAGAATGTTTTGTTTTTTTAGAATGAATACTCAAGACGAAGGAAGTCAACCGATGAATGAAGAAGCAGGATCCCAGCAAACCCTTTCCCCATCACCTTCTCCTATCTTTGATATGGCAGAAAGTCAATTGGTGGTTGATGAACCAGAATCCCAACAAGATTTTACTTCATTCACATCTCCTACTAACAAGCTGTCTTCAAAAAGAACATCGATGAGGAAACGATCTTTCATTGATTTGACAAAAGATGATAATGAAACTGGCTCGAAGTGCAAAAAATTAGTTTTGACTGATGTTGGAGACGAAACGCTTTTTCGTCACACCAGAATACCCTTTCAGGATGCTGGAAGTAATGAACTAACCACTCTCACCTACAAGAGCGCTGGGTTAATAAACTCTCTCTCTCCAGATAGTCTAGAAAGACTTGAAGAGTCCATGGAAATCTGCGAACTACCAGTACCAACAGTTATGGAGGTGTTGTCTGTTGAATTTCGTGATGAATCAAAGTGTGTCATCATTTACAACTACCGAAAGGATAAAAAGAGAAATCGGGTGAAGAGTGATGTTTCAACCGAAATAGGACTGCTTGTTAATAAAGCTAAGCAAACACGTCCAATTGTTTTAATTTATATGGGAGAAGGAAAGACAGGAGATGCGATTTTTCGTACCGCTGAATCTCAAGGATGTAATCGAAAGATCAACAATCCATTCAACTCATTGTACGGCAAGAGTTTGAGACAAATACAGGCTTATTTCAGTGTTGCTCACCTACACGATTTTCCGACAGGAAGTGTTATAGCTTATGAGAATCCTGGAATGCTAAGAAAATGTGATACTCGTTGGAACAAGACTGCTGATATTATAGTGGCTAATTACAGATGCATGGTGAATGGAGAGCTATTGATTGGAGATCTTAGCATCCCTGCTCAAATAGCTTCATCTGTGGTGGCTGAAAAAAGTGTTGTAATCGTATTCAAAGGACTAAGACAAAATACGAACAACATGATTTCCTATGATATCATTCTACTCTCGGCTCTTCAAGCTTTCATTCAAGCCTCAGAACTGTTTGATACTTTGCTGCAACACACCTGTCTCTCCTACTTTGATGAAAATGAAAAAGAGAATTGTCCAAAACAGCACATCGGAGCCCTAATCGATAACACAAAGGATGTGACTCGTCTTCTATGATGGTAAGTTTCATATCTATTTTAAAAAAAGTTCCGAAGTATTTTTTGTAAAATTCATTCATATAACTATGTATGATAGAGTCATTAGTTACTATGTCTTTTAGATATAACTAAAGAGCGCTCCTGAGGAAGAAAATGAGAAGAACTTATTTACTTCTTGCTTGAAACATTACAAAATAATAGTTTTTATAGGTTCTGTAGTGTTTAGCGCAAATAATGAGATAAGTTGTATTTTATTCATTTTATTTGTTATAACAAATAAAAATCAATTATAATAACTTATTTTAACAATTTATTTAGTAAATTAGTTCCTTGTATATGCACTCCATCTTTCCCTTCTACTGTATTATCTTGTATGAACTCGAAGTTAGGATATGTCTGTATGATAAATCTCCGTATTGAGTGATCTCTCATCTCACTATCTCCTATATCTCGTAAACTTCTAACAATTTCATCCATACTCCACCCTCTACTTCTCAGTAAACAAAAGTATACACAATAATCGCCACATACAGTTGACAAAAAATTTTTTAGTTGTGTTTCATTACTTTGTATTGTTTCATATCCTCCATGAATACTTAGTATTTCATTTACATCTGGATAAAAGGAAACAGAACGTCCAAACGAGTAAAAAAAATCCACCTCTGAATCATTAGCGTACACAGCCAACCAATGCTCTCCAGGTTGGTGAGAATAATGGGTGTTGAATACAAAACATCCTGTTGGAAAATTGCAAATTTGCTTCCAAAACTGTTCTCTAGCTCCAACATGAATCCCTACGCTTTGACATAAAACACCTGAAGATAAGATCGAACGAATTTGCATGGTATTCATCTCTAACTTTCTGTTTAAAGCACTGCGTCTCCCCCGATAGTGAATTGAAGAATGCTATCCATCTCCAACACACCGTCTTTTACAAAGTATGCTACCAGGGATAATCCATCAGCCGTGTTAGTGCTAAAACGAATTTCCACACTTGTTGTGACATTTTTCATAGAGTGAAATCCTTCTTTAAGAAAATCACCAGTCAAATCAAATCCATAAAGTGTAGTACCATCAAGGTATTGTTCTTTCGTAATACCAAGACTATCACCTTCAAGCAAAGTTCCGGTAGTGTAGAAACTGATGATATTCTCTTCCAAAAATCCCTCTAGCATAATTTGGTTCAAATCTCCTTCCAATTGGACAATCACCAACTCTCAATACAATACTATCAACATTAGCGTGTGTCATTCTATATGGATTCAAGGTGAAACGTCCGTTCATTGCGTTGTGATCAACTAAACCTAAATAAATTTGTTTAGGTTTTTGTTTGTTTTCTTCCAAAGTGATGTCAATCTGCGCAACGCCAGCACGAATTCCATATAGTTTTATCCGTTTTCGATCAACTGGATAAATGGAGTTGTGACCTTCCAACGCCAAACTGAGTTGGGAGTTTTGTATTGTAGGATTCACCTTAACTTTATAAAGATGAAGTTCAAATTTATCAATTCTAATCTTTGCTCCTCCTGCAGGCGCCTCATTCGCAGCAAACAAAGCTAGTTTGCCAGAGGCGCGCTCAAACTCCAGCTGCATAGTAGGACCTGGAATTATTAGTTTTTTCTGCTGAAATAATGCGAGATGAGGTTTTCCAGTTAATTCTATTGTCTTTCCACCTATGATTAGAGCTCTCCTCTTTTTCTTATCAGCGGTTTTGTGATCAGCAGCGTCGTTGCTAGTTGAATCATCATACAGCCATCCTTCCATCTTACCTTGATATTTCTTTCTTTCTGCACTGTTTTCGAGTAGTTGTGAAAAGTAGGAGCGTAAACCGTAGTTGTTAGCGTATTCAACAGTGGTTCCTTCTATCGACATTTTCAACTCGCTGAATAATGTATGCATTGAATCCCCCATCCACACAGCTGCATCATCATCATTACCTTGAATATCGGTTCCATCATCTTGAACAACCGTGGCTTCAACTTGCAGAAACGAGTTGTAGAGATCTGTGTAATGTTCAGTGCTCCCTGACAAGGTTAACTCAATACTACCATAAGGATCTAACCTATCAGGTCTGATGACAACATATTCCGATCTTTCTACCGATATGTTTGTTGGTTCCGTAGCAAATACATCCAACGTTGGATTTGTGTTGTAGGAAGAACCTTCCAACTTATTACCTGTTGTTCCATTTAGGCTAGCCATCTTTTGCGAGTGATGATTGCTTGAAGCGTTACCGCTTAATGAATATAGATATCAAGCTCAGCTGTCTTTATACCGGATTCTACTGCTATTAAAATATACCACGTTTACCAACACCTCTCCTCTTTTTTCCACCTTTTGTTTTTCTCCTTTTCATACTATCTAGACGGACTGCATTGAGCACATCTCCCCCCAGATCATTCAACTCTGCCATCCCCCTCTTCTTTGCTGACGCTGCAAAACTTTGTCAATCAATGACATCACGCGCTACATTTTCACCTACAGACAGTGCTCTTTTCCCCAAACTAATTGCTCCTCTTTTCAGCATTGGTGCTGCGGATTTGAGTATACTTGAAAAAATACTACCAAGTCCATTTCTTCTCATATTAGGCATCACTCGCCGTCCACTATACACTCCAATTCCATTTCCAGCTTGCATCTTGTAATACTCATCAAAAAAATCTTTTGAGTCCTCAGGGGTGTATCGTACCAAACTCATTATAATTGTTTCTCTCTAAAGTGAACCGTCAACACAACCTTTCCACCATCAAATGGTATTCGTTGACCGTCGTCACTCGTTATAAGTACTTGAATCAGATCACTATTTAGTGATGAAGCGTCAACATAGTGAGGATTTTTAAATTCTTGATACACAACGCTATTCTTCTTTCCTTGAACCGGAACTACTCTCAATAAAGGTACATTCGTATCTCCTACCATTCTATTATCAACAATGTTGGAATAAACATACAGAGATGTTAAACCGGAATTTATATCAGGGGGTGAGATATTATTGTATCTACCATGAGGGTATATAGTTTTTGGTTCAAATCCAAAAATATATGCTATATCTTTGGAAAAGCTTATGGCAGTATCAGGATCGCTGTTAGTTAGTAAAGTGGTGTTGGTGATCTTGTTGTAGGAGATGGCGAATTTTTTGTCTAAATCCATTTCACTCATTCTCTTTCGTATAATCTCCTCCAACTCCTCCATACTATCATATCTTCCATTACCGATAAAGATGAAGGACTTTTCGCTTTTACCAGAGACATTAGTCTTTTCTAGATATATTTTCCCTTCGGTAACATTTTTCCAATTATTAGAATAAGACATATCTAGCAGACCTACCTCCCATTTACCACCATTGATAACCAAATATTTATACAGTCTCACTGTAAATTCGGAATTGTTATTATCAGGAAACTCTTCACCACTAGAGTTTGAGGGTAAAGTTATCAGCATCGACATTTTCCCAACGTATGATGATTATATCGAACGTTCTTTCCTTATAAACTATTCATCTACCCACTCGTTGAACTTTTCTCCATAACCTAACCACTTAACCAGAATCTGTCTTTTACCTCTTCTCATTCTTCTTCCCAGTATCTTTTCAATTCTGAAAATTGTGGGTTTTTTTACTTTTTGCAACTCTTTTTCGTAAAAGGTACCATCAATCATCTCCTCAGCCAAATCTTTCACCCTATATACAACAGGTTTTTCATCAATAAGTACATCAATGATTATAAAAATCTCAATCGTCCAATTTGGGGTGTATCCTCTTTCAAACGCTCCTCTTGCCTTACTTATTCTCACATAATCCCCAATCTTTAGTTTTGCTTCTTGAGTTAAACTATGTTCACCTCCTTCATACACACGATTCCATACAAGTTCTTGATTTTGAAAATTCACATCATTTGGTCTCATACCTATAGCACCATGAATTGTGTTGTTGTATGCATTAACCATTTCTGGTAAAACATCAATGTATCTGTCATCATCTTTATATGTCAAATATCTATATATCTTCTCTTTTAAAGTTCTGTTAAAACGCTCCACCATTGAGGCCTTTATCGTTTCATTTTCGGTTGTAAAGCGCTTGATTTTTTTCTCCGCCAGCAGAGTCTTGACATTGACGTTGTCAAACTCTTTACCTTTATCAGATTGTAAAGCTTTATAGTTTTCTCCTTCTAGTATTTTTCTCAATCCTCTTGCTACTACCTGCCCTGATTTGTTGATGAACGGCACAGCCCAACCTTTTCTAGATAGAGAATCAACAGCAGTCAGTAAAAATGCTGTATTATTATTTTTCGTCTTTTCGAGATCGAACATCCATCAAATCTACCTGTAGCTGTTCCCCTATTCCAGCTACAATTGTAGGACGACGCTTAAACTTGGTTACAACTTTTTTATGTAACGTGTAGGCATCCTCACCACTCAACCATTCACGGATTCTTTTTTCTCCCTCTCATTTTCTACGAGCTTTCAGTAAAGCTCTAGCTCCTCGTAGAGATGTATGTAATGCAGGATTGTAATACAACTCTTTTAGCGTGTCGATGTCCATGAATTAGTACCGGGAACAACCAACTTTTTCTTCTGACTCTTACGTGTTTGATGCGGGGATTTTCTGACAGTTGTGATTCCTTCATCAGGTAGCAAGCTTTTAAATCTACTGTAATTGGTATTTCCCGATTGTATTTTACCTCCTTCGGTTAGAACGTCTCGTAGTAAAGTTTTGGAAGTCTTAGGATTCAACCAACGTTCTCCAATTTTCAGTCTGTTTTTCTCCGAGTCGAATCTACCAATTTTACTCAGATTATTCAACATTCTGACAGCAATCGTTTGATCACTCTTTTTTGTTGTTAAATCAGTTGCTTTTTTTCAAACTCTTTTAAATTTTCGCTTTCACTATTGTGCTCATCTTCTCCATCAGTAAGAAATGTACTTCCAAGTAAGGTTGAGTCTTCAGTATCAAACAACCTCCCTTTTATTAATTCCATCCCGATGTCATCATCATCATCATCAACCATTTTCACTGATTCTAACTCCATGTCTTTATCAACATTTGGTGAAAAGGCATTAGGTTTATCATCAATAACTGTGCTATTGGCCAAAGGAGAAGTAGACTCTATCTTTTTTTTCTTAATGGGATTCCAACTATCCTTTTGTGTCTGATTTTGGTTATTTTTAATCTTTTTGACATCAGACAAATACCTACGTAGGTTTTCAACATTTTCATCTAACTTTTCGTGTGAGGATAAGTCAGAATCATAAGCCGTTTCCAGTAGATCATTTTGCTTTCGCTTCATATTTCTCACTGTTATAGCTTCCATAGGATTATAATACAATGGAGGTCTGGTCTTCTCTTCCTTTACCACTGTTTTATTATCCTTTTTTTCCGGTAATCTATAGTATTCATCTTCAGTGAGTATAAAATTACGTCTGGAGAATGTTAAAGACTGACGATTCATCTTTTTATTGATGACAAAACAGATACAATAGGGTTTATAATAGCATCCAAAAGATTCCCTCTACCAGTTTGAATCAAAATTTTACGCTTATCATCAACTGTCCCTCTACCACTAAGTTTATGTAGCTCCTTCTTGTAACGCTGCAACTCAATAAACTGCTCAGAATCAAGAGGAACATTACCTAATATAATATTTTTAACACTTTCTATCAATGATTGAAACAAATCTGAGTTGGCCTTTTCGACTATAGCGATTTTTCCTTTCTTACTCAAATCATCCAGAGCTAAAATTGCCGTTCTATTTCGCATCATTCGTGTTGAGAGTTTCATCTTTATCTTCTCCCTCCACCTAGCACACTTTTAAATAACCCAGGAACTATATTGCTGATGATAGGTCCTAGTAGAGCGCCTAAAAATCCTCCTTTTTGCAATACAGCTTTCTTATCATCTAACGTTGATCTTCTTACTAAAGCGCTAATATCCTTCGCGTTCCGCTGCAACTCATTATACTGAGATGATGTCAATGGTATTGTTCCATTTATAATAGATTTAGCGCATTCCATTAGAGTCATAATAAACTCCTTTTTGGCTTTGGCTATAACAGACTTTTGAATAGCAAAGGTTGCATTGTTGAGCGATAACAACACAGCTGCATTTCTTGTTAATTTTTTCTCCAAAACTTTAGACATTATAACGCTTTCGTGTTGCGTCGTTGAATAACAAAATATGATTGAGGTGAAACGAATAGTAATTGTATTTATATCCTTTTACTTGGGTACATATAATATCATAGGGAGAACTGATGTAAAATTTCCCAATATTCTATGTTGATCATTCATTTGTTGAGTCGTATCTATTCGTAAATAAGAGTATGGTTTCTTTGTTGCATCTTCAAAAGCCTCTTGTACATATTTTACTTTTGATGGAAAACATTGTCATGCCAAATAAGAAATAGAAGAAGCATCTCTAGGGTTTTTAAAAAGAAAAAAATAATGATTATTCAAGGAAATTGTACGATTTCCTTTTAAAAACAGATTCTGAACAATAAAAAACACACCTATGTTCAAATGATGACTATGTTTTGTATACAAAGCATTAGCATCGGCTTTACCAGAAACTTCATCCATGAGATCATCAATTATCAGCCATCGATTTTTACCATCTCTGGGAAAACTCACTGTTATATCTATCATGCCTTCATGAAAAATCACTCCTGGTACATCATCAAAGGCTTTTTGGTAGGCTCCATAACAGTAGTGAATTTCTGTTGGTGGAGGGTGCGCTATAGTCTGACTAGCTTCAATCATTCGAAAAATCGCTTGCGTCTTTCCCGATCCAGTTGGTCCTGCAATCATTGCTGTAAAAGGAGATCGCATCCTCGGGTCATAATCTTCAGGTTTCCCATTCATCATAAAAAGATGTTCATCAATCAACAGTAGTTTCATTTATGATTCCAACAGGAGAGTTTCTCGCTTTTTGTATTTTTTCCATAGCTTCTTCATACATACTAAACTCAGTAACACCTCCAAAAGTGGAAAGTCCTACGACAAATACCAAAATCATCATAATTATCAACGCTTTACGCTTCATACTCGGTAAAACATCTATCATATCACGTGCAGTACCATCAATAGTATCAACTTCATTCATCGGTCTCATCTCAACATCATCCTCTGTCGACATCTTAACTTCCAATAACCATACAATCTTATCACGTTTTCATTTATATACAATGTTAAAACTATCAAAAAAATCAAATGCCATACATTCAAAATCTAGCTGCTATATGAGTTCAAATTAAGTAAAAAAAATAATCAAAAACTCAAATGCCACTTAAATGCCACTCAAATGCCACTCAAATGCCCCTCAAATAAAATACAATATAAACTCGGCGAATTCATTCAACGCCGTAACCCATTGCCTCAACCCCAAGATCTGATCCACAAAAAAACACTTGGTAGGGAGATCTGCTCATATATTACTACTAATAGAAGTTATTATAGCGCATAAAAGACTGCCTCTACCAGTCTGAGTCAAAATTCTACGCTTATCACCAACTGTTCCTTTACCAATTAGCTTACATAGTTCCTTCTTGTAGCGCTGCCACTCAATAAACTGTTTCGATTTTAGAGGAACATTGCCTAATACAATATTTTTAACACTTTCTATCAATGATTGAAACAGATCCGAATTGGCCTTTTTGACTATAGGGAGTTTTCCTCTCTTGCTAAAGTCATCCAGAGCTAAAATAGCCATCCTATTGTGGTGGATTTTCATGACCACTATCTGTACGCAAGGTCTCCCTGACAACTGCTGCTTGTCAGGCATGCCTAACCTGAGTCTGGCATAGCCAGAAAACAAATAAGAGAACCGGTAGAAGCACTACCGGCCCTGCAGCATTCATTACCGGCCCAGCAGCATTCACTGCCGGCCCTGCAGCAGCCACTACCTGCCCTGCAGCAGGCACTACCAGCCCTGCAGCATGCACTACTGAACCTGCAGTGTCACTACCAACCCTATATCGGGTCGGTGAAGGAAGAATGGCTATAGCCTGTGGACCCAAAATAGTACAGAAGATGCAGGAGCCCAACTTTGCAGCTTAGCTACCACCGGAAAGGCAAAAGACAGGGAACAAAAGCCGTAACAGCCAGGAACTCGAGCTACCTATTGCACCACCATGATTCAGCATTATTGACTGAGAAGGTCCGCCCCTTACTTCTGGGCGCCTTGTACATTTAACCCTATCTTAGCCAATACTACCTTGTGTTATTTATATTTCATGTTTCTATTTGTACAATTACTTCCTGTCACTGCTGATTTGTTGCCCCCTTAGTTGGGCATATGTTTTCTCCCATTCTGCCTATAAAAGGCAGAGACTGTTTACCATTAATTTTATTTGTATTGGGATTCTGCTTGTGAGTGAACCAAGCAGCATAATACATTACCGGTTTTATACTACTCTGGGTTGTGATTGTATAATACATTATGATATACTCATTGAGACATTTAGTTGTGCGTTTGAGCTGTTGGCTCTGAATACAGTTGTGGAGTTGGTATATTCCTCCGTTTGGAAGTTGACCTCTGGAGTGACGTGCTGTTGGTGGACAGTTGGTCGGCCCCCAAAATCCACTACACTATTCCTCATTATTCTTGTGGAGATACTCACCTTTGTCCTCCTCCTAATACAGATTTCAGTATGCCGGGAACTACTGTGCTGATGATAGGTCCTAGTAGGGAAGCTAGAAATCCTTATTTTTGCCACACCACTTTTTTATCATCTATTGATGATTTCCTTTCCAGACTAGCAATATCCCTCGCGCTTCCCTGCAACTGATTATACTGAGCACTTGATAATGGTATCATTCCATTTATAATAGCTTTAGCGCATTCCATCAGAGTCATAATAAAATCTCTTTTGGCATTAGCTATTACAGACTTTTGAACCGAAGTGGATGCGGTGTTGTGTAATAACAACAGCGTCGCATTTCTTCTTAATTTTTGTTGCAGAGCTTTAGTCATTATGTTAACAAAGTGTTACGAGAATGAACAACAAAATACGTGTGAGATGAATCAAATAGTAGCTGTATTTATATGCTTTTATTCGAACCCATATAACATCATAGGTTGATCCGATGTAAAGTTTGTCAATAGTCTGCGACGATCATCCGTTCGCTGAGTCATGTCTATTTGTAAAAAAAGGTACGGTTTCTTCGTCGCTTGTTCAAAGACTTCTTGTGCATACTTTGTCATTCCGTGAGAGCATTGACAAGCCAAATAGGTAATCGAAGAAGCATCTCTAGGGTTCTTAAAAAGAAACAAATTGTGACTGTTCAAGGAAATTGTACGATTTCCTTTTAAAAACAAATTCTGAACAATGAAAAAGACAGTTATGTTCAATTGATGACTATGTTTTGTATACAAAGCATTGGCAACAGCTTTACCAGAAACCTCATCCATCAAATCATCAATTATCAACCATCTGTTTTGACCGTCTTTGGGAAAGCTCGACATTATATCTATCATTCCCTCTTGAAATATCAATCTGGATACGTCGTCAAAGGCTTTTGATAGGCTCCATAGCAGTAATGTATTTCTACCGGTGGAGGATAAGCTGTAGTCTGACTAGCTTCAATCATTCGTAAAATCGCTTGCGTCTCCCCTGAACCAGTCGGACCCGCAATCATTGCTGAGAAAGGGGAAAGCATCCTCGCATCAAAATTTTCAGCATTGCCATCCATGATAAATTCGATGTTCGTCATTCAGCTGTAGTTTCATTTATGATTCGAACAGGAGAAGTTCTCGCCTTTTGTATTTCTTTCATATATGCTAAACTCCAAAAGTAGAAAATCTTATGACAAATACCAATATCACATAACTATTAACGCTTTTCATTTCAGACTCGGTAAAACATCTACAATTTCACTCGTAGTACCATCAACAGTATCATTTTCATTCATCACTTTCATCTCCACATCTACCTCTGGTGACATCTTGCCTATCAATAGCAATATAATAATACAGTGCTTTATTTTTATACAATGCTCAAACCCCTCCCCCCCCCCCCCCCCCCCCAATCTAAATCATCATACAAACCCTAATAAAAACAAACCCTGCGCAATAAAGTACCTAGGTTCTCATACCATGTTTATAAAATACTCAAACCTATGATCAACATACAAATCAAAATATAAACAAACCCCACAATAAATACTTAACAAGCATTTATATTCAATAATTTATTATAAACACCTGGTGCACACAAAGAAGTACCTCACGGGTTCTCCTGGTAACTGGTGCAAATAAAAAGGCACTTGGGACCAGGAGAACTTTATCTCCATGACAGAGATCTGCTCCTACATTACTACTGATAGTATCAGTGTATACTAGATAAAAAGATATATAATAGCTATAATGCGTATAGTAGATAAAACATATAATAGATTGTTAGTAACCTAGCTTTGAAACATTAATTACTCCTCAGTTTTATTAATTTTAAGGTATTCAATCACATCACAAGAAAGATTGTTGCACTTCAGATTAATGATGTTGAGAAGGCTTTTTCTATCATCAGACTATTGTTTTTTGACACAGCCAGGGTCATTCCCGAAACATCCTTTTTGTCTATCTAACTAAAAACTCTATAAATTAATGATGAAGTTGAAGTTATTGTCGTTTTGTTTTCGCTGACATATTTTTTTCGCATACGCAGTTGTTAGTAGCTATTGTGTCCAGAGTCATAATTTTCTCCGGAGTCATAATTATCATAGGATTTGTAACAACCGATACAGTTGTAATTATCCGTTGAGTTGTAATTGTTATCAGATTCATAGTTGGAGTAGGAGTCAATAGTTGCTGGAATTGTGATATTTGCTGAAACTTCAGTTGGAGCTGAAGATGTAGTTGGAGTCCTCAGAGTATTTCTATATTGTAGTGGACTTTAGTGTTCACTAAGTCTGCGCACACGTTGTACCACATTCTGGCATCCTTATAATAGCCATTAGATGGCCAGAATGACTAGAAACGGTTTTACCGAATGGATTAAAACTATACTTGTGTCTGTACCGACCTTGTAAGGAGCTGTACCGACCTATACCGACCCTGTATGCAGCATTACCGACCTCACTGGGCCGGCAAGAAGTGAGTCACTGTAGTCTGAGGACTCAAAAGTAGCCTGGGAGAAGCAGAGAACCATCTACCGGAGATTACCACCCATAACCCTTACGAAAGATGGAGTACCAAAACTATAAAGACCAAGGACCAAAGGCAGGAAGTAGGAATGATTGTGATTGGTGCATTAGCCTCTAACTCCACCTACTACTACTACAGGGCGCTCGTTACCTTTAAGCCCATACTGTTAATTCTATTCGTTGTTTATTTATATACTCATATTCATTGGTGCATGTGCAATATTGTGGTGGAATTTTGTGACTACTACATTGCGCAAGGTCCCCCTGACAACTGCTGGGTGTCAGGCAAGCCTAAATAGAGCCTGGCACAGTCAGAACATAAGCAATTCAGCAGGTAGAAACCCTACCGGCCCTGCGGCATTTACCGCCGGCCCTGCATCATTCACTGCCGGCCCTGCAGAGGTAGCACCGGCCCTGCAGCACACCCTGCCGGCCCTGCAGCATGCACTACCGGCCCTGCAGTGCCACTACCAAACCTATACCGGGTCGGTGAGGAAAGAACTACTATAGCCTGAGAACCTAAATTGATACCAAAGGTACAGGAGCCCGACTTTGCAACATAGCTGTCCTCAAACAAGACCAAAGACAAGGACCACAAGCCATAAGGACCAGGAACTAGAGCTACTCATTGCACCATCATGAATCAGCAAGATTGACTGATAAGCTCCGCCCCCTACTTCTGGGCCCCTTGCATATTTAACCCTATATTAACCAATGATTGCATCACATATTTATATCTCATGTTCTGATTAGTGTAAACACTTCCTGCCATTGCTGATTTGTTGCCCCTTGTTTGGGCATATGTTTTAATCCTGTTCTGCCTATAAAAGGCAGAACACTTCACTTGATTCTTTGTATTGTATTGTGATTCTGCTTGTGATTGAGCCAAGTAGCATGATACATTTACCCTTATTGTACATTGCTGGTTATGCTGTATAATAAAGTATGGTTTACTCAACAAGACATTGAGTTGTACGTTTGAGCCGTGGGCTCCGAGAACAGTTGTGGAGTTGGCATACTCCTCTGTTAGAAGTTGACCTTTGGAGTGAGGTGTTGTTGGTGGACGTTTGGTCGGCCCCCCAAAATCCACTACAATATTGCTATGTGATTGGATAATCACTTCCTGTGAATCGCCTATAAAAGGCAAAACTTTGTCTGTAATAGTCAGTTGTAATGTGGCCTTTACTAACTCGTTTTTTTTTGGATGAATAAATGCATAGATACTCAACAGCTCTGAGTTATGCGTCTGAGCCGAGGGCTCCTTTCTGGTTGTAGAGTGGAGATACCCTACCTTACATTTGTTCGGTACATCACTGACCCTGTTGTTGTAACAGGTTAAACTAACAACTGGTGGCAGCACGCTACCAACCTTAGCTAGTGGGTTTCAGCCCCCAAAATCCACTACAATATTTTCTGAGATATTCTAAGGTTCCATCGACTTTGCACGCAAAATATTAGTTACCAGCTTTGCTAACGCAACCTCCATTAATAAGATCTGTCAAGCATGTGAAACGGTAAAACTGGCTCTTTAAAGGTCTATCTAAAATACCTGATACTAGACGAACGCCCACGTAATTGAGAACTCTTTTACGACAATTAGCTCTCAATGGAGATAAAATGAATGAAAAATATGTACTTGTTGTTGTTGGGGAGCTAAAAGGAGGTTTTTATAATTGTTGAGTCAACCTGTTAATCTATTGATTTTGCAAACGAATTGGTAATCATCCATTGTTGCAGAACAATTTCTTCGGCCTCCAAAATAATCCACAGAGCATATCAATCTTCGATGTTGATATTTCAAACTTTGGTTTGAAAGTCATGATACTATTCAAACATCTCAAGCACCAAGAGTTCCTCTGGTGCAATCTGAAGTCGTTGGAGATAAAATGAATGAAAGATTTTTCATCACTACCTGAAAAACAAAAAGAAGTGACAACACAACTAATCCAAGTAGGTAGTTCATTTTTTTTAGAGAACATTTGTTTTGTTTGGGTTCCGAAATCGAAGAGATAACTGACTGAAACTACATCTACAATGTTTTAATAGGTTTCGATTATATCTCTATATGCAGAAAATTTAGGTCAATTCGTTCTTTAACATTTAATCGAAGAAAAATGCTGAAGAAAACTTGTTTTGCAGTGTTCACAGATGTTCAAAAATCAAAAACGAAAGATCCACGCCTTTAACGTCATCAATATCAATAATGATCACCCTCAGTTAGTCATTAGCACAACAATTGCATCTCTCGCACGCAAAGTCTAGAAATTCATACTCTTGCGTATTAAGAAAAATTAAACATAAAAAGTTTTAGTTGAACCCACGTAAGTTGTTTATTTCAAGATAGTTTCACATTTCTAGTAATTCCATTCGTACTGCTTTTGACTCCCAGCAGACAATCCTCAATTTGATTGTATTTCATTGGAATATTACACGATAAGATGTTTGTCGAGTCTTGGGTTTGTACAAATCCAGCAAACTTTTTGAAGTATGAACACTCCGCAATACAACAAGTCAGAAGGATAGAATCTAGCGCAAGTTTCTTCGTTTTTATTCAGTATCTTATACTCCTGTCAGAAAGTGTAAAATGTACGACGCCTTCTATTTCCGTAGCCCCATCATTGCATTCATCAATGGCATTTGTGTAGAAAAATCAATTCGATTAAAAAAAAGCTCTTAATATTAGTGCAATCACGCATATCACCTCCAAAGTGTTTGGTTCTTGGTCATCAGCTTTCTAATGTTTTCGAAGGATGGCGGTTTTTTCATTTATACATGAACCACTCTCGGTGTTTTCACGTTGTTTAGTTGTTTTGCTTTGTAGATATACGTCACTTCTATTGAAGTGATCACCAAAATTTAAATAAGGTTGTATCCTCGTTAGACATAATAATATGTGGGAAGGTTTCCATCTAAATTCGCATCCACCCAATCCACCAAATCACCAAGTTCAGCATCCTCCAAACATTGTTTTACATCCAACAGCTCAATTGCACTTTCCAAATCCGAAAAATTTATTGTTTGTTCTTGGGTAAAACAAACATTAGGATCAAAGTGCCTGCAGCAGTCTACACATTCAAAGGGTGATGATCTTGCAAATAATGTAGCTTTACATTCTTCATTTGTTTTATCCATTATCTACTATACAGTAGAACAGTTCGGTAGTAGAAATAAAGCAAGCACATTTGTGAACAAGAAGCAAACTAAAAAAAAAAGGACCAACTCAAATTGAACCAACTCAACTCAAACAACCAGCCCATTATCCAGTCAGTACTCCTGATGATACAACGTTAGAAAACATGGAAAAGTTAATTTGTCTATTAAGGATTAAAACCTCTGACCAATTGCTAATGATGTTTTGTGTTGCGAGTCTCAGTCAATTTTTCGTCAGGAGCGAAATTAGTTTTGAGAATGGAATATTGTAATGGTTTTCTCCGGCGCTGGATAGAACCGTTACTGGCACTACAAGGAGGGCTATACTGTCCGACTTTATCTGCATTGCACTAAGAGCATCACTGCTAGGCAGTACGGCTCTGTGTGGTTTATCTGGCACTAGATACAACCGGATGCTGCTATATAGCAGACACAACTGTGTTCAGGCAACCGGCCTCTCAGATATCTCAAAGTTGGAGGCAACAATGGTTTATTATTACCAACAGAAGCAAACAATGTGTAATTTCACGCACAAAACTGAAGGTTTGACACAAAGTATATAATAATGAGTACGGTAGCAACTGACGGCAAGGGTCGAGTGAAGACTCAACAGTAACTGGTCAAAACAGTTCACTTGCTACATGAGAGTTACTTCTGACTCAAGCTACTACTAAATGTCTGCCGCTCTGGGCTGAATGCAAGAGTATTTATAGGAAAGGTAAACAGTTGAAAATATATGCATAAAATTGGACAGAAAAAATACCCCCAGCGAGGTGTAAAAAAGTAATCATAATCTGGCACAAAAGAAATCCATGAGTCAATAGGCTAGCGCATTAATGCTAAATGATAATATATATAAATACGTGTTAATGCACCAGTTCACTAGTAGCAGGAATCCATCATTAGGCTTGGCTGTGTGAGCGGCGGGTCAGCTGTACTTTTGGGTGTATTCAAGAGTAACCATCTAGCGTGTAATCTTTATGTATAAGAGATATAATAATCGCATCGGCAGAAGAAGGAATAGCCGCACTGTGCAAATCTATTACACAGGCCGCTTCAAAAAGCAAGTACTTCCGTACTGATAGTTAAACAGGCACAGGGTGGCCAGATAAATAAGAGGCCGGGGATAAATGTGGGAGTTTGTAAGTATAAGTATATACAGGAGAGTGTCTAAGAGACTGTCAACTACAAAACCTGTAGTCCAGGGGGTACATACGGAGTATGTCCCGGGGCACAAGACCATGTGTGAAGAGTAAATATGAAGGTATAAGTATATACAGGAGAGTCTCGAAGATACTGTCAACTACAAAACCTGTAGTCCAGGGGGTACATATGGAGTATGTCCCGGGGCATAAGACCATGTGCGAAGAGTAAATATGGTTAAAACCTGCCAACCAGCAGTGGGGGGAGTAAACTGGAAAGGGGATTGAGGATTCAACCGACACACCAAGACGGTGTGGCACACATCAGTATGGCCTCACGGGAAAGAAGGGAGGAATGCCATGTCTAAAACAGGCAGCCCCGCACAGTCCGCTGGATGTCCTTCAGGTTGGAGATCTCCATTTTCAGCAGCTCTGCCCTCGTTCTTAGTCTCTCAACTTCGGCATCGGTCAAAGTCGCGGTCACAACTCTTGCCCTGAGTCCTTCTAGCTTGTTCTCAAACTCAGCAATGCCCTCGTCTATAGATGACGCCCAACGGGCTCTTTACTGCAGGAACCGTACAGGCAGGTTGACCTCTGTGGAAGATTTTACGGGAGGTACAGAGGCAGCGGATGGGAGAACATCGCTTGCCACAAACTGGGGTGTAGAGACAGGGGGAGAAGAGGACACAACCATGTCCTCAGAACTGGGTGTGACTGCGGTGCAGGGCTTCCTACGCACTTTCTTCTTGGGAATACGGTAGCCTGCCAAGGGAATCGACATCAGTGGTGTGATGCCGGACCGCGAGGGACAAGGTTCTGGCTGAGGAGGAGGTATGGCTAGGGGAAGAAGGAATGGAGGAGGCAACAGTGCCTGTCTGGGTGGGTTTGCAGGATCCAAAGTCGTCAGAAGACAATCGATGTTGGTCTCTGCAAAAGGCCGGAAAACTCTCCCCGTCGACAGCATAAATATAGCCCATCCTTTGGTAATGATCAGTGTCTTCTGGTCCCGTACCCGGTTCTTTTGATGGTCATAGACACCGTCACTAAAGCTGGAGGAGTAAGGGCAGTTGCAGAAGTACTTGATGAAATGCTGGTGAACATGCACCGAGAGTTGGCACATATTCTTAGCTTGATAGTGGCACAGCTGACAGGTACTACGTCTGGCCTTCCTGAGTTGTCGTTGTATGGCTTTCTCATTGGAGGGAGCTATCCACTGCAATAGCCGACGGGCAATAGGCGGCTTCTTGCCAGAGGCATGGGAAGCAGTAACTTCTTCAGTAACAGTGGGGGAACGAGGTGGTGGAATGCCACCGTCTACTAGCCGTATTACTGGAAGAGTAGCAGGAGGTGAAGGTCTAACTCCCGATACAGAGGAAGTAACGGGTGGTGTGGAGGCAAGCATGGAAGTGGTCCTAGCGGAGAGTCGCTCGACGGGCTTTGCATTTACTGCCCTGACTCTCATCGGGGGAAAATTGGGCTTGATCAAAGAAGAACTGGTGGTCACGGTAGTGGAAAGACTGTTCTGTTCAGAGCGACCAGCTATAAGAGAGGCTCCTTTACATTTGCTCAAGACAGTCTTCCCCAGTGATTGCATCCCTTCGCGTGTAACGGGGTGTGGTATACATGTAGGGGTGTCTGCCTTGACAGTAATAGTCACCACACTATGGCTAGGCTCCGTGCTGGAGGGGGTGGTTGTTGGAAGAGAATCCCATACCAGGGAAGGTACGGAGAAAACCTGCTGCAAGGTAGGTGTACCGTGAAGGGGAGTCCCGGCAGCAGAAACTGGTCTGGTAGCAGTAGCACTCTGGCTCTGGGAAGGGGAACAGGTGACGGGTATGGTAGATGGCCACCGGTCGCCAAAGAGAAGAGGGGGGAACTCCGTATCCAGCTGGTGGGGAGGGGAGGAATGCCTTAAAGCTAAAGGATCCATGGGAAAGCTATGCCTCTGTATCCAGCTGTCCAGTTGGTGGTAAGAAGGAGGGAGTGACAGACTGCTCTTGGCTGAACGTCAAGGCTGTACTGAAGAGGAAACCTTCTGAGCAGGTGGAGGCTGTTGACGGTGGTGACGAGCAGAATTCTTCCCTGATTGCTGTTCTGCAGCATCGTCGATCTCCATCAAGAATCCCCCTTCTTCTTCTAGCTGAAGAATGGCGTGCTCAACAGGTGAAACATTTTGAGAGCAATCCATTGTAAAGTTTGAAAGGCGTTGAGCAAAGTCAGCAGCGGTGAAAACAGGTCTTGTAGCTTTAGTAAGTGGCATAACAATGGCGGTTCCCGCGCCCAACAGGCGTTGTCCTTGACTCATGCTTTTTTGACAGGCATGCGGGGGTGGATGCCTCACAATGGTCTGGCTGACGGGTGCGGTATTCGAGCTCCCGTTACTCTAGACTGGGGGCGGGTATGAACTCAATATTATTCTATCATGTTTGCTAGACTGTCTTTCCACAAACAGTGTCCAGTACGGGGGGCTGGCTATATCCCATCCAGAGTCAATATACTTCTGGTTTGGTACCAATCATTTTGGTAGTTTTCTGTCATCGGATAATTTCTTGACTAAACTTTTGTCCAATTCATCAACTTTGATAACTGGATGATTTTCCTGCCAAGGAGTTAGAGCTTGACAAGTAGTTGAGAGGGGTTCTATGTCTTCTACTGACAACCATCTTGCAGGGGTTTCAGTGGGAACTGACTTCGGAGAGCTTCCCTCACTTTAGATAATTGGCTACATGCATTCTGTCGATCCACTCCTTTGGTTGTTGCAACTGTCTGGCTGTAACGCGTGGGCGGGCCAACACTTCTCACTGGTTCTTGTACTTGTATGTTTGCTAGCTGGCTTCCACAGTGGATGGAAACTGGAGTCATCTCCACCATATACTGGGACAACTCCTGCACTCTTTGACCATTTCTGGCCAAACTGCTTGGCCGATCCTCATCAAACTTGCTGGGAGTGGCTGGGGGGGGGGGGGGGGGGTGTGGTAGTTGGTGGTTCCTCTGGCCGCTCAAAACTGGACTCTCTCCTCCTGGGTGAAAGGAATGTTGTCGATTCTCTTGGCACCGGATCAAACTGAGGGGGTGCTGACTGAGGGGTTGGAGGTGTCTGTGATGTTTTGGCACAAATGGCTGCCCCTATATTGGCTGTTGCAGACTCAATACTCTGCCTGGTCATCCAAGGTGATTGGCTTTGAATGAACTCAATTTTCACTCCTTTTTTCTGCAATCATCTGATAACCTTGGTTAGATGCCGGGGAAGATCGAAGAGGTCAGATGCAGGGACCCTGAATTCTTGGAAGTGGCACAACATATGGCTCCAACTTGAATGTGGTTGGTGATACAATGGCTGGCCAGGGGGAAGTAACTCTGCATGCTGACCTGGTACAGGTGAGGGGTATCTCCATTGATGCGTAGCTGTTCAATGTGGGAGACCCTGTCGTTGTTCACCAACCGGCTGCCGTCCTTGTCTGTACAACGAATCTCAAATCCTGAGATTACTATGGCATGTTCACCGAACTTTAGGCGGCAGTCATGATCGGGGAGAAAGGGCATGCCTAATATGGCGTCTTCACTTATATGGCTAACTACAAACGTGGCCGCTGTCCTTATGTCTTTCAACTGTAGGGCTGCTTTCAAAGTCCCGTAGAGAGGAATCTGCATACCGTCCACCATGATTCCATGTGACTCACTCTCTTTTATCTTCTTCTTCACTGTCTGAGGCAAACGGTTGAACACATGCTTCGACAAGAGGTTTGTAGTACAACCGGTGTCAACGAGGAGCGTGGCTGGCTGGTTCTCTAACCTGCCGGCAAGGAAATAGCTCGCTCTATCTGGCCTCTTTATCCTTTGGTCAGGCGAACGGGTGGGCTGAACTCCAGTAGCACGAGAAGGGGGAGGCAGGACTCGGACTAGTGAGTGTGTAGCACGCTCCTTCGGTTGGGTAATTGGTACAGCTACTGCTTGCTGAGCGAGGGCAGGCTGGGGCTTCAGGGAGCCGGTAAGTTGCACTGGTGGTAAATCCAGCAGGGATGGTATGGTTAGTTCGTTCTGGACACGCTTCTCTTTCTCTCCCGGTAGGGTGACTTGGCCGTCACTTGTGGGAAGTGGTTGCCTACCAGGAAGTGGTGGCTTGCTCCTTGCATGGTATCTCAGGGGGCCGGCAGGAGAGGTAGGCAACTTGGCGTGGCCCGTTTTGGTCCGCTTCTGTTCTCTTCGCAGGGGCGCCCTATCTGAGGGGAGTAAGGGCACAGGGTTACGTCTCTCTGGCTTCTTCATTTCCTTGTTCCACCTTTTTGCCTTATCGCATGTAGCCGGTGTGGTAGCTAATGCAGGCGATGCTCGTTTCCTGTCACCGGATTTTCTCTGGGGATGGCGACAGCTGGTTGTTTGGACGGACAATATCTGCTATAGTGTCCAGGCTCTCGACAGCTCCAACACTGTGGGGGTGACGACTGGGCTGTTGCAAGAGGTGGTCACTCACTAACATGGGTGGTAGATGTTGCAGGAGGAAGGTGGTACATCATACGAGGAGCCTGAACAGGAGGTTGAGGAGCAGGCTGCACCCCAGGAGGAGGTGTATGCACTGTTTGTTGCCACTCTCTCAACTGTTGCATCTCAGTGGCCATATCCGGTACTGTCTGAAGCAACCGTGTCATTGTATTTTCGTACACTGGTGCCAGCTGGGGAGCAGAGTGGCGGTTGCTGCTCGCAACTGGGTAAGAGTGATCCAGTTCTCTATGAGCCGGTGTAACTACGGCAGCTGTCTGTGAATGCTGGTAATGGGTCAGGGAAGGTTGACGGTATTCCTCGTCATACCTTTCGTCATCATGTTCTTCACCATGCGCACTCTGTGTGGCTCGTTGTCGGAGAAGGCTATTATCTGGAGAAATTTGCCTCGAGCGCAAACAGCTTCTTCAAGGCTTCTGGGATTCAATGCCAACAAATGTCATTGCAGATACGGGTGGCCCAGGGTGGTGGCAAACGTCCCCAGCACTAGACGTTCCACATGTCCATCTGGTTAGTCTTCATATGCGACAAGCACTAATCTTTTCACTTCATTGGCGTGCTCCTGCAGGGAAGTTTTCGGAGCTTTCTTCAACTGGGCAATGTTCTGTAGGACCTCATGGCGTGTCAGGTCAAAATGAGCACAGAGTGCGGTGGGCACAGCTCTAAAGTTGTTAGGCTTGACACACTCTAGGGCATTTTCTTGGAGGGCTTCCACATGCAGCGAGGAGGCATTATCGTCCCAACCATTTGCTTCAGCAACTTCCAGGAACCAGCCAATGAAGTATTCTACATCACCCTGTCCATTGAACTAAGGTGGTTTGAAAACCGGCGAAGGTGCGCGGGGTTGGAGTACTCCTCTAAGGGTATCAGCTAGTCTGTCTAAAGCCACTGCTTCAGGGGTGCCCGCTTGCAACCGCCCTGCACTTCTGGCTTTATGTGCAGCCATAAACGGGATGACTTCTTTCCTTCTCCACAAGGTAGGTAGGTTGGCTGTATTGTACTGCAGGGTGAGGTACAACGGGACGTCTACTCCTCTTCCGTGAGCTTCTTTTTTCAGCAGGATGGGTGATTTGACCGTACTATACTGGGAAGAGAGGTGGGACGTGAAATCTGCTCTTCCTCTATATAGTGTAATGGGGCTGCACTCACTCCATGCTGTAAGAGTATGCTGGTGAAAGGGGGAAACAGTATCCGTGGGGTGGTAGGGGGTGATCTACCGGTCACTGTTAAGAAGGGAGGGGAGCACCAGTACTCGGGGCAAGGGAGAAGAGTACTTGGTGAGTTTGGCAGTTAGCTTTCTCGTCTTGTAGTGCCGGGGTGAGAACAAGATTGATCTCACCGCTGCCACCAATGTAATGGTTTTATTCGTCGCTGAATAGAACTGTTACTGGCACTACAAGCAGGGTTATACTGTCCGGCTTTATCTGCACTGTACTCAGAGCGTCACTGCAAGGCAGTATGGCTCCGTGTGGTTTATCTTGCACTAGATACAACCGGATGCTGCTGTGTAGCAGGCACAACTGTGTTCAGGCAACCGGCCTCACAGATATCACAAAGTTGGAGGCAACAATGGTTTATTATTACCAATAGAAGCAAACAATGTGTAATTTCACGCACAAAACTGAAGGTCTGACACAAAGTATATAATAATGAGTACGGTAGCAACTGACGGCAAGGGTCGAGTGAAGACTCAACAGTAACTGGTCAAAACAGTTCACTTGCTACATGAGAGTTGCTTCTCACTCAAACTACTACTAAATGTCTGCCGCTCCGGGCTGAATGCAAGAGTATTTATAGGAAAGGCAAACAGTTGAAAACATATGCATATAATTGGACAGAAAGAATACCCCCGGCGAGGTGTAAAAAAGTAATCATAATCTGGCACGAAGGAAATCCATGAGTCAACAGGCTAGCGCATTAATGCTAAATGATAATATATATAAATACGTGTTAATGCGCCAGTTTACTAGTGGCAGGAATCCATCCTTACACCCCAAGTACATCTACCGAATAGCTCCTGATTTGCCTTACCGATTGAGGATTTCCTTGCATCCGTTTCCTGAGTGACGTAGTAAAATAATCGGTAGCATTTTATTTGAGGCTATTGGTAGGTTTTGCTCCTGGTCAAAAAATCGGTAGATATTTTGTGATTGGACCAATCATATCACCGTTCATGGTTTTAATGTTTCCAACAAAATGGTTTCTCAAGTGCAATTATTTTTAGATGAAGAATCGGTTTTCAGCGTCCCGTCTTTGTTGTTTTAAATCACTTTATGGCTAACTATGGAAAACATGTAGCGAGTTTCACCAGTATTGCGTGAGAATTGCAATTGGAGAAAAAAATAGGGGAAACTCCTTGACGTCATCTCCAATCGGTAAGGAAAAATCGGTAGGTAATCGGTAGATGTACATGTAGCATTAGGCTTGGCTGTGTGAGCGGCGGGTCAGCTGTACTCTTGGGTGTATTCAAGAGTAACCATCTAGCGTGTAATCTTTATGTATAAGAAAGATAATAATCGCATCAGCTGAAGAAAACTTCTAGTAGTGTGTTTGGGTCGTGGACCCCATTCAGTTGGTTAACGTCTATTCAGGATAGACCCCGAAGTGTGAGGAGAGAAGGAGGAAAGGATTCCGTTGTGTAGTGATAGAGGACTCAAATCTATTACAATACTACATTATATATATTTACATTTATATTACACAACAATATGTATACACTGTGGTACGTTTTTATGCACCAATTCGGTGAACAGTGACCTTCACAGACTCTACCTGCTAGAGGTTGTCTCTGTTTGAGAGAGAGACCCCTTTAGCCCTGCGTTGGTACAAGCAACAGGCGACTGGTTGTCCCTGTTGGCAGTGGTAGAGCTAGCAGTGCTGCCTTCCCTGTATTAAGGACGTGACAGGGCTGGTAGTATTCTTGACTGGGCCGGTGGTGACTTTTACTGGGCTGGTAGTGACCCGTACTGGGCCGGTAGTAACCTCACTGGGCCGGAAGTAACTTCACTGGGCCGGGGTCGCAAGAAGGACATAGCCTAAGGACTTGAGAATAACCAAGGAGCTATAGAAAGACCAGTCTGTACGATATATACCTCCAAAAAAAGAAAAGAAAGGACGCCAGCCTATATTTCAGCCCTAGGACCTACCAGGAGCTGGGAACACACCGCAGCGGACATTTACCCATCAACTCTGCCATTACTGTTTCAGTTGTTGCTACTTTTAACCTAATTTTATCCTTTGTCTAAATCACTTTCTGCACACCTCTTATGTATATTCTTAGCACATGATTAGTTAATGACAATTCCAGCTTTCTGTGCTCGAGTCTATCTAAAGCTGGAGCTTGCCTATACTCTTAGCACTTGTATGTTATATCTACTCTTAGCACTTGTATGTTATATCTACTCTTAGCACTTGTATGTTATATCTACTCTTTGCACTTGTATGTTATATCTACTCTTTGCACTTGTATGTTATATCTACTCTTAGCACTTGTATGTTATATCTACTCTTAGCACTTGTATGTTATATCTACTCTTTGCACTTGTATGTTATATCTACTCTTTGCACTTGTATGTTATATCTACTCTTAGCACTTGTATGTTATATATACTCTTTGCACTTGTATGTTATATCCACTCTTTGCACTTGTATGTTATATCTACTCTTTGCACTTGTATGTTATATCCACTCTTTGCACTTGTATGTTATATCTACTCTTTGCACTTGTATGTTATATCTACTCTTAGCACTTGTATGTTATATCTGCTCTTGCCACTTCACTCTAGAGGATTACCTCCCTCGAGCAGTATTGATACAATAAATGTATTCATACAACAGCAAGCTAACTAGTTGGTTTGAGTCACGAGCTCCCCTTACTAGTTGCTAGAGTCATTTGTAACAAGTGGCATCGGCCATTCTGGCGATGTTCCCTCTGGAGAAAGGAGGAGTACTTGAGCTTAGCGTGATTCTGTGGTACCACATCAGAATCCACTACAATACTAATAATTGCTATTTTGGACATTAACCATGCAATAGTGAAGAGTATATTTACTGTGGAAAAGTAATGATTATTAAACTATCAAGCGATTTCAAAAATCTAAAACATTACTATCATCTTGTACTTATCAATGAACAAAAAAATTCATATTTAATCAACAAAATTCTACAACTACGTTGATTATTATTTTCTTGGTTTTAACTTTCGTTGACGAACAATATGAAAACCAATGGTTTAAAGAAGGACAGTAGTATCGTTATATGAGGGATAATTTCCATTCAACAGTATATACAAATTGTAGACTTTTCATGTATTACTATTGGCACAGCTAAGATAATAATACTGTTTTATGACAATACAGTGATTCTTATACATGCTACAATCATCATTGCTACTACACAATAAATATTTCTCTGTAAGTGTGAAACATCTGAGAACTAAAAGAGCCACGTAATAATTTTTTGTTCACACAACCAATCTAATGTATTAGTGACATCAATCATTGTAATAGGAGGTTGCTATAAAAATGTATTGACATGTTGACTTTAATTGGCTAACCACCAAGTAAACAACAATGCCACTAATCAACTGCTTAGCAACCATCCAAGGGTAACTAACAGAAACCATTTCACTTTTCAAAGCTTTTTTCAGAGAAGCTCAAACTGATCAGGGGGGAATTGCAAACTTAATATACTCTCAGATGATTATATCCCATGTTTTGCATAGAAATTAGGCTGAAGGAAAATAACCATTGAAAAAATTAAATAAAGTTGAATGATATAAAAAAAGTTTTTTTCCCCTATTGCAAAGAGTGCTTGTTCGAGATGCTAGATCTCCCCCAAGGACGCCCATGTCAGTGCCTGATCCAGACCTCTTCCATCAACAGATGTCAGAATTCCACAATCAAAGGCCGCTGGAAGACCAGGATCTCTAGAGAAGGGAAAGCAACAGTTGTTCCTGGATGGGAGATTATTTACTCCGCCCCTTATTTTTGGTCACCATGTCCCTCTCCAATTGATTATCTTACATCCTGTTGGCCGTTATTTACTCCTAACATGCTTATTCGTTTATTTGAATTATTCTTACTTGTGATGGGTGTGCTTGGCTAACAAGACCAAATACTTCCAGTCACTTCATGAAACTTTACCTATTTAGGGAAATTTTGAGAAATAGTCTGTGTTATTAAAATAATAAAAATCACCTACCTCGGACTCGAAAGAGCATTACAAAAATAAATCTCCACTACTGCGCCTAACTGGTAGCAACTGGGTAGCAAAAAACCATTGCCTCCCTTGCACTGAAGATATCATTTCACGGTTTGTCAAACAAATGTAACAAATCCACGAAGTAGTTAGGTGTCAAGCAAGGCTTTCAAAAACTGCCACTGCTGCCACAGTATTCAAAGAAAACTCCAAACTAGTCATTATTGATGTTTTTGAAAATATAAGATAAAAATACGAAAACTCATAAAACTGGCTTCAGACAACCGGCGCAACAAATGTTGATTTTTAAGCCCTGGTGCTCTCCAATTCTTGACACACGCAATACAAACTTTTGAATGTATTATTGTAATGGATTTTACCAGTCAGCATAAGTAACCACTACTTTATGAGGTCCCCCTGATAGCCTGTAGGCACCAGGCATGCCTCCTAAAAGCAATTGACAAGACAGGCATTGATTTCACTTTACCTATTTGCTAATAAATAAACAATAGAATCATAGTTTAACTATGCTGGCCCTGCATCATTAGTATACCAGTCCTGGATAGCTATCCTGGGCTGGCATCAAGATGGCTGCCATAGCCTGAAAAATGAAACTTAGCCTAAGGACCTCTAAGACCCATATCCAGGTTATTACTATCCCCGGAAGTCGCAATATCAAGATCCAAGGCCATAAAAGACTGGGAACTCTATGAAATAGGAATGCACAACTACTACTGTCTGAGGTGCCCATAGACTTCGACCCTTACTTTTGGGCACCAGTTCCTTTTAATCTATTTATTCACATATCATTGGCTGGCATTTTTATTCATTGTGTCACTGGTGTAATTCTGTATTTCTTATGCGTGATTGGAGTATTTGGCAAGCTAGGCCAAACACTTCTTGTAACTATGCCTATAAAAGGCAGAGCTTTCTCTCATTTCTCTCACATGTCATTGTTGTTTTGCCACTTTTTATTTTGGATAAGAATGAATGTTTATATTACTCAAAAGCTCTGAGTGTATGTCTAAGCCATGGGCTCATTATAATTGTTAAAGTCGTGAGTTCTCCTTTACAACTAGTTGCAAGTGCCATCCTGGCACAGGGTCAACTCGGGGGAGAGGTTGACTGTTTATTGTCAGGCCTTGGAAGGCTGACTGTCTTGTTGTGCTGGCAGATGACGGTTTGCTCGGTGACAACTACTAGTGGAGAAGTAGCAGGACTACTAAAATCTGCTACACTATTGCGCATAAAGCAACATGAGGAAAGGTAACGACTTTGTAGATTCACAAGGTAAATAGGTGAAAAATGCAAAAAAAATTTTGTAGTTTTGTACGATGGGAGCAGGCCATAACATTTTCACCCGGAATCCCTTCTTAAAATTGACCGTGTGAGAAATTTAGGTATAACTTACCGCTAAATAGCCCTTTTCTCCAACCCTTACACCAAACATCTAGAAATACCTAGTTCAGCAGTCATGCATTAAGCCTGATTCAGTATTGTCATTGACATCGTGTGATTATTATACTGTTATAACTGAATATGAATATATTATGCCATTATAATAAAATGGTTATAATAATAAAACTATAATATTATCAAAATTACAATATATCCGTATTACAATGATATCAAATTTGGTATTAGGATTTACAGATAAAAAAATGAATTAAAAATGGCAGACGGTCTATTTCATTGGACGATTATATAATTGGGTCAACAATTTTGCTAATTTGATTGCTATGACAAGAAAATAATGAAACGTACATCTTGATAATTTTACTAACCATTGGACTGCTATGCTTGCTACGACAATACTGAACTGTAATGTGTGCTGTGAACTAAAATTGCCAAGATAACTACAAGTAAACTTGCTAAAATAATACGAACCAGGTTTTAGTTCCACCGAAATGACAGCAGTGGAGTGTACATTGAAGCTCATTTTCTAATGAAAAAAGAAACCACACCCTTTAAGATCACCAAAGAGTCTGAACTGTTGGCTATGAATATGCCAAACATTAGCCTTTGCTGTTCTCGCTGTCAAGGGTGAACTGGCCCTTCCTGCATTACCATACTAGTGTGGGCCGCAGGTTAAGGAGAAAGGAAACTACCGCTCTTATGGAAACTTAAGTTTGCTCGATAGACTTACAGAAAACAGAGAGCTGTAACAGTTGATTGAGTCTTTGTAAAGCCGTGGCCACGCACTCCTACGATTTGCAGAATTGCGACGAGAAACGCGTTTCGCAGTGTTGCTCTGGTGGCTACGCACCCAGATGTTTGATCACTGCAACGTTACAAATTTTCCAGTGAGGCAAAGAGAGAATATCATTATAAACAATCATTTTAATAATTAATAATAATTTAGTAATTTAATAATGATAATCCATAACAACTATCATACACGTAAATCTAAATTAAATAATTAATTAGCTATTAGATTTGTTTACAATATTGAATAATAATAATTATAATAGCTATAATAATTGTTTATAAATAAAAACCACCATCGTTGATGGAGGTAGCAGAATGGAGCGCAAGCCAATCTGTGATGAACAGGTCAAGGTCGAAATATAAAAAAAGTACACTGGAATCGTCAAACTTCTCCGTTATATTTTACCCTATTGAAAGTGGTTATCGATCATGATTGTCCAATCACCGAAGCTTCGGACAAAAAACGTTTTTGCAAACCAACCTGTTAGTTTACGCATTTTAGCATCTTTCGCGAAAGAAAACTTTGCCGCAGGTGAAAAATGCGTTCTTTATTACATACAGGCAAAATGTAGTTCGTGTAGCCACGGCGTTAAGTTGATGACCAGATGTATTAAAGACAGCTACCTTTTGAGGTGTATACAAGAGGCAAGAGTAGTGGCAGAAAAAAGGGTAACAATTTGAGATTTTGTAGAGCCACAAGGATCTTCAAATGTGAAATATTCCAAACAAAATTATAAATTTTTACGTATATCAGCATTGTACTCTGCTATAGAATATACTGAGCCCCAGACAATCAGTAGCAACTGAAAAAGTCATTTTTTGCACTTGTGAACTGATGATCAAATGCTCATAAACTGTGCAGAGTGTTGTACTAGCGACGAGAAACAAGTAATATTAGACCAGAAAGCTCCTCCCATCAGTAAACTATCTTTAAAGAATCCCATATAACACTGATTAGAGCACGGACACAAATCCTAGCCCACTCGATTGCACTTCACCGAAGGCCAACTGAGAAATATTACCCTGAGAGGCAAAAGATGCAAGGATTACATGTAACTCTTTTGCAATATATTTAAGCTAAAGTGCTCCAGTAAATAAAGTTAAGACAAATATATTATTTACAAAAAATAGGAACTATTTACAAAAATATCGCATCATGCCAGTAAATAAAACATCAATTTGCAACAAAAAACGTAATACAATATTGAATTATACGAGCCTGATATAGAATTCTAATTGTAGATTTGGTTTAAACCAACCAAATAATATATAAAAACAAAAACCATTCTGTACAAGTTCTGATATACATCAACTAAAATAAGCTCCGCGTAAAGCAAACTAATTCCTGTTTGTACGTACACAAAAAAAACACCCCTGAAGTGAGCACGCAACATGAAAACCACTAGACTAAAATTTCAATAACAAATATTACAAGCCAAGTAGTTCGATGAGAGTACACAAAACTAAGAAAATACAATAACGTAATATAGTGGTAAGTAATTCTCAGAAGATATCATATAAATAATGTTATTTTGTATATATTTCAATGAGAAGAGATCAGCTACCAACTGTTGGAGGTATCAGATGGAGACTAGTGGAAAGAAAAACAACTTTTTCCTGAGTAGGACAACTGGTGACGGCATTTGCTTGTGTTTCGTAGCAGATTCATAGATGGAAGCGACTTTGTTGTTTACCTGCATCAAAGAAAGGTAGGTCACGCATAGGTGAACAGAGATAGTTATGTCAACGCATTGAACAGGTGGGCAGTGCCCAAGTATATCGATAATACAACCACTTCCTTTGCTTATGTCACACCGTCGACAAAAACTGACCAGTCTTTTCCTAGCCTAAAACTGAGCACTTTCTTTAGACATGATGTGCTGCCAAATTACACGCCATAGCTGTTGTTGGTCTGGGATTGGTTAAAATTGATGCGGTTGAGCAGTGAGAAAAAATATTTAGTAAGAGCAAAAATCCATAAAATTTTGGACACTCAATTACCCTCTGCAATTATACAGGGTTCGCCCTTTAAAAAATGGAAAATTCAGTTCTTAATGAAGGTGGTCAGATAACGACCAATGTATAGCCATCCATTTCATATCAGTCCACATGTTAGTATTTTACATTCCACAACAAAGTTAAATCAGTGAAGTTCAGTTCTAATATGTTCATTTTCAGGATCCTCGATCAGTTTTTTTCAAGCTGTTTTGCAAAAATAATTTGACAGTGAAACATTTCAGGGATTTTTAATAGGTTGGAAGATTTTTGTCTTCAGAATATAACAATCTCAATTCTTTAAACTTCTCTCTTTGGTTCACAGACTAAAAAATCGCATTATTTATGGGTGACTTGATTTTGTGTGAAATTGCCTCCTTCTTGGTCACTACTTTTGACGTTGGGCAAAAATTTTAATTTAACTAGAAAATCAGTTCACTGCATTTGATTAGCTAATAGCAAACAGGTTACAGCTTACAGTAAATAACCAAATTGTGTACAGTCAACACCTGAAAGTATGTTATTGAGCTGTAATTTCAGGGTTGTAAGTAAATATAGGCATTTTCAACTATCAGCTGAAAGAACCGGCTGAGAGATGTAAATTGTGGTATGACAATAGCTGCTAGTTAGTTTATCCAGAAAGTTAAAGTCTCTAACGGTGCTCTTGCAATCGAAAGCTATTGAAGAAATGTCAAAGTGATTTACTTGTAAAGTAACACGAACAAGGAACATGGCGACAGTGACGAAACTAATTTTCTGTTACTGAGATGTTTTCAAGCCAAGTTACTGCAATGTCTGTGGGTGGCACCAAATCATCGAAATCACAGAAGAGTTAAAATACAATTGTCAGTAATGCTTCATGTACATATAGCGATCGTGCTAGCGATTTTGCTTAGCGATTGGGGAAGTCCCTCCCCCAAATGGCGCAATTTTTCACTACTGCCAATTCTTCAGCGATTCCGGTCAAACTCGCTGTTACAAAGCATAGCCTTCAATTTATTACAGAATCGTTAATAGATCGGAGCGCTGAATATGACAAGACATAATTGGAAACAAGGATAAAGTTTTTTTACGTTGTGATTGGCTGATCGAGGAATCCGCTAGCGATTTTTTGATCTCAATCAAAACCTGACGATAACCTCAAATAAAATGCTTGAGATTGCTTAGCGACTTTGTAGGAAATAGAAGTTGCAAAATCACGCAATCGCTAATGAAATCGCTTAGTAATCGCTATATGTACACGGGGTTTAACACAAGACTTTAGGTAATGCTATGACTACAACAAGTGGTTTTTTCAGGGAGCACTAGCGAACTAACTACCTATCTCATGTCACTGACAAGACGATCACCTGAAATTTTCTCTGCAAGTTCATTTAACAGAAGTTCAAGTAACGCGTTGGAAATATTTTTACATTTTCTTAGAATTAAGGAACCAAAGACTAATAATAATAAATATTTATACTACTATTGTTATGACTTTATTCCAAGTTGTCTGATTTTCCAAATACAAAGGTGCCAACAAAACTCTTCTGCATGAGTTTGATCTCAATAAAATTGAGGGAAGAAATCTCTAATTACTTTCTCAAACCAAAAATCCTGAATAGTTGTTACTACATTAGTTTTCATTCTACAGGGTTATCATTTCTTATGGTCAAATTGACTCCTAACAACAAAGTATCCATTCGACTCTTTTTGCTTGGCATGAATAATTAAAGTTGGTAATAATAAAATCAAATAACGATAAATATTCAAAATAAGTTATGACTTGTCGTTGTTCCTGAAAACATTCACCGTGTGACAGTGTTCATTATTAACTAATTGTTATCTAGAAAAAGTTTTCTAGTAAAAAATTTGTGAAATAAAGAAAAACACTTGATACGTAACTAACCCTACCTCATAAACCAACTTATCGTTGAGTTGTAGCTGAGATCTTCTGTATTCACTAAAAAGCTGTATATCTGATAATAACAACAAAGAAGTGATGTTTGAGCATTGAAAAATTTCCCTAACCCTCAAAGATAGGTGTACAAATAGAAAACTATTCCTATTTTTGATTCAAAATAGTCATCATTTTTATGATATCATAAAAAGGTTTTCTTCCAACAGGTGTTAGAAGAAACTTTAGCCTCTTTTCTGATGCAAGTCATTGAAAAATTACTAAAAACAATGTTTCTCTTTCCGGTTATTCAATATGGTCATATGGTCAACCATAAAAGCTTGGTTCCCACTTAGCAGGTACCCATACTCAAGTATCCCTGAGGCAACCTTGTGGTATGGTACCTTGGTATGAAGGCGATCTGCTGGCTGGCTGACTTGAGAGAACCTCAAGGCTACGTTGGATTGAGTTTACTAATTTGTTACATAAAAAATTCATACGTCGCTTCAGATAATAAATTTCTAGTCAACAATCAAATAATAAGATCAAAGCCATTTAAAAAAATTGGATTTTTCAAACTTTCTTATAATAAATAATTGGTCACATTGATAAACATGAAAATATGATTAAAAAATCTTAATTGCAAATTATTTGGTCAGTTTGTACATGAAAAGAATGAAGGCTTTCCACAACCAATTTTCAGCGTGAAACAAATAAATAAACATAACAATAATTCACTCAATTGTTGATGAGTAACATCCATAACGAATAAATAAGTAATAATTATATTATATTAGTTGCAAAAAAAACAAACAATTATAATAACAACAATAACTGAGTTTTTGATTATTAATTTATTATGATTATAATTATTTGCATGATAACAAATAAATTGATAAGAAAAATAATAATAGCAGCTATTACAATTATGTGGTAGATAACAATACGCAGCTGAGTTGCACTGTATATATTACAACGCAATCAAAGGAAATGATTGATGATTCACTGGTAAAATAATAAAAAAAAAACCGTAGAAACTAACCAAACATTACAAATTATGACGCCATACTGCTATTGTCAATTAAAATGGAAATTCCATTCGCTAAACGTAGCCGTGGTTTTGCCCTAAATTGGTTCACACTCACATGTGTATGTGTAAGCCGCAGAAAAGTTAAAATCTTGGCAGCCACTCAGGTACCGCGCAGTACCCTTGATATACAGTTCACACTTGAGCGGTTGCCGTGAGTATGCTTACAGCACGGCAAAATCGGCTAACTGAGAACCAAGCTTAAGCTGGCGAAAACTTGCTTGATCACAAGCAGATTTTTTAATCTGTCACTGCAATAGTTCCATAACATAACCATGTGGTTCCTGTTGATTAAGTCCAGAAGTTACCTAAGATTATCAAAAGACAGTCTAGTGTAATACTGTCTCGGAGTTTTAGATACTAGATAGTTTTACCACATCGCTATATATGACTCCCACAATGCACCTGAGAGAGAGAGAGAGAAGACAAATCAAACTATACCTGGACGAGCATATTAACTGCATCCTCATGGTGGCAGTGTTTAGCGAACACTTCACATAGAGCTTGTATAAACCAACTTCCTTGCTCCGAGTTCCTCCACGACACAAAACCTGCAAAATATAACAATGTCTATGTTTGTGAAACCTGACTATCATTTAAAGGATAAAAATAATTTTTTTCAGCAACAAAATTGTATATCTTGCCAAACAGAGAGGTGGACACAACTTACCAGGTACAGGGGTGGATACAACTTACCTGGTACAGTGGCATAAGCGATTAAGAAGTCAGAACCAGACGGTAATTTTTTGCTAAGGGAGTTGATGTCGTTGATTCCCTGTTGTTGTATGTCTATGATAGCCTGAGAGGCAGGTCCTGCTGTGTCTGTCTGTCCGTTATCTGGCATGTCAAAGCCCGCATCAAACTTTTCTACAAGTAGAAAACACAGCTACATGACTGAAGTGAACTAGGGCTAAAGTTACAGAAGAGAAGGCTGAGAAAGCACTCTAGAGTGAGAAAGCAGTCTAGAGATGAGGACCTAAGGCTATGTTAACATGTGGAAACTGGAAGTTTCGCAGCAACTGATTATAAAACAGATACCACCTGTGGCATAGCATGTCATTGAGGAAATAAAACACAAAGGTCATCTTATTTGGCTGTCAACAGCGAGCATCGACTGTATGCTAAATCAACAAATGGCAGAATCCTGAGTAAAGATAATGAAAACAACACCTGGTGATTACTATTTCGGTACAACTTAACGTAACAGTGGCTTTGGTAACTCATGGCACCCCAGGATGCAGCGGTATACGTACGGTGGGTGTTACAGGGGTTTGATGAGCCTATTAAATAAAACCAGTGTTTCACTCAGTTTTCTTTTATGTGAGGATGTGTAGACAGCCGCATACTGTAGCGGATGCGGGATACGCAAGAATAAGTGCGGCTGATCGCTGTCGCAATCACAACTTTATCTACCACTGAAATGAAAACCTGACTCTTCACACTGAAAATGCAGCAGGAGAGATATTAAAAGAGCACGGTCTATGATCAACCACTATCTATTTAGCAGACACAAGGTCACAATAGAATTGTCAACCTTTTCCACTTTTCAGAAAATCAAGTATTCACAGAAAGACTAGCACAATTCCTCTTACTTTCAGCGACGCTCTAATTGTTTTTAATGTTTCAAGTGAAACCTTTTACACTGAGCGATACTGACACTGAAACATAGTTTTCTTTGTTAGGCTATTTCATGTAATTATCTATAACTTTTACAGTACGGGAACCTACTAACTACTTACAGAAACATTTTACACATAACAGAATGTCAAACCCAAGACTGACCAAATAAACTCTGTGGTTGAAAACTACCCATGTCCTCCCTCCGCTTCCCAACCTCCATTGCTGACACTCCACCCACTTCCCACCCTCCATTGCTGACACTCCGCCCACTTCTCACCCTCAATTCCTGACACTCCACCCACTTCCCACCCTCCATTCCTGATACTCCACCCACTTTCCACCCTCCATTCCTGACACTCCACCCACTTCCCACCCTCCATTCCTGATACTCCACCCACTTCCCACCCTCCATTCCTGACAACCCACCCACTTTCTATTCTCTCTTCATTCTGCTGCTGTCAAGCAGTATAACTCTTACAATACCAGAGATTCAGAGAAAATGCAATTTAATTAATGTTTTTTCAGTGGGAAAAGTGTTTCAAAATTCCAGTCTTTTACCTAAATGATTGGAAATAATGCTATAATGAACATCAATTCAAAACAATTTTGTTTTTTATTGATTTTCGTCAACTAATAATTATTACGGCAAAGCGATTGATTAATAGCATTGTTAGTTATGGTAACAATCATCAATAGCAGATAGCAATAAAAACTATTCTTTTGCAGTTAACCTGACTGATATGTAATAATAACTAAATTATTATAATTCTTAACCTTCAAACACACAAACACATGATGATTTAGTAATTTAGCAGCTGTCAGAGTGCAGTTTTAAGTAAAAACAACAATAATAAATATTTCAGAAAATTAAAGGCGCTGATAAATACAAATATTTATTCAATAAACACATTGCTGTTGTTGTTGTTGTTGTTGTTATAAAATAAACATTTAAATAATGCTGGTAAATGCATTATGTTGCATATGAATTTCAGAGTAACCATAGTATCTAGGATCAGCGTTATAACCCACAAGCACAATAACTATACTGGGTCAACTAATGACCTTGCAATAACCACCATATTTAGCTGTGAGCTACATTAGTTCTAACAAAAAAGAATTTTTAATTTCTTCGTTGAAGAATTTAAAACGCTGCAATTTTATTATGAAAATTACTTTTGCTTCCAAAAAGCCAAATTTATTGCCAGTCTGATTATTTTTCTTGCAATTTGTTCGGCGGACAGAGGTTGCGAATCCTCTTAATCTCATAAAAATAAAAATTGATGAAAACTGAACTACTCAGGAAAAAATGATGCCTCAATGGAGGAGACAACCCAGAGGACTAGCGGGTAAATTTTAACGGGAAATGTGTCACACAATACTACATCGTATACTACATACCTCCCCTACACGCTTGCACCAAAAAGAACTTAGGCTTGCCCTGAAGACCAGGGCATACATTGCCGTCAAAGAAGTTGAACACTTCGGATAGGTTTATCAGTTTAGCGTCAGATCCATAGATCTGTCCCTCCAAACCATGTGTGAGTAGTATAACAACACAGCTGTCCACAGACTTGTGGTGGGCCAGCTGAGCAAAGTCTCTCAAGGTCAACAACATCTCCTACAATGATTTTAGACAGCAAATGTAAGATAGAGAAAAAACAATGTACAGTTTTATCTTTAACGACAAACAACCATTGGAGCGCAAAGAGATTATTGCTGTTGAAATCATGAATGTATCAAAGGATGACAAACTTTTTTGGGAGAATACACAAATACACAAAAGTCAATTAGCCAGCTAACTTCATATCAGTAATGGTCAATTGTGCTTTTTTAACGAACGGTCATTAAATGTCACTAATTATTCCAATTTCAATAAAAAAAATTGTAAAATTTGTCAAGGCAAAGCATTTTGTATCATCCTGTATATCTCCTGAATGAACGCAAATGGTTTGCTAGAAAAAAATGTTACTATAAGATATTTTTAATGATCATTATTTATTATTATGATAGCAACAACTTTCCCTCCTAAACAATTTACTAATTACTGAGTTTAAATAAAAAAACTTTTTGAGTTGAAAATAATCCTATCAATTATTACGGTGATAACAGCGCGAGCAATGGGGTTCTGGCAGATTTTTGTGCGGAGCTATTATTAAAGAAACTGGAAGCCCGCTTTCCACCAACAATACTATTAAAACGAAAGTCACTTCATTTTAACAATTACTAAAAAAATTTTTATTCACGGCGGTTAATAAGTTTGGAGAATATAATACTGGCGATGTGCCATCAACATAAATTGTAACACTACGACGGCACTGTCAAAGCAAACCACAATAATCGTTCAAGGGCGCGCTTTCATTAGTTTACGTTGGCAAGCTCAATTAAACGCGAAATACGAAACAATGGTTTTACCTGTGAACATGATATTTCATTTTTTAACTGAATAAATCAATTTTTTTCAAAAAAAAACTTCCAAAGGCTGTAATGATTCTTTGAGCTTTCTCAACAACATCATTTTTGTCGAATAATTTGCTCAAATTTCCTCACATCAGAATAATAGTCAAGTAAGTCGAGATTTCTAATGATAAGTTCAAATATCGACTAAACTACTTCCGGTTGCATCGCTAAAGTGAAACTACTCTGCCGGGACCCCATTGTCACTAATAAAAACAAGAATAACGCTAGTGTTATCACACTTCAACGGAGAAGTTTGACGGTTCATGCGCATCATGGTTCACATGCTAACTCAGTTTGCGCATGCAAACGGTGTAAAAAAAAATAAAATAAAAAAAGTGAAACTGTAAAAATAAACGATAAACAATATGCATTCGAACATGCAGCATACCGTGATTTTATTACAAGCCTAAAAACTGAAGAAAATTCGCATTCACAGCACTGAACCTAGTAACTGTTGATAAGAAAAAAAAATGTTATAATGATATAAATAAAACAAATGTAACCATAAAGCCCATTTACAATCAGCGTATGAAAGATTCATTCGGAAAAATTGCAAACAATTCTTTATCTGCACACAACTTTAAACAAGATCGTAAATAGTTGTTTCTGTATTTTTTTTATTTATTTCCCAACTGCTGGTACATCTGTTGTCTGAGTTTGTAAGAGATGCAAACCAGACAACAAACCTAAATAATAATTTATCCAACCAATACAAGTTGAAGAACTATATTTTACCATAACCCACCATGCCAGTAAGATCCTCTTGTATACAGATCTGATAGCCGAGCTGACTGTATAACATATATAGGTTGTCTCTGTCTACGTCTGTGCCAAGCCTCTCTTTCAGATGACCTACATAACATCAGTTTATAGAAGTACTGCAATATGGAAAGGATGCACAGAGTTACGTAAAGGGTGTAAACGGCTGATCAATGGGCATCCATAACGGAAAGCGTGTTTCTGGTAAAATGAGATTAAAAATAAAAAGATTATGAAAAAAAACTTCAAGTTTGAGCAAGGCAAACGATTTAAGAAAAGCAGACTTACTAAAAATACAAAAATAACCTTCAAACCAATTCTTTAAAGCTGCGTACACACTAGAACGACTTTTGTTCAAAAGATTGTTTATGTTGGAGTTGTGCCTTTTTTCGGCCGATGGTTGCGTACACACTAGAAAAGAATTTCGGCCGACAAAGTATTTGCTCTTTTGGTGAGAAAGATAGACAAATTTTGTTTTCAGCATAACCATAGCATTACTAATCATATTGCTGTCTGCTATTTCACAATAATTCACCATGTCTATGGTTGTTACTTGTAAATGCACTAGCTGTTGCTGCGTCGATATTAATTATTTGCAATATCTGTTGTTCTGAACAGAATATTTCTTTTCATTTTTTCAGCTTTACCTAATATTTATTTCAATTAATTAAACTTATTTCTAAATTATTTAAACCTATACTTATCAATGAGTGATCTACCATGTTGAAATAAGAATGGTAATGCATCATAAATTTTCTTAGTGAGTTTTAATAAATAATAATAATAATAATTATTATTATTTGGTTATTGTAGTAGGGAGATAGGTTGATTTTTTATTCTTGTATCATCATTGTTTGTGACCACAAGCTACTTCTGCCCTGATTTTGTGTTGTAGTTTCCTTGATAATCTGCAAAAAATCGTCGGTGATTTTGAGCAGTGCTCAAATGGCAATAACGCCGGCCGAAATGATAAAACTCGGCCGTTATTGCATTCACACTAGGCCGTGTACGCAGCTTAAGGGTTGATCAGAATGCAAAAACTTTATGTAAATAACTTTTTTCATTTTTTCTATGTAAGTGAAAGTATGGCTGTTGTCAATTACGAAAACGAAGCCAAAAAAGAACTGTATGGGCATTTAAATTTTCTGAGATTTAGCGAGATGTTATTAGCAAAAAATCTACTGTGCCTGCTGTCCCTGAAATTGTAGTCTAAAATCAATAGCGCTACTATTAGAACATAAAAGTGACAGAGTAAGATATTCAGAAGGTAAAACCAACTGAAGGCCGAAGATGACCGTGAAAGAGAAATGTCTTCATAGGCAATAACAATGACAAAACACCCTGGCTATGTATAAACAATACAAATAGAATCGTTAAATTGTTGATCTATCACAAGTTACGTAAGGTAACGTCAGCATAAATATTACACTAATTATTAATGCATTTTTTTGCTTGACAACTGTGAAACTCATAAATTACTTATGTGAAACCAATAAAAATGGTTTATTCAATCTGACAGTGAAGGTGCCAAACCTTAGCCATTGAAATGGCGTTACGTAATTCAATATTACCATCTGTAAATCACTAGCTCATACAGATACTATCGCTCTGTGCAGATGCGGACTAGATGATGACAGTTACAAGTACAAGCAACTGGGGAGGTTTATTCACAACAGTTTTAATGTTTAATAGTTGGCCAATCAGATGAAGTTATGGATTCCATAACCCTCTCATTGGTGTTAGAGACACTTTACATAATCCAAAAACAATAGCTCAAAGAGGAGACAACTTGGTCAGTGATATCTGGTACCTGTAAAATTTCTGTTGTTAATTATGATGCAATATCCTCTGGGTTCAGAGTTCATCTTATACATGGTGTTCCAATCAAAGTTTGCTTTCCCATGTGTACCTTTTACAGAGAGATTTAATCTTCCGGATGTTTCTGGTATGCCTAAAACAGGCAATTGAATTGACTGATAATGCCACAACCGACAACGAAGGGTAACAATAAGAGTATTCGCGACCTCCGTTCGCCGAACACATTGCAATAAAAATAATCAGACCGGCAATAAATTTAATCAATAAATAATCATTTTCTTCGGAACTCGTGGGTCAACAAAAAGTAGCTCACTGAATAAAAAAAATAATCAGCAAGTATTTATTTATATCGTTCGTAGGTCGCGAATGAAACTGAACACTAAATAAATAATAATGAGCAAGTTGAGTTTTTTCATTTTCATAGACTGGTTTTATATCCTTGAAAAATAATTCAAAATAATTGCAAGCGTTCAAGATTTACTAAATTGAAGGGCAGCTTGACAACCTATTCCAGTTTGTAGCAGTTCAAATTTTATTATTTTCATGATTATTTTTTAAAATTGGGAGTTATCTTTTTTATGATTTGTTCGGTAAAATATAACATTTCATTGAATATTATGATGTTCTAATCTAATGTTCCGTTGCATACGAGACATAATGAATAACGAACACATATCATTTTTTGTATTTTGTTCGACGAACAGGTCGCGAATACTCTTAATGTAACAGCTATTGCACGAGTGCCTACTACACATGACAGGGGGGGGGGGGGATAGAACTCTGCTAACACTCAAGAGCTCATTGCTGAACACACAGCGATATTACATGGCACGCTATTGGCTAGTTTCGAGCCATCATCTACAACAATTGTGCACGAAATTAACTTGTTACGCATTGCATACGGAGTTGTCTTCTGCCTGCCACTCCTTCATGATACACAGGCATTGTGTGTGCAGGGAGTGCAGCCTTTGTGATTAGTACTTTAGCAGATTCTCAATATGTATAAATTTTGCATTTATTCCGCAATATGTGGAGATGGTGGTAGTTACTAGAGTCAGACTAATGTCTCACAACAAAACCGCCTTGAAGTGGCTCCGCCTGCTGAGTACATAGACCAATCAGCAAGTGGCTCAATCAGCGCTGAAACACAACTCAATGGCTTACAGGGGTGTAGAAAGAGGTAAGTTGGCACAGGGTGTAGACACAGGGAGTAGACACAGGGGTGTACACACAAAGAGTGTAGATACAAGGGGTGTAAACACGGGGAGAGTAGAAACAAGGGTGCATATACAAGGATGTAAACGCAGAGGGTAGATACCAAAGTGAATAAACAGTAGGTAGACTCAGGGGATGTATGCACAGGGAGTGTACGCACAAGGGTGTAGTCACAGGCGTGTAGACACTGGGGGTAGATCAGGGGTGTAGACACAGTGTTGCAGACACTGGGAGTGTAGAAATAGAGGTGTAGACAAAGAGAGTAGTCACAGGAGTGTAGACACAGGGAATTTATTACAGGGGGGGGGGAGATACACGGATAGAAACAGAAAGTGCACAAACAAGGGTGTATACATGAGAGTAGATACAGGGGTGCATACACAGGGGTAGCCACAGGAGTGTACACGCAGAGGTATATACAAGACTGTCTACACAGGGGCAGGTGCGTGGGTGGGCAGGTGCCTGGGTGTAGCCAAGCTCACCTAACACTTGTGGGTAGGGGTTGACATCCACTGCCTGTGGGTGGTCTGTAGTCTGGATACCGGGTGTGTGAAGTGAACTCTGACTAGATAAGGTCAAACCATCTCCATTGTCTGTTTGAGTGACAGGTGACCTACACAGAGAATAGGAACTTGTTTGTAATACGGAGTTGTCTGCACATGACTTTGGCTGTAGAATTGAACACTCCTATGCTAATAACATAGAGGAGACAACTACTAAAAACTTAATTCATAAGAAAAATAGAGGGTCAGACAAAACTCCCTACACATACCTTATGCCGTACCCTACTGTCGAAACCCCTACTTCCAGTAGACACCCCCTACCTCTAGAGGAGTTGTCTTTTCTTAGAGTCAAATAGTGTTGAATAGTCATAAGCAAAATACCAAAAACAATCTGAAGCTAGCAAACAATCGTTTTTTGTTATTTTGGTTTAAAATTATTATTTATTTAAATTCTATTATGTGAAACATTTTTTCCAGTTCAAAAACTCGTATTTCAGATGTGAAAATTACTCTTCTTGTTGATTTAAACTGATGACGCCGGAAATGCAAAGCTGATATTTTTTTTGTCACAACTAAACTGTAAATTACGATCATTCACAACTGTTAATATTATTTGATTTAAAAATAAATTTTTCAACTCCAACATTGCTTTAGTTTATGAGATATTTAAAACTTAAAAATGTACTTTTAATAGAGGGTTTTGTTCAGAGGTAGGGGGTTTCATCTAGAGGTAGGGGTTTTCGTCTAGAGGTAGGGGTTTTGACTAGAAGTAGGGGGCTTTAACTAGAGGTAGGATTGCGATAGTAAGGTACAGCATAGGGGGTTTCGATTGGCAACAAAATAATAATAAATAATCATGAAATATAACACCAAAATAGTTAACAATCGAGTCAGTAAGAGTGAGTTCTGAAAAAAGCAAAATAATGTTACGTACATGTAAACCTGATAAAATAGTGAATGAAGTGGAAGAGTTTATATGTTGCTTCCTTGAAAATGAACAAATAAAAATAAGCAAACCAAAAATACTTTCGTATTACCATTTCATTGCAGTTTAAGGTAATGGTTAGGAAAAACAGTTAGTTTGCCTTTTCACGTAGACATGCTAAGCCAGGTACAGTAGAAATACTAACGTTTATTCAGAGAAAGTAGCATTGACATCTGTGCATCCTTCAAAAAATTCAAAATATTCGTACACAAATGCCACACAACTGGCTCCACACAAAATCCAGGTAGCTAAAATTTACCTGAGTAAAGATGTCAGATTCCGTCTGATCCTATCAGCATTGTTGATGCCGCTGACGTGTCTGTTTGGGGTGAATTCGCTGTCATGATTGTCTGGATGCGAAGAGACGGTGAAGGAAGGAGGTGGTTTGGTGTAGGAAATGGAGGTGCTGGAGGATGTCGTAGAACTGGTCGTGTCCATCAAACTGACAGTCTGTGAGGAACCTGCCGGGCATATAATATTGTGTAATACTGTCTCACAGGCATATAACATTGTGTAGTACTGTCTCACAGGCATATAACATTGTGTAATACTGTCTCACAGACATATAACATTGTGTAATACTGTCTCACAGACATATAACGTTGTGTAATACTGTTTCACAGACATATAACGTTGTGTAATACTGTCTCAAAGACATATAACATTGTGTAATACTGTCTCACAGACATATAACATTGTGTAATACTGTCTCACAGACATATAACATTGTGTAATACCGTCTCACAGGCATATAGTATTGTGTAACACTGTCTCACAGGCATATACCGTTGTGTAATACTGTCTCACAGGCATATAGCATTGTGTAATACTGTCTCACAGACATATAACGTTATGTAATACTGTCTCACAGACATATAACGTTGTGTAATACTGTCTCACAGACATATAACATTGTGTAATACTGTCTCACAGACATATAACATTGTGTAATACTGTCTCACAGACATATAACATGTGTAATACCGTCTCACAGACATATAACATTGTGTAATACTGTCTCACAGACATATAACATTGTGTAATACTGTCTCACAGACATATAACATTGTGTAATACTGTCTCACAAACATATAACATTGTGTAATACTGTCTCACAGGCATATAGCATAGTGTAATACTGTCTCACAGACATATAACGTTATGTAATACTGTCTCACTGACAAATAAATGTTGTATTAATATTTCATCAATCTATACTCTAAAAAATAATTCTTAAACGAGAGTTGTCTTATCACAATTTGCACAAACCTTCCGAAACAGTATTAATGATAAAGTTATTTTTGTAGTCGAACAGAGTCGTTTTCATGCCAAATCAATTTTTCAATAAAAGCTTTCAAAAAAAGTGAAATTGGTATTAAAATAAGCATTATTATGTTTGATCATTGCTTGAATAATTACTTTGCATCAGTTCAATGCTCTACTGCACCAACTCATTAGATAGCCAACAATGTTAGTAGATATGGTGACTTTGGGCAGCCAATGTAAATAATTGACTAGCAGTCGCTAAGCCAGTTACTATTTCAGCGCTCACATAGATGTTAATGTACAACTCTCTGGCTGCAGACGTTTAGTCTATAAGGAGTTGTCTGCTCACCGGTGGCTAATTCCACAAAAACTTTGTTTTTGGAGTTGTCCACTCAGACTACATCTCATGAGAACACCACTTTCAAAGAGCTAAATACAATGAATAAACAGTAATGCGAGGTTGCTTTTGTATATCAAAACAAAAGAAGAAAGAAAATGATTGAATGAGGTATTAGACTCAGCATAAGATCAATGTTACATGTGCAGGTGCGAATTGAGTAAAACAAACCTGCACTGTGCCTTTAGTTACAGCTGATTATTAGCATACAGTACAGAATAGGTTATATTCTCACTAGCCTTGCGAACTGCTGTTTCTGGGCTTTGTTGAGAACAACGATTAAAAAAAAGTCCACAAATAATTTAGAATAGATAAATCAATCTAACATTCAGAGAGTTTCTATCACAAAGTAAATAAAAGAGGTATTAGGTGTTCGAAACAAAACAGGTTTTTCTGAATAGGCTCAATATAGTTCACAGAAAAAAACCTCACCATGACAAAAATTATCATTGATTTGGATGTGCAATGCCAAACTTTTCTTTAGATTGAAATGAATATTGAACAATCTAACAACATAACAAAGTGTCAGTAAAACCAGATTTGTTTTAAAACTGCATACCAAATTAAAGACTATTCCATTAATCGAGAAAGTAAGAGTCGTTTTCTCTATCACTAGGTTATTGCAACACATTACATGAAATCTGTAGCGCTTTATTGCAACCCTTCTTTAAGGATTTAAATTATTGTAACTCTGAGTGGAACGAAGAGTTGTGCTCTTTCACTGAACGATTACGGGAGGAATAACAGGGTTTTCCACTAAGACTGACCTGTATTATGTTGGTCGAGGGAGACAACATCATTCATGGGTGCAGTGGTGGACACGCTTGAGCTCCTCTCGTACGACATCCTCCTATCAAGTTGAGGTTTTATTTGTTCAGGCACCTGATTGGCTGATGAAGGTGCGGCAGAGAACCGTAGCAAACTGTGATTGGCTGCTGCTGCATGAGAAGGAGCTGAGTGGTACCCGTTACCAACTTCTCTGTGGATTTGTCTAGTTGGTGCAGAACTGTGGCCAATAGTGGAAGAAGAACTTGCTTGGCTGATATCATGTCCTATAGTAGTCGACTGCAAGTAGTAAAAAAATGGTGGCTATTTCGGCTAGAGACTCCATGTTCATTGCTTGTACCAATGTAACGCCACTGGAAAGCTGCGATGTAATGTACTTGAGAATTTCATCAGCTCTACCTTTGAGTGGTACAATGGGAGAAACAAAAATGCAATTTTACGAAGTAGTGTAAGACATATGTTGTTTCCACATACACAGGTGAGTAATGAGAACAGTAAAGCAGCATATGTTTGACAATACTTTTACAAACAACCTTTTCACTTCCATAAATCAATTTAGGATAAAAAAAAAACAACCTACAAAATGGCAAAAAAATTAAGACAAGATTATTATTGTAACAACTCAGCCCATAATAATTAAGATATGACATATAACAAGTGGACAGGAATGAATGTGGACAGGAATGAATGTGGACAAGAATGCATGTGGACAGGAATGCATGTGGACAGGAATGCATGTGGTCAGGAATGAATGAGGTCAGGACTGAATGTGGACAGGAATGAATGTGGACAGGAATGCATGTGGACAGGAATGAATGTGGACAGGAATGAATGTGGACAGGAATGAATGTGGACAGGAATGAATGTGGACAGGAATGAATGTGGACAGGAATGCATGTGGACAGGAATGAATGTGGACAGGAATGAATGTGGACAGGAATGAATGTGGACAGGAATGAATGTGGACAGGAATGAATGTGGACAGGAATGAATGTGGACAGGAATGAATGTGGACAGGAATGCATGTGGACAGGAATGAATGTGGACAGGAATGAATGTGGACAGGAATGCATGTGGACAGGAATGAATGTGGACAGGAATGCATGTGGACAGGAATGAATGTGCACAGGAATGCATGTGGACAGGAATGAACGTGGACAGGACTGAATGTGGACAGGAATGAATGTGGACAGGAATGAATGTGGACAGGAATGAATGTGGACAGGAATGCATGTGGACAGGAATGCATGTGGACAGGAATGCATGTGGTCAGGAATGAATGAGGTCAGGACTGAATGTGGACAGGAATGAATGTGGACAGAAATGCATGTGGACAGGAATGAATGTGGACAGGAATGAATGTGGATAGGAATGCATGTGGACAGGAATGAATGTGGATAGGAATGCATGTGGACAGGAATGAATGTGGACAGGAATGCATGTGGCCAGGAGTGCATGTGGATAGGAATGAATGTGGACAGGAATGAATGTGGACAGGAATGAATGTGGACAGGAATGAATGTGGACAGGAATGAATGTGGACAGGAATGCATGTGGACAGGAATGAATGTGGACAGGAATGAATGTGGACAGGAATGAGTGTGGACAGGAATGCGTGTGGATAGGAATGAATGTGGACAGGAATGAATGTGGACAGTAATACATGTGGACAGGAATGAATGTGGACAGGAATGCGTGTGGACAGGAATGAATGTGGACAGGAATGCATAAAAAACCTCAATAGCTCGGTTAGTTCACAGCGTGGGTCGATACAAAAAATAAACATTAGCAATAGTAACAACAATATCAAGCGCTAATACGTCAAATTAATTCCTATACATTCAATATTCAATAATAGAATGTATAGACAAAGGAGTAATTGTTGGCGTAGGTAACCAAGCCAAGCATTTCATTAAAATAGTGCGATTAATAGCGTAAAATAACCAAGTTGAATATCAAGACTAGCTAAGGTGTTGTTTTAACAATTGTACCACAATAGAATCTTGCCCCACCAGTCAATCAAACAAACAATGTTCTTTAGAAAATATTCATTGACTGGCCCAGCTAGACTATTCAAACTCTTCTACTGGGGCAGCAATTTGACACAGGTGAAGTCTATGAAAGTGTAGTAGCCACACTGCATAGACAGCAAAGTCATATAAAGAAACTCACCAGCAAAAATTGACTATCGAAAATTTTCAATAATCGACCAAACATAAATAAGTTCTGATCAATTCTTTCTGTATTTCATCTAGAGGCAACTGAGCTACTACAGAGGAGTAGTGCATAAATAATTATGATTTAACAGATGGATAAATGCATAAAATCTCTTGACTCACGTTCATTACCGGTGGAGTGCTAAATTTTGGTTCACGTTTTCTCAGACTTTGTTCTGTAGAATTCAGTCTGTCTACGATGTGTTGTTGTTCCGTATCTACTAGACACTCTATAAACTCTGTGTAAGCATTGGGACCTCTTCTACGTAGATCAGAGAGAAGTCGTTGCATTTGTGAGGGTTTAGCACCAGTTGCCTGTAAGTTAACAGTCAACAAAAATTAGCTGAAAGCGAAGCCTCAAAGCTTTCAAAGACAAAACATATGATTCTCACCTGAATATGATCAACCATTTCATCTGTAAATATTTCTCTGGCAAGTAAGTGAGGCCACAAAGGTTCTAGCATCACCTCTTTTATTAGAAATGGTGTGTTTTTTGTCAACACTTTTCTGTGAATCTCGTCCATGGCTTCTGTTCAAAGACTCAGTAGCTACCTACAGATGTCGCATTAACAAATTAGTAAACAAGTTCAAAGCAAATAATAATTCATTTCATACAAAAGATTTAATGTCATCAAAAAGTATTCATCATTTACGATGCAAAACATCGCATTACCACAATTGATTAAATGAACAATACCATCAAAAATCGCTCAATAAATTATGCAAAGACTGCCAACTGTTTATCGATACAAACTATTATCTAAAAGTATCAATGCAGATTAAATTTGTGATTAGGAAAAGAAATAGAAGACATATCTAACAAAATTGTTAAATATTAAATATTTTATAATAATTATTTTTATAAACCACTAAAACTACAAGTTTTTCAAACTTCTTTGGGAAAGATTATCTTTCTGCTACTTTTGACACATGCGGTTTAATGGTTAAAGTTTTCACACTGCAGAGATCTGGGGTGTGGTTTCCAGAATGGCTACCCTTATAAAGAAAGTTGGTTTCTTTTGCTTTGTGAGAAATTGATGTAATATTGAGTAGTCATTAACTTGATAACACTGCAAGTGTCACATGCATAAATCAGCGTGGGTCAAATTCTCGATCTAGTTAGTTGGAAGATAGACTGTTTCACAACGGGATAGATATGGGATGCTGCTGTCTTTGCAAAATGCTAGATTGCAGTCATTTACGGAACGTCAGTTTGAAGTTAAATTTCGATGATAGTGCAAAACTAATGGATATATACAAAACCATTGTTAGTAATCAATCACTGTGTATTGATAGTCATCGAAAAAATAAGTACACATTTAGTAACAACACCGGTAGATATATATATACGTGTCAATGCCAATAAGATAATAATATAGCAGTATATTAGGATACTAACCTAATGGGACAAATGATTTCACAATGAAGCATGCAGAAATGATAACTCGTATGGTTAGTCAATTTATGGACAAAAAATACAACCGACATGAATGGATCATCAACATCAAATTAGGTATCATGATTGCCACGATTTTAAGACACATACATACATACTACTTATATATTTAGTGATGATGATGGCGAAGTTGTAGTGATAATTGTAATAATACTAAAAATAGTTGTATTTCTTCTAATTATTACTGATCAACTTCTACTAAAAATATGAATGACAACAAAAGCAGTACTAATAAAAACAATTTTTATAACAATAATAATTAAATTATCAACATTACTTTTCTTCACTACACTTTTCTTCAATTTTTTCTCGTTGCTCATTTTGTCTGCTCTCGGGTAAAATGTTCACTGTTAAATTTATGTTGGAATGGAGGTCTTATTCCTTCCTTTTGGCATTTCAGGAATAGTTTCAATCTGATTGTATTTTTTCTCCTACTCTCAAGGGAGTCAAATTGGGTGTCTTTATGAATAAATTTGAGGAAAACTACTTGTTTGGCCGTTGATATTCAAAGTATATATAGCACAATGCCTTGTTTTGGATATTATTATTACTATTATGATCATAATCATCATTGGCTTTTTAATCATGAAGTGCATGCATTACTGACTATAACAACAATTTTAACAACCTGAACTTGGTTCAACTGTTACGTCGTTACTCTACTACTACTCTACGTACTACTACTACACCACTAGCTAGTACTAGTAGCAACTACTAGTAGTAGAACAGTAGTAGAGCCTACTAACTAATCTATCTACTACAATTTATTATTATATAATAATTATTATTTATTTATAACACACACACACACTTACACTAAACAAACAAAAAATTGGTAGTAGAAGATTAGTAGTCTACTGCTTCTACTACAAACCCTGCTAACTTTAATCATTATTATAATTTATTATTAACTATTATTATTAATAAGACTACTACTACTACTAGTACTAGTAGTAGTAAAGTATAACTAAATAATTAAATAGTTAGTTAGTAGTAGTAGTAGTAGTAGTAGTATAGTTGTTGCTACTCACCTTTTTATGACTTAGAACAAATTGATTATAAACTTAAATAAACTGGTGGGCTGACTAAAAGTCGAACAAAGTCGTTTTGAGATATTTCCCAATAGTAAATAAAAAATATGATATAAAAAAACTAATAATAATAAGCTACAGAGACTCTTGCACAGCCAAAAGCAGTGAGTAATGTGATTGAAAATAAAAATGTACACAAATTTTTAAAAAAGTTAAAAATTGATGTAGTGTATTACAAAATGAAAAAACGGATGAGAGTCCTGTGGCACCACCCCAAAAACTTGGTACATTCTTGCTAGCTACTGCCAGGTCAAGGTCGACAAGATTATAACCCATTGTAGTTTGAGATACATTTTGTTCCAACCTCCTGAGACTCTTTATTTTTTTTTTTTAAATAAAAATTCATTGCTTGATCTACAGATGGCTTCCAGGGGTAAAAGTGAGACTGAAAAGCTCAAAAAAAATCTGGAGGAACAATTGCAACGATTGGTGCTACAACTTTCAGATTTGGAAGAATGCAGGTTGTTGTTTGTTTTTTAATAGAGTAGTAGTAGTAAGTAATAATTATAATAATAATAATAATTAATTTAATTAATAATAATTATAATATAATTAACTTTGATGCTGACTTGTTGTTGGTGGGTAAAAATATTGGATTGTTGTAGTGGTAATAAATAAATGATAATCAATAATACTAAACAGTCCTAACTAACTGCTGTTGGTTTGTTGTTAGTGTTTTACGCATCAACAACAACAATAATAATAATAGCAATATTATTATAATAATAATCATCATCAAAAGAATATTAAATTAATAATAAATAATAACAATGATATTGAGTAACAACAGTGCCTGGGGCAACAGCAACAGAACGTATTATTACGTTGCTGATAATGATCTTATTATTATAAAATTAGTTAGTGGCAGTATTTCCTGCAATTTTTTTGTTATTGCTGATTATTTTTTGCTGCGCAAAAGCAATCAATTATTATTATTATTAATGGTGATGGATTTTTTTTTGAATTGATTGATTATTATCATTGGTTGTTAGGTTGGCTGTTGTTGTTGCTATTGTTGTTGTTATTAGAAGACGCTTTTGAAATTGATTGTTATTATTTTATAAAACTGTTTTTAATGAACAATGATATTAGTGAACTGCTCATGATTTTGTTGTTGTTCTTTGGATCTCTGTGGCCGAATGATAATCAAGTTGTTTTTAATGCTGCTTTGTTAAAAACTTTTCGCTTCATTTGATCAATCGGATTTAAGTGAAATGCAAACTCGGAGTTTGTCTGAAGGATTTCCGTGTGGTATACAACGGAAGCTTTACCGACACCTGTTGGTAGTAGCCCATATGTTGTAACAGAGCATACGATAATTGCTGAGAGCAAACAAGTGGTAGCGTGTGCTTCTCAGTGTAAGGCAGTTGTTTACCGTTATCCAAGGCTACCGGTATGGAGGTAGCAATCTCCAATGTAAACGGTTATAATGTAGACTATAGCAATAGTAATATGGCGATGTCCTGTTCTTTTCTACGGGAGATCTGTATTTATGCAGACAGATGCGGTTTATTCAAGGTACGCAAACTAGTTTCCAAGAACGTGTTATAGACAACTTAGTGCTGTAGGCAAAGCAATCACACTAATCAGAAGAGTTTCAGGTTTAACAACAGTATATATTATCGATGATATACAAAACTTTGTAACGAGAGAAAGTCCACGAAGTGTATAACAAACTTGACGATAATTAGAAATCCACTGATTCAGTCTAAGTAAGTCCCAGAACACACTACGTTATCTCCAAACGCACAAGGTGTATCAAATACAAACTCTCCACTAACTCTAACTCACTGGGTGATCTGCCCTTCTATTTATATAAAAGCATAGCAGTTGAAACATGGAACAATATGATTGGATAAATACATATAATAGTGATTGGTCAAATATAGGCAGGCGCGTTAGCAGTCATATTCCTATAGCGCCAGACATAAAATATATAGATAAATGTAATACACAAGCTGGCGCTCCTAGAACATCGCTAAAATAATAATAATAATATATATATGTCAAAGATGGCTGCTTTGAACCACCATAGCCTGGCTCTCCTTTGATACGATCTTGTACAGCTGGTACCTTTACGTCACGTAGGAACTGTGTCTTGACTGGTTGCTAGGTGTCCAAGGTCACTGTCATTTTATTCGTAGTAATAATAATAATAAGAACTGGTCCATCATCCAGCGCTTGGCTGCTTGTATAAATCTATCACATTTGAAACTAAAACATGTGGTGATTGATGTTGTTGGATTGAAAGATATGCAAAAGTCAATTAAATGAATGATGAACACTAGCAAGTACTAATAAATTTAGATACTTTTTTGGAATAAAGATTTTAAAACGATGGTGCGTTTTGTATTTCTATTTATAATTATAATCAAGTTAATAGTTCGCATTAATATTTGTTATCTACTTCAATATGAAGAATACTTTGAAATACGGCATGTTGGGACTGTCAAGTTTTTAGACTGATACTTATGTAAAAAAATCCTATAAAACGCCGCAAAATTAGATTATTGTAACTTTATACATTGTAGTTTGCTTTCACTGAATTCCAAGGAGAAGAACAGTTTTCTTATGTACGGTTGAAACTTGTTTATCCTGCATTCAGGCCTCTCAGCCTTATCATTTGTCCTTAGTGGTTACGGAAGATTTTGTTGTGCTTTGAACTGTTAGGGATCTTCTATTAGACTATTAAAATAGAAAATACTGAAATTTTTATTTACTGTGTCAATCTTTATGCTCATGCAAAATTAATTTGGTACACAAATGAAAGTATGCTTTTTTGAAATTGTTCAGTTGAAATAATAGACAGATGGAAGTTTTTTTTTAATGTAAATAATAGTAATATTACCCGTTATAGTTAAATACATCAACCCGCTTCATTCTCTCCCAATTTTTCTCTAACTCCACCTCCTGTCACGCTTTCCCTCCTTGCCCTTCACCAGCCCTGCTCAGTCCCCGGTATGTTCTATTTCTCACTCTTTGCCTTTCTCTACCCCTGCCTTGTTTTACCCCTGTCCCACCCCTGCCCTGTCCCTACCCTACCTTCTCCATATCTTTATCTCTCCCATTCAGTTTGGTAGAAAACACTGGAGGGCAATGTGCTGGCACGTTGCAGTCAATACTATAACAACTAACTTAGAAAAAGTGCCAAGGAGTAGATCGGGCTCAGAAAAATGTCGCAGTCTATGCATACTGGAAAAAAATACTATGAGCCATATACCAATACGTAATAACTTTGACCAATCAAACCGACCCCCTGGTGTTAGCATTATGCATTTTCATGATTTATCTTCCCATACATTATTGAAAAAATTAAAAGCGCAAATACATTCAGTTTGAAAAACAAATGACGAAATTAAACCCTGGCTATACATCTAATAGACTGTTTTTACAACAGCTTCCACCTCTCTTAACGTATTGGTATAAGCATTCATAGGTGCCATCAAACATGCAGACAGACAGATATTTTTCACACGTTTATACCTATAGTCTAGCTGCACTACTTGTTGTACACGACAACAAATTGATTCTATTAGACACACTTGTTGCCATTCTCCTCAGCCCACTAATCCCATGATAGCCTCCTCCCACTTTTTCTTCTATCATTGACAACAGTATAAAGAACAAACACTACAATTTTGTGGAGAATGCATGCTTTGACAGTCAATATCGATAGTAATTAGTAGACAGTTACATAACAACAGCATTTATGTTAATAATAAAACTGAATTAATAATAATAAAAATGATAATCTAGTGATGATCTAATGATCGGTTACATTTCGCAATTTTAAGATTGTTAGTGAAACTCATAGTAGGGTGAACAACAATTACTAAACAACATTCCATGACCTAGTTTTGCACCAACTCAAATTAAAAGAAAATATGTTCTACAAATGGTATTTTATTAGCAGATGTTTTGAGTTTAGTTGATAGTTTTTGAATTTTAAAGGGTTTGTAGTAGTAATAGTTCACCAATGCCTCTTATAGTGCTTGACAGTTTATTTATTTGTATTTCGCACGCATTAAATGATTGAATATATTGATTAACCAGTCAAAGATTTTAAAACATTGTCTAAAAATTCAAAGTAAGTAAAGTGATATATGCATTCGCAAATTCAGCACCGTATGAGAACTATTCATAGAGCACTATTATTTTACTGTCACTACTTTCAACATCAACTGTTGTTCGTTTTGTTATAGAGCAGGCTTTTAATAATTTACTATAAACAATAAAAAGCGATGAATAATAATGTTGGCTGATAATAAGTATTAATAATAGATAGTAGTGACAGCGTCAGCACTTCGCTAGACATACTTCGAGTGTAGAGTATGTCTTCTCATTGAGCGTTGTTAAACTATTGAGAGAATCAACTTACAGTGAAGAAAATACTAGAAGTCTATTGAGGTCTATGGCTACGTAGTTGACAGAAAGGGTTATCTGTGAGCAGCAGGCTCATTATAATATTTCATAGTACATTTGAACATCATTTTCATTGAGTTTTCATTTTAAATTAATTTCTAAAAACCTTCACTTTTACTATTCAGTACTTTTTTAATTTTTGTCTTAGTAAGATATCAAGTATTTCAGGTTTGAGTATTATTGCTTTTTTCATCTCATTTTACAATGAAATGTTTTTATTGCTTAACTAATTTTAAATCTGCAAATCGTTTTTTTTTTATAGAGATTATCCGTTAGTGTTTTGTGGTTCTAATCACAAAAAGGTTCTCACTTGATGGCCGATGTGAACGTATTAGTGGCTTTATGAAAGATATTATAACTTGTTGCATCTTGGTGAACAGATTGCATCTAGGTCAGTGCCAACTGCCTCCACAGAGTCAGCACACTGGCGAGAGTTCAACTCCATTAAGGCATCTTAAATCTAATTCAAGCTGACAAAGTTTAAATTAAATTAGCTCCAATCGTGATTAGTGGTCCGACAACTGTTTGTACGATGATTCTCAGCACTCTTAGCGTAGCGGAAATAATGCAAATGTATAACATAAGCAGACTAACAGACACACCAACACACAGACGTATACTTTTGACGTTTACATTTATATATATTAAAGTATGCATTCATGTATATGTAAATGTATACATTTAGATAAAATGAAGCGTTTTCTGATCTGCATATTACATTAATAAGTCCCACTATCCTTGGTTGGCTAGCGGTTTTGAAGGTTTTTTTCAGTTAATGATTTATGGGCACCGCTCCCGTCTTTATTAACAGTTTTTTGGTCCTGAAAACAGCTGGTGATTTACGTTGTTAAATACATGTAAAATTTTTGTTTTGCATTACTATAATAAATGGCATGTTTTTCAATTAGCCAGTTTAATAAACCATCAAAACTAATGTTGAAGACTCACCTCAAAATGCTAACACCGTAATTTTTGTTATAGGAAAAATATATTCTTTTACAGCCCTGAAAGTTCTTTCAAATTTTTCCATTTTCAATTTGAGACAGCTATGTTTTATAATTACAGTGGTAACAAATGCTGTAGCAGTTATCTTCGCCGTAGGATTTAACTCTGTTATAAATATATTATATATATTTTTTTGCTGGGGGAATAACTTTGTTGTTTGGGTCAGGCAGTCCTCAGAAGTACAAACGACATCCTGTATTTATACTCTTATCAGCCCCTCAAGCTTTTCTAAGACTACTCCATCTACTGAAACTCTCTACAGATTTATAACTAGTTAGCTGTAACCACAGTTTTGTATTTTGACTTAAATATTTTGAGGTTGTTCCACTATTGATTTAAGTATACTTACAGAGATGACCTAGATATACTTACCAAGACGACCTAGATATACTTACTGAGATGACCTCGATATACTTACAGAGATGACCTAGATATACTTACCAAGACGACCTAGATATGCTTGGGTGGAGTAAATACTGACCTATATTTCCAGAGATGACCTAGACGAAGAGGAATACGAGGAGTCAAAAGCAGACACTCTGGACCAGCTGAAGGGGTTTAAGTTGACACTTGACAAGATGCTTGGAGGAGACTTGAGTCTAGTAGATGAGTTTAATGGCATGCAACTAGTAAGTTACGCTCTTTTCTGCAGAACTCACCAATAAACTTGTTTCTACAACAACTACGCATACTGACATGTATCGTATGAGATTGGTAGACTATATTTAGTGATGACTGGGGTATCTTCACTCACTCAAACGTTTGAGATGAGATGTGTTTGTGTATTTGCTATAGCTAGTTTTTGTTTCATGGTATAATGAAATGTTAGATTGACAAATCCTGTGGAGACAATTTCATTTTTAAACAACAAAAAAATGATAAGGATCACCTAAATCATGACTTAGTACAACTTTCTCTCTCTATTATTGTAGTTTATCTATATAATACCTAAATGATAATTATAATTATTATTATCTTGATCAATACTGTCAATCTAATAATAATTAATTACTTTTATTATTATCATACGAGTGATAAATGAGTTAGGATTATAATTTGTTATCTTTGTTGTTAGGCTTGAAAAATTGCATTTTATCTTCGGTTGAACACTTAAAACAATTTTATGCTCCACCATCTAAAATTAAATGTAACCCTCCAACATTTTTTTAACCTTTGAACCAAATATTTTTGACTGTTATTGAGCAATATCCACAATTTTCTCATTTTTCTACATTTGAAGTTACGTTCTCCTTCTCGTGTATCAATTATCTATAGTATCTTTTAAAGGGAAGATAACTCTGTAATACTATCTGAATTGCTTATAAGATTTCTCGAACTTTGTCTTCCAGTAGTGTGTTTATGAATATTCTCCACAGTAATGCTGACATGATTTTATGAGAAATGTAGAGTTTATGGAGGATGCTTGCTGTATAGTATATTCTAACATGTGATGTCTGCACACAGGCTATTCAAGCAGCTATTAGTGAGGCCTTCAAGACACCCGAAGTAATACAAATGTTTGCTAAGAAACAGCCAGGTCAGCTAAGGCAGCGTCTAGCTGAGGTAAAGTGTGAGAACTGAGTATTTTGTGTAAATTTGTTGTTTGTGAAATTTACTTATAAATTATTTTTGTTACATTTTTTGTTTTTATTTATTTTTTTTCTCTTCTCCATATTTAGTGTTACTCTGTAGTTTTTGTTATTCAACTTTTTTCTGGCGGCTCGAAAGACAACCATACACTATAGACAGAAACATCTGAAGTAGATTTTGGTGCAGAGATGTGACTTCTTTCCGCTAGCTTCAACGGCATTTACACTTGCCACTCCGTCTACTAGTTTAACGACACCGTCTGTCTGCGACAAACTAAAAGTTTTCAATTGAGTTTGACGCATGTCACCGTAGTTGCTAGTTTATGCGTCAACTAATGGGAACTGGCCATTTGCTTCCTGCAACAAAATAACGGGCTGATTTAGTGAAGCTCTATGAAATTGTCACAGTGCTCGGACATTCACCGAGATTAAAAGTTTCATAGCGTTTATTGACAAAACGACCTGCCTAAACGCACCTTTAGTCAAATTGTTTTCTTGATGTTGTTTGTCTTGACCTCTAAGGCAACAATTAACGCAGGCATCAATTGGAATGAGCAGCACCCTATCCTTGTACCAACCAGGAGCTACTCTTCCAACGATGCATTAGGAATATTTCACTAGCATGACTGTGTGTCTTATACGGACAGTGCAGTGAAGTAGGGGGCATTTTATGTTATGCCCGTATCTGACCAGGCAGAGTTTTTAACCAATTTGGAGCTATTGTGGATATTATATTATGCCATGTTTGCAAGCGAATATCTGAAAATTTTTATCATCCCCGTTAGCCATAGTATAGTAATTTTTCTTTTATCGTAGCCGAGTCATTCCCTGGTGGTACCTTCACTCATAGCCAGAATGTATAAAATGCTCTGCTGTACACCCACTTTCACTTTTTCTAAGATTTGTTGAACATGAGTTGATGTTGTTTTACTGCTGATTATTATATCCTAATTGTTTCTCTTTAAATTCTTGAGAATTGCGTTCCATGTATTTCTGATCTGGTTCATATCGAGATCATCATTTCCTGTCAGATACCGGTTGTCAGATAAAAAATAATCTTAGTAAGTTTGATTCAAAAAGGAATGCAGCAATCGGGCTGTCATTGAACAAGTGGTTTGCACCCTGGTCTTGTGGCTTGTGCTTGAGTACCAGGCTTTGGGTGCTACTGGTATGTTCTATTGAAAAGACAACTCCATGTTTTGTCAACTCCACACAACAAATATGGGAGGTTGCTGTTCGTGCTGCTATTTCTTTGGTGTAAATTGTTAAAAAAAATATTATTTTTGAATACCATCAAAATACTTATTATATCTGATAGTAAATTTTTTTATTTAACCGTTGAAGGTTTCATCTTTAGTTTCTCGGTGAGTAGGTAAAATGGAGGATTGCGACTCCACTCTGGGACCGTAATCATATATTGACTCCGACTGGAAACTGTTTGCGTAAAGCCATTAATTCAAGTTAGGCATGAAACGTAAAAGTACACTGTATGACTCTTCTGTATTTCATGATCGTTGTCATCGTCTGATATCTCTCTGCCTGTGCTACCTTCAAACATTCCTACCTCCAGGTGCAAAGGGACCAAAAGGTAGGCAAGCTACAGAAGGACGTGGCCGTGCACATGGCTGTAGAAATACTAACGGCATTACGCAAGCTCGGTGAGGAACTGACAGCCGAAGAACAGGAATACCTGAAACAGAATTCTAGTGCTAGTCTGAAACAATTCCAGCAGGTTACTACTGATCTTGGTGAGTTGTATTAGAAGACTGTTGGCTAGTTCCGTAGGTCATCAATATTCATTTATTAGGTAGTTGTCTCTCCCTCGCTCCATATTACCCCTGTGTCCAGCATAAGTGATTCATTCATCGATCTTATATACAAAATTGTCTTCTGCGAAGGCCCGATATTGCTTTTTAATTAATTTATCCATCTAGAAATGTTGATCATAGCTGTGAAAGGAACCTTTCTGATTTCTTTCATTGCAATTTATTTAGCTTATCAAATGTTGTGAGTTGTCTTCCCTTATTACACAGTGTACTGCTACTTCAATTTTCCCTCTATGATTTCTCGTTTAATGTCAACTGATGTGGGATTCGATTCAATCACCAGTCTTCATCCCTGAAAATGGATCGTTCAATAATGTCGAATTTTCGCTAACTTATTTTTCTTTTGGTAATAGTTTCCTTTCCAAACTAAAAAAATTAACAAAATGATGCTTTTTTATCACGTATGTCAATCATATGTGATTATATTTCGCCATTATAGCCTGCTTTCAAAAAACACACTGCAATGGCAAGTGAAAGTTACCTTGATATGAAGAGAGATAGAAAAAGAGAAGTTGCCTTCTCTTGATTATTCAAAGAATCATGAGGAGACAACTTTTATTTATAGAGCATGTTATTATGGACATTGCAGGCTATTGGTTTGTGTTGTAGCCTCCAGTGATAAGGTGCTACAAATGGCCGGAGGAGGTGAATGAGTGCATGTATAATGCAATCCGCTGCTCAATGCAATAAACCTATATATGGGTCCGTCGACTGATAGCTATGTCACATTTCTATGTCATGTGTCCACATATCTCTATTGGTCCAGAAGCTGTGCAATGGCATATTACGCGCTTTTTATTATAATGATGTCACATTTTGTGATGATATTTGCTATTTTTCCTGAATAAATACTCTTTCCCGACGTTGCAACAAATTGGCTTGGCTTGCCTTGGCATCTCAATGCCATTCTTTCTCATGGTTCACTTCAGTAGTCTTGCTGTTTGCTTTGAGTGGATATCCTAGACTATGGTTGAAACCTTTACAGGTTGAACGTCTATGAGCTCTTAACTTAAGCCAGAAACTTACATTTCTCGAAACAGCTATTTCTAATCAGTGTGTCTTTTAGCATAAAATTGCGAATCATCGGTGACAAGCAAGTATACGTCCACATTTTAGAAGTCTTGTAACGCTGTGGAAGATGCAAATCATTTTTAAAATCATGGAGTCATTTCATCAAGTTCAATCATTTTGCTAGGAGACTCGGCCGAAATAGAAATAAGGAAGCATTGAAACCACGATTATATATAGTCGCTGATAGAAATTTAAACCCGATGCAATTAATTCAATGAAGAAATGAGCACTGCTTATTTAGGAGTTGTCTGCTCACAATACACTTGATAGTTTTTGATTTCTAAATCAAAATAGTCCAAAAATGCATAAAAATGTTGTATAAAATGTGAAAATATTTAATTTATATCTTTTTTATACGTCATTCATTTGAAATTTGACTTTTTTATCAAGGAAATTGATATCTGAGCTAATTAGCAATGTCAAGGTTAAATGTTTGAAAACATGGCCATGTGCGTACCTAAATTCTGAACGCTCATGTAAATTAATTAATTAATTAGAATTTTTTGTATGTGACAGTTGTCCTTTATAATGTTTACATGTTCATCATTTATAAATAACGTTGGTTTTTCTAGTGACAAGTGAATGTATTCTCGCACTCAAATTTTCATCGTTTTTGTGTTATAATAATGTCTATCACTGGACGACACCTCGAGAACATAGATTTTAACAAAGGTAATAATAATAATTAATAATTTAATGATAATTATTATTATAATTATCATCATAATATCGAGTGCAATTTTTATTTTGACAATTTTTTCTTAAATATGGCATCAGCTTTTAGAAAAAATAAGTTGTCCATCATCCATTGGTGCAAAAATTATTTGTGTGTATCATCAGTGGTTGTTGTTTGTTTCAGAAAAATAATAAATTGAGAAGAAAGGACCTTCGCTTAAAAAACAGTTAGAAGAATGTTTTGTGGTCACATAATAATAATCAATAATAGTAATTGATAAAATTGGTAGGTTGTTGTTTTGGGTCACTTTTTTTAGGAACTTGAAACTTAACATCAAGTTCCAATAATAAATGGCCCAAAACTCACTAATTTTTGGCAGTAGGTTAGGTAGGCTGCCTGCTAAGTAGGCCTGTGGTTGTGTAGCTGTTAACTGTGTAGCGTTATTGTCTTCTTTTAATAATAATGATTTGCTTGCACAATATTATTTTGGAATGTTATTACTATCTGTAATAATTATTATTACATTATTATTAATTTTTATCTATAGATTGTGCAGGTTTTTGGTGCTGCTGATGTCGAAACAACAGAACCGTTGTTAGTGGTCGGATCCCAGGGCTGATACTCCTTCAAATATACCCACCTGGCTAAGCCAACACTTAAAAAATGTACCCCTATCCACTTGGTTGTCAGTCCAGCCCACACCCCTAAACACTTGGTGACCCGCATCCCACTGTATGATGTTAGCAGGGGTTATGAGCAAAAGAAATACTCTACATATACCTGAGTGAGTTTAAATATGCAACTGCATGCCAATTTAGTGCGTATTCTGGAATTGAGAACACTTTACAACAATAGAGTGTAGTATGTAACATGTAACACTTGGTTCATTGGGCAAAATACCCCCTAAAGTAGCAAATCCACTATGCGTGTACCTTGCACAAAAACACCCCCTAAAACTTGTTTTTAGGCTGAGCCTTATGGGTTATTTTAGGGGGAGTATCAGCCCTGGGGGTCGGATATGCTCCGCCACTTATTAGTAGTAAGGCTATGGAAGCACTATTTCTTCTTCTTTAGTCTGTCAACTAAGTTGAGTTTATGGATTCTTATGGTGAGACACTTTAGTCAGGTTTGAGCAGTTAGCATTCTTTACAGGTTTGATGACTGTCGGCGTTGTCTAACTGTTAGTTTGCTCATTGCAGTTAGTCCAATAGTTAGCTAAGCTGCCCAATGTGGGTTGGTTGTGCCAATGTGTTGGGTGCTAACTAACTGTCAGTATGCTGCCAAGATGAGGAAAATGTTCTGGTTTTAGAGAAGCAGAGTTGCTATAATATATTTTTATTGATATATTATTAATATATAGACATGATATTTTGGAAAGTGGATACTTTTGTGTTTTCTTTTTAGAAACAAGAAACTAGTTCCATAACAGAGCTAACAAGTAACAAATCAATTGCAATCTGTACAACAGCTGAATGTATCAGACAATAAAAATTACATCAGTGAGAGGGTAACGACACCATATTTGCTAAAGCTTGTTCACATACATGTTGTGAGTGTTCGCAAGCCGGCACTGATCAGCGCATGAGTGCTTGCGATACATGTGAACCCAGACTTTGCACAGCTCATACGCTGGCACTGAAGCTCACCAGAAAGTTCAGCTAGGCAAACTTTCATGTGATGTCCTATGGCAGTGTGTAATTCTTTGTCTTCTTTTACGAAAGCTGCAGTTAAGTCAAGGCTATCTGTGTAAACATGACATCGTTCATATATATATCTTTTATCATTGTTGAACATCAGTGCCATCGATAAATTATTATAAATAATTAAATTCTTATTATTATAATTATTATTTATTACTATTTATCATTTTCATTTGTTATTAATTTTTCAGATGAACTATTATTATAGTTAATTTAAATGTGTAAATATTGAAATTTTCTGTAAACATTTATTAACGATATATAACAGTATTACGTTATTGCAAATTGAGAATGGGTGTGTCCATAAATACTGATGGGACATTTGGAGAAGTTTTTCAAGTCTTAAGCCTTCATATAGCAACCAATACTTGCATATTTTAGTGTTCTAAATACAGAATTTTGTCAGCTTTCTAATGATGCAAAGAAAAATCATTTAGCGTTAACAGACCGCGAACAAAATGTATTTCAAGTGGTAACTGATGGAACGTCAGAAAATGTTGAATTTCAGTATAACTATACTATATGTGAAAATCTTGTGATTTGACTTGAGATTTGAAAGTATGCAGGGTACACTATGCTTGACAGATGTTAAGCTTTCCAAATAGCTAAGTTTTTAAGCTTTAGGTCCACACCAGGGCATCTGGTATTCAATTGAAGCTACTACTGATGGGACGACTTTTTATTACTGATGGGACACTTCTGAAAGATATTCAATAATGAACTGCAATACAAGGTGTACATTTCAGATTTTATTTATAAAAAAGCATAATATGTACCTAGACTTTGTTTTGCACAAAAAATACAATAGAATAGTGATTAAACTCAGATTTAGATCAAGTTAGCACAACGAGTAAAATAGTAATATGAATACCAAAGATGATGGCCTGTACTAATAAAGTGAAATAGCACAACTCAAAACAATTGCACTTCCTAAATAGGCAAAAGATTTTAATCTACAAAATGAAGGTTTTCTTTAAAACAATAATTCTCTCTCTTGTTGAGGGATGGGCAAGCAAGTAGTTTGACTATGCGGCTCGATTCTACCCAAGAAATGTCGTTTGGCTTCAGAACAAATGTATTTTCAGTGGAGGCTACCCGTTTCAAAAATTGAAGTTCAATTTCCTCCTTGTCAACAGTTTTGACTACAACCACATATGAACGATTCTTGTTCTTTTTTGCTACTGGTAAATCAACCAATACAAAGCTACCGGGTAGAGTTTCTGCATTAATTGCAGACCCGGTAGCATTGGCAGTACCACTAACGTCAGTCTCAGCTTCTTTGCTGACCGTGTTGTTGATTTGATCAAGTACAGGATCTTTGGCAAAACTATGAGTTTCGACTATCAGACCTGTGCTGACCCGGCTATGTCTTACTTGAACTGCGCTGCAGGATACCAAGTGGTGCACATTTTGTGTTCTTTTCAACGATGAAACATTATCCCATTTTTTATCAAGAAACTGTTTGTTACCAATTATCTCCTCAGGTTTTACAACTATTATAGTGATAGAAGTTTTAGAGGCTTTGCATGTTAGTGCAAAGTCATCAGAATTTTCCACAATAGCGTTTTTGCTCAAAACCGAATTTCTCACAGTTCTTTTTAAAGCACCACCAAGGCCATCAACCGATCCTTTGCTGTGCGACGTAGCAAAGAAATTACATTTAAAATGGTCTAGATCATAGGCTGTTTGGTACCACCACAAGTTCGCAAAAAGAAATCGGCTTTTAAACTGGGCAGCGGATCCATCAGTAAACACTTTGATTTTGGTAACCAAGTTGTACTCATTTTTTATCAATTTTAGCAGCCGACAAAGATATTCGTGAACAGCATACTTGTCATGTGATAAATGGTCACTGAGCACGCATACACTGTGGACACCTTTGATGGTCCAGAAACAACATGTGAAAACAGTTACTTGACTGTATGCCCAGTGAGCAGACTGTATTTCATCATGGTGCAAAGTCTGGTAATTTTCACTGAAATCAACTTGGATCACCGCGTCCTTTTCAGAAAGCGCCGATTTGCAACTCTCAAAGTAAGATGCTTGAGCATCTTTTGTATAGCAGTGTGTCAAAAACTGACTCCACTGATTAACCAATCTATCAATTAGCTCAGTTACCATTCCCTCATATCGTACTTTCTGCACTCGCTTTTCTACAGTTTGCCACTGAAACCAAACTACTTGCTTGTCTTGCTCTGGAATGGCAGATAGATAAAACTCAGCAACAGATTTGCATTGAGAGCACTTAGAATTAGACATGTTCATGCACACCTGGTTCTTTCTATCACAAATGGTGGCATTGATGAGCTCTCTACCAGACACAGGGAGTTCGGGAGCACATTTAGAAAGAACAGAAACACATAACAGCACGTTTTCATGAATTGCACAAACGCATACATTTTGAGAAATATTGTTTATAGGGAGTACATGAGCTGGTCTCAGTTGACAAAACTTGGTTCTACCAATAGGATGACTCTCACCACCACCGTCTTGAGTAAATACCAATAAATTCCTTTAAATTGTCTGCAATACTTCAAAGAACACTAACAAACATTTAATTATAGGTGTAGGTGAATTGGCGATGCACCAAGACACATAATTGAGAGATTAGACTGAGTAAATCCATTGTTTCGATTGAGGCTATGGCTGTCCCATCAGTTACCTTGTCCCATCAGTAGATTAATATCTCAGACACTACTAGGTATGGAGACCTAATTTTTGGTACAGACATGGCCAACAAGTAACTTACTTTGCATCCATAAGTTTTTTTTACTTGAACCAAAATTATAGTGGTAGGATAAATTATTCTACCTTTTTGACTACTGATGGGGCAATTGGGGGCTAGTTGAGAAAAGGGGGATATGTTCAATACAAAAGATATATTCTCACTTGTTGTTTGAGATAATGATATCAAACAGCTTCAAGAGTGAAATTTATTTGCTGCCCATTCACTAGTGTAATATAGTTTAGGTGAAATCTATGTTCAAAAAACATGTAAAAAAATGTTTAAAAAGTTAGAGTTCATTAGACCAACTTCTAGCTCTGATATTACAAGTAATATTCACATGAGTGAAAAAATCCTCTTAACTTTTATCATTTTCATATATGTGTATTATTAGCTCTTAAAATTTTGAGTTGGCTGAATGAGTTTTAAATTTTCTTAAAAAGTTCTTTATTTATGGACAGACCCAGATTCAAAAATGGTGTATGAAGAAGATGGTAAAAAAAATAGTATTGCGCCATTGAACAATGGTTTTAAGTTAAATCGAAAATTATAAACTGGTATCCAATAATAATAAGAGTAACAGTATCATTAAATTGAAAGTAATAAATAGATCGGTGTCATTGAACAACGATAGTGCATTTAGTATATATAATCGTTGGTCAGTGAAGGCGGGCTTCGGGATTTTATTATCTCCCCCTCAAGAGAGTGATTATACTTTGTGCAATCCATGGATGAAGTATAACTTATCGGTAGTGCCAAAATATTTGTGCCACGTCTATGTGAGCATGTATTGCACTCAGTCGTACAACAGTCTGTGAGCACTTGCGAGTAGTTACAAAATGTATGTGAACCATGCTTTATAAGATTGAAACAGGAAGTAAATGACGTTTTTTCATGTCTTGAAAAACAAAACTGAGAATTGAGAAAAGAGACAGTTTTCTGAATCATTAGAAGTCTAGTCTTCATGGTGAATTTTTTTAAATCAATTTAAAATAATGAAACAAGAATAGGCTTGAAGGCAAGTCCACGAGTATTGGGAAATTGACAGCAAATGAATGCACTCAACAGCATGTTTCAGAAATTTTCAAAGTTGTAATATGCTAGTGTTAGAACACCCATTCAATACTTCACCTTACTGTTGTGTGCGCGAACGCTCTATGTTCTGGTGATTCTATATTCCGGTGGGTCTATGTTCCGGCGATTTTGGCTCTATGTTCCGGTGAAATATTTTTCATAGAAAAAGACTATGGTAGAGCGTCTTTCACATTTAAATAAAATGAAGTTCAAATGGATTGTATTATTTGATTTGGTACTTGGTTTGAAGAAACTTTAATAGTAGTAGTTTTATAATTATGCAACAAGTAGTAAACTACTTTTATTAGTAATAAAAACTATGAAAGAAAAACCAAAATTTCATTATAAAATAGTAATAGTTTATTGCAAAAGGTAGCGTCCATTTTTGTTAGTGCTCCACAGTAGCCTTTTTCTATAAAAGGCAGGAGAACAGTTCTGTTTTATGAGATTTTGCAACTACCGAGGTCATCAATTATTTATTCTATTACTGAGCTTGTTTGAAGATGCAGTTCATTAGGCTGTGTACTACATTCACATAATATTTCTGGTGTAACAGACACTTTGCAAACCATCTAGACAATTTCAAAATTGTTTATTGCATTTGAAAGCGTCTAACATTATGAGCCACCATACTTCTCCCTCTCTAGTCAATTTACTACTGTACGCAGTAAAAATTAGTTGTAAATTTGTGTGGGTTCTAGGAAAACTTGTTACATCGGTTTTTTGGAAGAGTCTTCATTAGTGAGCTCATGTTTCAGTTATTTCTCTGTAAATAGACCAAAATAACATTTTTGTTTCATCGTGTTGCACTTAGACAGCACACAATTGTTCACCTGTGTGCTCATATCCAGCATACTGCCTGGAGGAAGTGATGAAAGATCAATTAGATTTCTCTTACAAGCTGTGTTTACTTGTGACACTTTGCTTTCGTCTATTAAGATTTTTGTCAAGTTTATTGTACAGGTAATAATCTGCTCTAGTTAGTATTTAAATGGTGATGGAAGTCATTCGCATAGCAGTAGTTTCATAGTTCATGTTCTTGCCTTTCTAGAAACATATCATTACTATTGATCTTTGTTGCTATATTTGTTTATTGTTATCCTAAATAGTTTGTTTTTTATAATTTAAATAATTAATTATTGATCACTGAGAAGATTGAATTACCTCGTCTCAGATCGATGTACCTGTTTTTGTCTATACAACATTAAATTAATAAATTTTGGTTTATTACTGATTTGGTTTACATTCAAAATAGTTTACAACAAAAATAAGTTTTTTTATTATTATTGTAGCTATTTGATTGTATCATGTTATTATAATGAAAAACAGTGAAATTTTGTTATTCTACTACTGCTTATGATGGGTAAAGGTTAAGCTGGTTATGGTAATGTCTCATCACTGCTCTGTTACTCTTTTCCATTTTTATATCCAAGACAATAATATAAAAAGTTTGAAGAACTCAATGTAAGCGACTCCCATAAGAACTCTGTTCATTGTAGATGGGGGCGTGTTGATAGTGTCCAGTAACCTTACTGGCCAGATATGGGATGGAGGACTCAACTATTTCTCTGACAGCACAGACATAGAAAGTAAACTCTACCAGACACATCTGTCGAAGCAGATGTTTGTCAGTGTAGCAGATGGTGCATGGTGTAGCAAGGATTGTGTCGCTGTCGCTACCGATCATGGTAGGCAACTCTAAAGCTGTATTTAATATTACCTGTTTTTTTTTAAAATTTATGTAGAAAAAGTAATAGTTGACCGGCCATGTAGCGAGTCTATGCTACACTTTTTACCCCCCTTTCACTCATGAGTGAACTCATGAATCAGTTATATATATTAGTTAGTCCAGGTTTTTTATCCGCAATAAGTTAAAAAGAAACTCTGGAAATGAGAAAGTGTACAATTGTTTTCAAGATAGAATTTGTGTTGGCTTAGTAATTTTTGCATGATGGTTTTTTTTCGTAATTCTCGCTGTTTCTTCCTCAAATCAAACATAAAATAATGATTGACAGCTATTACATATCAACCATTTGTTATGTGGCTGTGTACACTACAACTATCACTTTTGTACAGTTGTTGATAATCAATATTATTCACAGTTTGATATTAATTATTATTTATTGTTGTTAATTGTGTGAAGTCCTTCATTTCTCATATATTTATCGTGAATGATAAATAAACCTGTAGTTTTCTCATAAGAAATCTTAATAATAATGTTTACTAGTTTGCGTTTTGTAATATAATTCTATTGTTTTAAATCAATTCACAACCTACCCTTATCGAGAGATCAGCTGATGTCAGGTGCTCCCCCCCCCCCCAAAAAAAAAAAAAATTAGTCTGTAATGCTTTTCTGAATGCAATTTGGCCAATCTCTTGTGGCGTAATTTCTTTACAAATGTTTAAAATGAGCATGTTATTTCATACGGAGTTGTCTTTTTTTGTTTTATAGTGTCGATCTAAACGATAAGAACAATTGTGAGACGCGTCCCAGTGACTACTTCTTTATTGTTTATAAAACCAGCCAAAAAAATAACCATTTTAATAGTTATTGCAAATTACTGTATTTCTATTTATCATTTTTGTAACAATGTTTATTATCAACTATTATTATTTTGCTATAACAAATAAATATTTTTTTTCATCTTTTTTTCAAAAGTATAAAATAAATAATTATAACCATAGCAACTTATAATATTAATATAATATTAATATTTTTATAATAATTCACCATGGTAATTTTGTTCAAAAATAATTTCAACACGCTTTAAAACTTGGTATTTATTATTATTAGAAATGAAACTTGAGGCCTCAACACTCTTGTGATTGTAGATAACGTAAAAGAATTTGTTTTGACAACATCTTTGATCAAAACTAGGAGCTGTGTTGGATTTGAATCTAGCCATTATAAGGTGAATTACCCCTTGAACGCCAAAATCGTCGTTCAACATAGCAGTCTCAAAAACAATTTTTGAAGTCGCCGAAAAACGAGAATTTTGCACATTTTAGCATAGGCGTTCACGATTCAAAAATACCTATTATCTTATTTAAGATTGATGGGCAGTTCTATAAGGTAATATAGGATGTAAACTGTTGGATGTACCGAATTATCCGTCACAAATTTTCTCACAGCAAACATGTCAAATCATTGATTCGGACTACCTAGCTGCCTTGAATTCTTAAGACATTACACAATTTATTGATGGCAGCAAACAGCTTGATTTTCTGCAATGATTTGTTTGCAGGCAGCGTTGAAATCCTGGCCCTAGAAGATGGTTTCTTTGTTGACTCTTGCCGTCTATGGGGACATCATTCGTACGTGACAACCTTGTCCGTCACTTGTGATTCTTCACTTTGTATCTCTGGCGGGGCCGATGGTTGGTCAGTTTGTATGATATGTTATGTGATTGTGTGTAAATTTATAATGGATATATTACAGCAATTAATGTTATTTGTTATGTATATTGTTTGTGTATGTTATGTATATTGTTTGTGTATGTTATGTATATTGTTTGTGTATGTTATGTATATTGTTTGTGTATGTTATGTAAATGTATTTATGTATTTAATTAATGTGTTTATGTAATACAAAGTATATGTGTAATCATAATGTATATGTTACGTATGTTATATGTTATCTATATCATGTGTACATTGTATGTAGATTATGTGTATATCTATTGCTACTTTATAGCGCTCCATGTCATGACAGTTCTTCTATGGATTAGTAAGTTATACCAAAGGTCATGAACCCTAATTAGTTCATCAATGGCGACTTCAAGTCCTCTAAATTGAAGAAATATATGAAACTGCATTGATGGAATAAATATTTAATTTTTTAAATATGTAGTTTTAAATGTATTTCTTATATTTTTTTATGAATTGAAGGTAGCTGTTCTTCTCCAGTATTATGTGCATTATTTTATTATATAATAATTAATTTGCTCATTCAAGTTTATATTGAAATGTTTAAAAATTTGAATAATATGTAAGACGATGCATATAGATTTGTGATAACTGTGTTTATTATATTTTGTAATGGTAATTTAGTAAGTCAATTGTTCAATTATTTTGACTGCGACAATTAGAGTCTTCGCGAATTATGTTCACCGAACAAAATGCAATAAAAATAATCAGATTAGCAACAAATTGACAAAAAATGATAATCAACGAGCATTTATTTACACTGTTAGTAGGTAACTGAACACTAACTAAAATATCAAGAGCGAGTCTAGTCAAAAATTCCATGAGATAACAATGATTGTTCAAATTATACTAAATAAAAAGGGCGACTTTACAGATTATCTTAGTTTATAATGAAGCCATTTTTGTTTTTTCTCAATTATTTTAAAAAAATAGGAGTTATCGTTTCTATGATTTGTTGGGTAATCCACCAGAACTCGTTGACTAATTATGATGTTGTACATTAATGTTCCATTCTATATGCGGTTTAATGACGTACGAACACCTTTTACTTGTTTCTCTTATCAACAAACACTTCCTGAATACTCCTAGTCCCAAGCTGGATGTGTGAGCCACTATCGCTATGGTATTGCAGTTTTTTATAACGATTCGAAGGCTTGACGCTATTGAATTTTGCTACTCTGTAGTCTTATCAAATAGTAGTGAACCATCGCTACAACAGGAGCAATAACTCCTCCGTTATCCACTAAACTTAAGCACTAATCTGTAGCACTTTAATGTTTGGTTTTAGTGTGAATGTCAACGATCTATCGGAAAGCAGGCTTGTAAAAAAATTTCATACTCACTCTGACATCGTCAATCGTGTCAGTACCCATAATTCATCTCCAACGATGTTTACTTCCTGTTCAATGGACGGCACTGTGCTGATATATGATACAAGGATGGACAAACCAGCTAAAAAGATCAGTAAGTGAAATTGTATACAAATTGTATCGACTTGTTATGGTTTGGTTTTCTTTTTATCAAGTTCTCTCACCATCTGTCACATTTAGTGTTATTCGCTAACTTTATGCAAATCTAGATGTCATTCGGCAGATTTGTTCAAATTTGCAGCAATTTTGTACTTGTCATCGATATACTTAGTATGTATGACCACGAAAGGTTAATACCGCGTCTCCAACACCATTGGTAAAAATGTAGAAATATAAGTACAACAGCTTTCAGAATGTCTGCAGTAGAGAGATTGAGTTCAATAATACATAAAAGTTTTTCAAGTTAAATCTCAACACAGACACACAAGTTTATCACTTCAGTTATGACATTGATAGAAATAAGCTATGGTTGTCACTGGTTATGTTTCATTATTTATATCGAGTTTTTACAAAGCCTACCGTTTTCAATAGCATTTGATTCAATGACCAAATTCAACTCAGTCATCGGAAGTCAAAGACCTCTAGTCATGTTGAGCCATTTTATTTTATGAATTTTTAATTATTCCTTTGCTATTGTTGACGTCTGTTACAAAGTGTGAAGGCAAAAGTTTGTCAAGTGTACCCAAGACCGCGGCCAGTCGATACTCAACTTCAGGGGTTGGCGATCTGCTGGGAAGAGGAAACCAGAGAAGCCGTACCACCAGATAGGGAACTGACAGTTGTCTCAGATACACTGGACACTTGTGCTGTTTTTGATGGCCTGCTACTGGTCTATGCTTATCGAGTGCATTTTATCAGTTTTGTCTACCATAATATTCGCTATGTTCCCATGGTTCGGGTTAAACACAGATATCGTCCATTCGGGTCATGGGAATTGTGACTCGTACGAGTTGGTTCGAGTTCGTTTGTGTTAAGGCTGCTCCACACGGCAACGAAACGAGGACGAAACGAACTGGCCGAAACAAAAAGTTTTTCGTTTCGGTACATTGTTAACGAAATTTGCTTCACACGCTAACGAAACTGCGTGTAGCCGATCAACGACAAACAACTGCCAGCCAATGACAATACACGAATTGTAATAACAACTGCCGCCAATCATAATAATAGTAGTATTCAATACTAGTAGTTCTTCTACTAGTTCTTCTGTACGGACAGCTTCCAGATATTCGATTTAGTTAATTTATCGGTGAGTAAACTTAATTATTTATCAACTGGTGGTTATCATTATTACTCACTCACCAGACTAGTAATTTTATAAGTGCTAGGCTCCTTTTAATTCCTTCTAATAATTATAAATAATGATGATGATGATGATGAATCATTTGTTATTTTGTTGCAGTAGGCCCAATTTTTATTAAAAAAATAATTAACTGTACTGTAATAATAATTACTTTAATAATTCTAATAATTTTTATTATAATAATAACATCATTAGGCAAATTTAATAACAATAATAATAAACAACTGCCAGCCAATGGTAGTATTTAATATAATACTACTAGTAGTAGTAATAATAATTATTAAAATTATTATAATAATAAATTTTAGTAACATGTGCTGTGTTTAGCGCCACTAACGCAACATGGACCAATGAAGTTACGCCTTGTGTGGCCAATAGCAAAATGCAGAAAAGACTTTTGACCAATGATCGACTAACGAAAAAATGCCAACCAAGCACTGCTAGGTCTGGACGAAACGTCACCGTAACGCTACCGAAGTGACGGTAGGGCTTTCGTTGGGCAAATTTATATTCGTTACGAAATTAATTTGACGTTTCGTCCTCGTTTCGTTGCCGTGTGGAGCAGCCTTTAGCTCAGTGCAGTTCCTCAAACCGAATTCGTTCGGGTTGAGCATTTATTAGAATCATGGGAATCGTTCGTGTTGATGAATGCGAATTCGCTTGGACAGCTCTTTTGTGGAGGAGGCATTAAACTGATGTTTTGTCTGCAAATCATTTTTGGTTTATTTTTCAACTGCAGTTGTTTTTTTTTACATTTGTATAATAATGACTCATTGCAAGTTTAAAGCATGACAGCACTTATCACTTTTTGGTTGAGTTTCTGAATATTCAAGTCTTAAGCAGCAGATTGATGTATTGAATAACCCTCTAGGCCTACTCAGTCATGATTTACAAGCCTGCAAAATACCCCTCTTCCAAAAATGCTCGCTAACTTTTACACTGCTTAAAGTTGACGTCATCTTCGGGAATTTACTTTTTCACGGCACAGTATTTATTTGACCAATCAGATGCCGCTATTTATTTTTATTATTATTTGATTTATTATTATTCTACCTACATATTACTGTCCATTATTGTATAAATAAATACCATTTATTGTTCCCTTACTCACCAAAAGAAGCACAATTTTTTTTATCCTTTTTATGGAAGAAGGATAAGATGAGATGATCCTTTGTTTGTGATGGTGATCACATTGGACAACCTGACTAATCCCGCAATCGTCTATTGTTGCCATGTCACATATGAAAATTGCGTAATAATCAAGCGTTGGTCTTGTTTACTATGCGTGCGCACTAATTGCGTCCATATTGATAGAAACCACTAATTGCGATTTTATGCGTGCGGCGTGCAAATTGAAGCCAGGTGAAAAATGGCGCGTAACAGTAAACCTTAACATTAAATCTTAGAACCAGTTTTTGATGGGGTGTCTTCGTAAGGACTGTTTATTCCTGTTGCAATGGCCTTCAGTAGACCTAAGACTAAATGAATTGCCCAATCAGATTTCATTTTAAACGCAAACGATGTAACTTCATTTATAAAACTTTGCCATTATTTATTATAATTGACCACGCCCACATCCCGAAGATGACGTACACCGCAATCAATGGAAGTTATAGTAAGCTAAATTTCAGCTGATACGACGAGCATTTGAGGCCGGCTTTTTGGCAAGCTTGTAAATCATGACTGAGTAGGCCTAGAGGGTTATTTAATACATCAATCTGCTGCTCAAGACTTGAATATTCAGAAACTCAACCAAAAAGTGATAAGTGCTGGCATGCTTTAACAACAGCTTAGTTATAAAATATTTACTGTTTCTTTTTCGGGAAACTGACAGAGCTCAGAGAATCATAGCTCTGTTTGATAAGTGGGCAAATTAAAGTATTCTTATAATAAATAATTATTATTTTATCATAATAATAACTTATCATTAATTAATTATCATTTCTTATAAGTCTTATCGTATTTATTAATGATCATTTATAATTATTATTGTCGTTCTTATTGCTACTCATCTACTTACTGTTAAGGCTGCTCCACACGGCGACGAAACGAGGACGAAACGTCAAATTAATTTCGCAACGAATGTAAATTTCCCCAACAAAAGCGCTACCGGCACTTCGGTAGCGTTGCGGTGACGTTTCGTCCAGACCTAGCAGTGCTTGGTTGGCATTTTTTCGTTAGTCGATCATTGGTCAAAAGTCTTTTCTGCATTTTGCTATTGGCCACACAAGGCGTAACTTCATTGGTACATGTTGCTTTGGTGGCGCTAAACACAGCGCATGTTACTAAAATTTATTATTATAATAATTATTATTACTACTACTATTATATTAAATACTACCATTGGCTGGCAGTTGTTTATTATTATTATTGTTATTAAATTTGCCTAATGGTGTTACTATTATAATAAAAATTATTATAATTATTAAAGTAATTATTATTACAGTACAGTTAATTAATTTTGTAATAAAATTTGGGCCTACTGCAACAAAATAACAAATGATTCATCGTCATTTATTATTATTATTATTAGGAATTGAAAAAAACCTAGCACTCATAAAGTTACTAGCCCGGTGAGTGAGTAATAGTGATAACCAGTTGATAAATAATTAACTTTACTCACCAATAAATTAACTAAATGCAAATATGTGGAAGCTGTCCGTACAGAAGAACTAGTAGAAGAACTATTAGTATTGAATACTACTATTATTGTGATTGGCGGCAGTTGTTATTACAATTCGTGTATTGTCATTGGCTGGCAGTTGTTTGTCGTTGATCGGCTACATGCAGTTTCGTTCGCGTGTGAAGCAAATTTCGTTAACACTGCACCAAAACGAAAAACTTTTCGTTTCGGCCAGTTCGTTTCGTCTTCGTTTCGTCGCCGTGTGGAGCAGCCTTTACTATTAGTAAGTGCTGTAAACATTCCACAAATTTGACTCGTATTACATAGTAATACTAGGGTGGTTGTTTACTATCTCACTAACGATAAAATAATTATTGCGCTCGCTACTCACTGTAAAGGAAGGACAACTCCTGCATATGGTTTCAATTCCAATTATCATAGGAACTGTTAGCAGTGCCAACTCGATTGAATGCTCACCAGCACGAATAAACGTCCAACCCAAATGACTTCGAGCCATGTGAACATAGTGATTGTCATTTGATATCTGCCACTGTGAAGGCTTTCAGTTGCCATGTGGGTGGAGCTTGGTGCCATTGCTAGATTTTGCAAGGGTTGTGCTAAATTCAATGTTTGATTGGTCAACGACAAGTTTTCTGCATGTATCCAATAATTTATTGTATTTTACTTTTGCTCAATTTGTTGCCCTGGCCAAATAAAAAACATTTTCTGTGGAATGGAAAAAAATCAAAAATCAGATACGATGAAACTAAGTACCCAATGTATGCAATATACAAATATTAGTAGGACTGCTCTATTTTATGGTAGGTGTGGTACTGTACTGTTACACTGTACTATTTGGTAGTTGTGGTGCTGTACTGTTACTTTGTACGGTATGGTAGTTGTGGTACTGTATGGTTACACTGTATTATATGGTAGGTGTGGTACCTACTGTACTGTTACACTGTACTGTCTTGTAGTTGTGGTACTGTATGGTTACACTGTATTATATGGTAGGTGTGGTACTGTACAGTTACAATGTATTGTACTTGTACAGAGTTGTCCCCTCACCCCTTTTTACCTTACTCCTGATTTGTCACAGATATAACTGATGACATAGTCACATCTGCTTGTTACCATGGCGAAAAGCTGGCTGTGGGAACAGAGAGAGGGCAACTTCTAGTCAAAGATCTTAGATCTACTGCCACTCCTCTAAAGGAAGTGTGTAACCACTCCAGGGCTATTCGCCGAATTTGTTTCAGTCCCGATCGGTAAGTCAATGATATTTGTTGTGAGTATTCTATTGAGATTATTAAACTGTTTCCAAAATATGTCTTCTTTGTACACATGTGAGCTACAGAAAAGCGTATGCCTGCAAAATGTCTTCGCTGCTGAAAGTTTGTTACAGTTGTGTCTCTTTAATGAAAAAAATTCCTTTGCTTAATTGCAAGAACCTAACTTTTTGGGAAAATACAAATTTCAATTTAGTTTCTCACATAATGTGTAATACACCAGACAGCAAGCTTCTCTGTGTACATCTGCTGTATGTTGAGTCTGCGATAGAAAATAATGCAAAATTTGGTTTGCATTTACCAAGTTGAACACTAAAACATTTATTCTTCGAGGGTGTACAACTCCCAGAATTCTACCGACATACATATGTGTGTTTTATTTATTATTATGTATGCTTATTTGTTATAGCACTGGACTTATAGCTACCTGTGGTGAAGATGGGGTGGTAGCCGTAGTTTGTTATGATCTTCTGAACACTCAGTCTATGTAAGTGCTTTATGCAGAGGTCTCCACCTCTTGTGTCGTCTATCTAACCCTCTACATTTTTGTGCATTCCTAATCAGACATTTACATCATTGGTGCTTGAAACTTTTCATGAAATATAATTCTGTATGTATATATTTATAGTTGAGATCTGCTGTTGCTTTTCGCTTCAAAATTTATTCGGGGATGAAACGATAATTTAGCCTTAGAGATCGACAATACCGGCGTCTTTCTAGTATTTGATCTTTTGTTCACACAAGTCCATCACTTTAATATTTAATTACCGAAGATATGACCTTCACTTTACATTTTCACCCGCGTTCATTTTCTGAAAAGTGCGATTGCAATGCAGGGTTAATATATAAGTTTTCATTAGATATGCAATGCCTGAGGTTTAAAATTGAATTTGTTTTTACAATGCTATACTTCGTGATATTAGTATGAAATATATTAACAACATTTGCCATTTTCAGATGTAGAATAAATATCAATTCATTATTTATTAACTCCCCACCTATTTTTTCATAAATAATAAATAATTAATATAAATTATCGTTATAATATTTTCTTGTTAATAATTATACTTATAATCTCATAATCTAACCATCTTGACCTGGCCAACGAACAACAATGTACATGTATGTGTGATCAATCCAGTTTGATCACGCGTTTGATCAATAGATGATATAATTGTCCACGTTTTTTAGTTTAAATGTTTTTATCGAATCAAACCCCACTCATCAAGTTTAAAGAGATAATATCATCAGAATAATGATAATTGTTAGCCATACAGATTACATCTCTCTGGCTAATATTTGTCTCAATTATTCTAACTGGTTGCATGTTTAGAATATTCTGGAGTTGGGCTTGTGCATCAGGTATATATTGGTGGCTTTTTCATTGCTTTATTGCTCGAGATCTCAATTTGGAAATTAAAAAGTTTTTATATTCTCATTTTACCAGTATGGCATTCAACAAGCTTGAAATCGCATCCTTGATTTACCCTAAACCCTTTTATTGTAAGACTCGCACTCACTTGAAACAATTGCTTTTACTCTAGTCACTTGGTCTTACCTGATTGCCTTTTATATTCTCACCTATCTCTTCTCTTCAAAATCCTCTGGTGCTCTCCATTCATAGGTCAGACAACTCCAAAAATTTTAAATATCAGATGGCACCAGTGCTAGTTTCCATGTATATCATGACACCCACATATGTATATCTGCCCACTAGATACCGGTCTGAGAGTCATAAAGATATAGTGACTGGTTTGGTCTGGAGATCTGGAGACGAACTAATCTCCACTTCCTGGGACTCTACCATACAGAGGCACTTGGTGTACAATGGTGAAGGTGGAGGGGGTCTGGTGAATGGGCATGTAGGCTCTCCATCCACCTGAGTCCCTGCTTGGTGATGGATAATTGTATACTTGTAGTTGATATAAATAAACTGGCTTGTTTTAGTGCACAATGTCTCTTTCTCTTTGCTTTACATTTCAGCAACAGACTTAGGGTGCTTTTGGATACCCTACGTGTAGGGCAGTTGTTGAACAGTCGTTGAGGGCTCAACGATGAGTGTCGTTTAACGGAAGTTGTTTGTGCTTTAAACCATAGACATCTTATTTCCAACAACGTCTGTGAAAACTGTATAGTTAAAGCGAGTCCACTTTAGTTTCTTTACAAACAGAAATTAATTACAATGATATTATCATTTGCTAAATTTTTCATATACGCTATAATGTATTGTCACGACTTAAAACGAGGAGAAACAGTGATAATAAGTTGACTCGTTAAAATTGTTGGTTAGTTGGAGACAATTCTATGCCCTCAACGACGCTACTCATCTCTTTTGTCACTTCCATCGTTGAGCCCGAATTGCCGCCATGTTTTTTTGACCTCAACGACGGGGTTTCCGAATGGTCTCGTTTAATCCCATCGTTAAGCCCTACGGGTGGGGTATCCGAAAGCACCCTTTCTTGTGTGACAGTTCAACAACAATCCCTTGTGGCTCTGCGATAGCAAAACTACTTTTGTGGCAGTTCAATAACAATACTACTTTTGTGGCAGTTCAATATCAATACTATTTGTGTGGCAGTTCAATCTCACTGCTGCTTGTGTGGCAGTTCAATCTTGATACTACATATGTGGCAGTCCAATCTCAATACTACTTGTGTGGCGGCTCAATAGTAATACTACTTGTGTGACAGTAGTTCAATAACAATACTATTTGTGTTGCGAATAACAACACAAATGGAAGGGTGTATCATCAGCTAGACATATGTGCAGTAGCAGGAAGTCAAGTTGCATGGTCATTTTCATTGGCGCTCTTTATTGGTCACCATCAGTAGGCAATGCTCTGTTTCTACGGAGCAGAGGAAGTTGAAAAATTGGAATACTCTATACTTATCAACTGACCTGTCAGCATTTCTGATTGCTTGTTGAAAAGCTGCAAGGTTACTGACCGTTATGTAAGGTTTGGTAGATTAAGTATCCAACTCACTCAGCGTATTGTGTTATTTATCAGTTAAATGAGTGAATTTTCATTTCTGATTTTAACCCTCTCTACACCATTTATATCTCTATACATAGTAAGATATATATTCTGAAAATTCATGAGCAAATTAAGGGGAAATTGTACATTATGAATCATCTAGTTTCAGAGAACTGTATTTCATTTGGATAGTGCAACAAAATATGATTATTCACAACACAACAATACAACATGTGACCTTGCACATCAGTCTCTAATACATAAGAATTTTGTATTGGACTATACTTCAGATTACAAAAGCTGGGTCAAGCACCCTCGATAAAAACTTTAGTAGACTGCTGCTATTACAGTTAACAGATTGGCAATTACTACAACTTCAAATGAGTTCATGACTTGCATCAAATAAGCCTTAGAGACCAGTGCTGGTGTGATAGCCTGAGCTACAAAACACAGAGCTTGGACAAGGAAATGATTATAATCTCCAGTCTGTCTCCACCACACACACCCTGACAGGAGCAGAGTTCCACTCAGTACTATAACGCCCAGTAGAAACCTTTGTGGAGTCTAAAATAATACGAGTAAGGTCAACCGTAGGTCAAACAAGTGTGATCAGCAGTGTATGACAAAAATCACACTTATTTTTTGGACCAAAACCATTTTTTAGCACAAGGTAACATGAGTGCGATGAAACTGCAGGTTCGTTGTATGCAATATTTTCAGGAGTCGTCTTTTCTTTTGTACTAAAAGCTAGCCTACAAAAATGAGACTTGTGCAAAGAGAGAAAATAACTCCTAAATTGATAAAACAAATGAAAGTTTAATCCTACCTGGACTAGGCCAAACTGGTGAAGACCTTTAGACGGGGTCGGTTTGAGTACCACCCTCTGATACACATGGTGATAAAACATGTGGAAGCCATCTAGTGTCAGAGCCACAGAAGTCAGCATAGCTGTCACCACAAGAGCTCTTCTAGTAAACGAGCTGATCACCATATTGCTTGTGAAATCCTGCAAGTGCAGAGGACAATGAATATTTTTTAACTGATTACTCCAAAGAAAAAACCAACTGAGAGTCGTCGCATGGTACACAGTGGCCAAGTACAAATTTACAGCCAAGTGCAAAAAGTTGGTCAGGTATGATGGTGGCAAACTTTCACAATAAATTCCTTTCAAAATGATTTCACTCAAAGTCCAAAGATCCATTCCGATGATTTCGATCTTCACAAAGAAAAAATGTTCCCGCCTAAAAACTGTCAGTCTACAAAACAAGTGTACTGCTGGACACAAATCATAGGTCAGACAGTATTGTACAGTTATACTAACTGCCAGATATGTAATTAACTTTTGACTGAGCCAACAAATACGTGGCTTACCTGCACAACAACCATGACCGACAGGATGAGTATAGGAACAGCTGTGAGGTGAAGGAAGTATGAGACGTATGTAAGGTTTTTGCCTAGAGAAGTTATACCCAGACTAAGACGGAAGTTGTCTATTGCGCAGCCAATAGTAACCAGGAGCGTAGCCAGCCACACTACAGGGGGAGCTTCTACTGTCCATGCCAACTGCAAAAAAAGTGTTGTTACACAGTGACATGAAATGAAATCAGAAGGATTTTGTGCTTTATTGCGCATTATGACAAATAACAAGTTGTTCCTCCACATAGGGAAGCAACTCCAAATTAGTAGTAGCAGAGAACCCAAATTCAACTGTTGGTTTGCACTTTACTAGTTAACCACATCATATTCAGCAAAAACTGCAATGGGGATGGTAAAATCGCAAAGAAAAAAATGATAAAGCAACAAATTACTATTTTTTCTCCGTACCCCTCCTTTCCTGCTGCAACACCCATCACGTTAATGCTTTGATGGTTAAGGAGTAACAGTTACAGAAAATCAAGTATATACATCAGTATGAATACAGAGTAAATATGGATGACATTTTGAATCGAGAGGGAGCATTATTCAGTGAATAAAAGTAAGTAATAAAAAAATAGCAACAAAATAGTATGTAGGTAGCGCATATGGAAATACCACATGAGCCAAAACGCTTTCAGGGAGGGAAATACCTGAAAATTAGTGTTTAACAAAGCGAGGTTTCTGCCACATTGCCATTAACACAATAGATTTCTCCATAATAGCAAGACATGACAATCAAACGAATGAGACGTACTACTACTACTACCACTACCACTACCACTACTACTACTACTACTTACTACTACTACCAATACCACTACCACCACTACTACTACTTACTACTACCACTACTACTACTTAGCTCAGTTTTATTAGCAATATTCAAATCTTACTGCAAATTTTAGTCACTTTTTCAAATGCATTTTATGATCTCAAGTCTTTCATCAACTTGTAAAATATAAAAAAGCAAGCGGGCGAAAAAGTCCAAAAATTTCTGACCACTCTACTTATAATAATGAGACGATTGTTGATCATTTTTCTATCAAACTATCAGTCAAAAATAGCAACTTTGCTTTTCAACTGTTACTCACTCAGTGGGTGATAGATGAATCATTGATGGTAGTGACAGATTGCATACAGTGAGTAACTGACAGTCTGTGACGATTATGACTACTGCGACTACTACGACTACCGCCACTACGACTTTCACCATGACTACCACTGCAATTGACTATCACTATGACTGCCATTACAACTGACTACCACTACTACTATGACTACCACCTACTACTACCACTACTACTATTACTATGCAATATGTGACTACTATTATAATTGTCGCACAATATATTTTTGTTTCAAATTTAAACATTTTTCAAGCATAGCAATCATGAATCAGTTTTACAATGAAGCAATCACAAACCTGTTTGATAGCCAGATAAAGATGGGCCAGAGTGTAGCAGATGAAAGGCAACCGCAGGAGGATATCTCTTCCAGCACTAGTCATTGCGAATGCAGAAAGTTTCAGCTGTGTGGTGACACTGACACGGCAATAATACAAGTAGTGTACTAGTTAGAAGTAAGCAAATCTCGTACTATCATCATTTGTCTCTACTAAACACTTCTCCCTTTATCATTATTATTATCATCATCTTTCATAACACCTTTGTGTAATAAGTAGTACCACACTGCAGATAAGTAAGTTCTATTGTTGATAAGACTCCAAACACCCCCAAAATGCACTCAGCTCTTGAATAGCAGCAATAAGTAATCCTAGTTGTGGTTCATGATCTATACCTATCATTACCACACTAGGACCCTCTCTTATGTAACTCCAATCAGCGATAGTAACAAAGCACTAGGACCCTCTCTTATGTAACTCCAATCAGTGGTTGTAACAAAGAACTACTACCTAGCGTCTGGCTTTTGAAAATATGGTTTCATGGGTCACTGAGCAAGCATTTCAGTGATTGGGCTGCGAGTGGCTCCTGTATTATTACATGGAACAACAACTCCCAAAAATCCTGCTAACACCTGGATTAATAGTGTGTGATTACATCCAAGCCAAGTAGGCGAAATGATCATTCATTGAGCCGTGATATAAATACTCTCAGGAAACCTGTTGGAAAAATTTGTGCTCTCTCTTTGGAGTTCATTGCGTGATGTCACTCGCTGAAATTGGCCAAAATAATTGCATATGGTGAAAGCTAAATCTACAATATATTAGAAGAGCTGCAGAGTTGGACTGACGCGTTGGGGGTTTGCTTGATGAGAGCTACAGAGCTGTGACCGAAGTATGAGTAGGTTGATCAAGGCTTTGTATGAGCTTTGACTCTGTGAGCCACTCATTGGTGACTTCGGTCAATTGTAACAATGTTATCGGCAGCAATGTTCAATCGCAACAATTTTATTGGCAGCAATGTTCAATTGTTTCTGTAGAGACCAGGAAAAACACTCTAGAATGAGATGGAAACAGCAGGTAGTCATTGTAGTCATGTATAGACCAAAACTGTATAAAGCTTGCCACATGAGCTAGAATTGTGACAAATACTCCGACATGTATGAATGAATGCATCTAAATGGTGTACAAATTGAGATAGAATAAAACATTTGCTCTGATTCAAGTTAATCCCTATTCAAAGATGATGAGGTTTATCACTGATATTTAACCGAGCTAGATAGAAAATAACGCAACGTTTTAAAGAAAATTCTAAATCAGTTACAACCAAAAAAGTGACACGAAAGACAATTAAACTACATCTTGCACAACTTTAGGAGTTGTCTCCTAGAAAGCGCACAACTCTCATGCTCTTTTCATAACGAGCAGCCAGTGATTACCAGTAATGATGCTTCTCTTCTGTAGATAAGCGAATGCTACATTTTTTCAATCTGTTAGAATTTTCGAATGGAAAATCTTTGCATTCAAAAACCGTTAATTATTATTTTTTGAAGGCTTTGACAAACAACTAGAAGGAGCAATGAACCAAAAGTCTATAAGCATTATGTGTACTTGGTTACACACAGTATTATTTGTGTTGACTGTCAAACAGTGAGAGAGCTTTTGTTACAAAGACTGCATTAGTGGTTGAAAAGGAGTGGCTTCACACACCTACGTTTTGTAGGAATGTGATGAGAAATACATTTCGTAGCGTCGCTCTGGTGGCTACACTGATCTGATCACTGCAACATTACGGATTGTCCAGTGAGGCAAAGAGGGTATAATTATTATAAACAGTCATTATATTAACTCTTATAAATATAAATTATAATAATTAATCAATTATTACATTTGTTTATAATATTAGATAAATAATCTTATCAGCCATAATATATAATTAATGTTTATAAATAATAATAAGTTGTTTATAAATAAACGATACCCTCTTTGATAGAAGTAACAGAATGGACTGTTGGTCAATGAGTAATGAACAGGTCAAGGTTGCAATATCAAAAAGTTCACTGGATTCGTCAAATTTTGTTGTTATATTTTATCCAATCGAAAGTGGTTATCTCATAATAATTGCCCAATCACCGAGGGGTCAGGCAAAAAAGTTTTTGTAGACCAAGATGTTGGTCTACAAAAAACATCGCCTGCAAAGGAAAAAACGCAGTTTCACCGCATACAAACAAAATGTAGGTGTGTATAGCCATGACTTTACAGCGATACATACAATACAAGTCATGTTATGATCAGGCGTACATATGACATAAGAAACGTCTAATCCAGCTTTGAAAGAGAGCAAAAATAAGCGCTGAAAAAGTGATGCTTTTTTCCCTTCAATTAAAAAACATTTGCCAATAAGCAGTGAACTTCAAATGGATAAGTTTATTTTGGCACATATAAAGCTGTTTTAGCCAGATTTTGCTGGTCATTCTTTACCTCATGTAAAGAAAATAGTTCAAACTACAATGGAACTCTCTTATAACAAACTTGAGTAGGGCAGTAGGTTTAGTTCTTTATATGAGAGTTCATTGAATGCAAACAGAGTCAAACTCATCTAAACAAGTGAGATATGGACGTTTAAATATAAAAGCGGATGTGCAAAGCCTAATTTTCCTTGTTACAGCGTAACCCAAACCTTTTAAGAGCGAATGTTGGACTGTGCTTAAAAATTCTCCAAATACATAATCTTTGTTTGCAGCTTTGTTTGATATAATTATGTAACTATTGGCATGTAAAGTATAATATAGCGTTAGAAATTTGTTTTGTCCAAGGTCAATAATTTTGCACCCATTTGCTTGGAATTTTAAAATGGTTAAGTACTGTACTTAGCATAAGATCATAAACCTATTCACCAGAAATCGTATCCTCAATCAGGATACTCTAAAATGTCATCTAAAATATCATGATTTGTGGACTATTTTTCGCTCGGACTGGATTTCCCTTTTTATGACGGCTGATTGTATGCTTGGATTATTCATTCCAAGTTTGCTACCCTTACTTTTGGGTTAGCCTTGAATATGTGAGAGGGTTTAAGCTTTAGTGCCACTTTGAATTTTAATTGGAAATTTTGCAAAATTACTAAAGTGGCATTTAATAGTAGTGTTGATAGTTGTTTTGGTGGTGGAAAACTAGCCAGTCGATTTGTGAAGGCAGCCTTAATTAAAAACTGAATCAGTAATTAAGCATTTGGCACTCCATATTGTTATAGCCAATAGATGGCCACTATCGACGAAGGTATGGCTGAGTTTCACTGTGTTGCATTCAGAGCTGTACTGTCAGCTTGTGAAAGTTCTGCTGCTAAGAAATATAAAGTTCTTGTTTGTCATAACAGATTTTGTTTTTAAATGATAAAACTGTAGCATTGCAAGTGGCTGAAACACTGTGGAGGGTGGTGAGCAATAAATGAAGAGTTGAATTCCATTAACCGCTTGTGCGACACATGTGTCATATAGTGACAGGCAGACACGTCATATAGTGACAGTCAGGCATGTCATATAGTGACAGTCAGGCATGTCATATAGTGACAGACAGACATGTCATATAGTGACTGTCAGTCAAGTCATATAGTGACAGACAAGCATGTCATCTAGTGACAGACAGGCATGTCATATAGTGACAGTCAGACATGTCATATAGTGACAGTCAGACATGTCATATAGTGACAGACAGGCATGTCATATAGTGACAGACAGGAATGTCATATAGTGACAGACAAACTTCTCATATAGTGACAGAGAGACAAGTCATACACTGACATCTAACAAATTTCACCACATGTATTATCTGGTATTCAAGAGAAGCACAAACAAACCAACAATGTCATTGAAGAAGCAGTTAGTATATTGATATATGATCAAAACTCATAACGCCGTGATTATCATGTCAGCACAGGTATCTCATGTCAGCACAGGTATACGAAATAAATGAGGGTTACAAAATAGGTCTAATGAAAGTTTCACAAGCTGTTTGCCACAAATAGATATACTTATACTGTGTAACGAGCTGTGTCATGTGTTTTATTGCAACTTGTGTAAACCTTTATATGATTGAATTGTGTTACTGCGATTTGTTAAAACAGGCCAGTATTGTTGGGTAAAAGCAAGCTGTATCGATCACACTGTCGTTTTCTTCGTTTTCTTCAGTGCAAATGCAACCTCTGCTCAGTTATAGCAGCAATATTTGTATGCTTAGAAACATTCAAACTGCCATGGTATTCTTGGAGTGCTAGGAGTGCATGGTAGTCTTGGTACAGCTCTGACTTCCATTGAAAGAGCTAAATTGGAATATAAAATTAGTTATGGACACACTGAATTACTATGTATGTAAAAAATCTACTAGTTGGAGCCAGTGAAAAAAAGTGAATAAGATTTGCATACTGCAAGCTCATAAAAGTTGTGTCAGTTTAAATGATAATTTTGTTGCCTTTTTATCATTTTTTCATAGCTTTTGGCTTGTATAACTGGAGTTTATCGTATACTTACGTGGAACAAGGACATCAAACTTGTAGTTAACGATTCCACTTAAATCATCTCTCAATGGTGTCATTATCAGTTTGAAGTGACTGTCGGACACTTTTAATATGGCCAGGTATTTCGCTGCAACAAAACAATTAAAAGTGTACAGGTATTATACAGGTAGGGCATTGTGTGGTGGTTTCTTACATTGGTGATGAGCATCAAGGGTTTAGATAGCTACCATAGTCATACTGGAACCAACCAGAGATGATTAAGCATGTACTTGTAGGTTTATACATTACAATGCAATAAGATTATTGTGTGTTTATTCAACATTCTTGGGAATATTTGAAATTTATCTATAAAGACTGATATGCAGAAAGTGAGCAGATAAAAGTCAAAACTCAAGGAGTAACATACATTCCTGGAAAACGCTTTACAGTTTTATTTTCTCTTCTAGATAATTTTGACTTCACAAAATCTTTTTCAACTTTGGCTTAAAGATTATTTACGTTAGTTTCCAGACAGGCTTCTGTTTTTATTAGAAATGGTTGAAAACTTTGAAAGTTTGTGTGGTTTTTGCTGACTATGGGGAGTAAAAATGAAGTAACATAGTGATCTTAATGTGATGTCGTTGGTTTTAAAAAACAAATGCTAAGCAGACTTTGGTGGATGAGTTTTAGAAACTACAGCTATTAAATTAAAAGGTTGATGCCCCAATATATCAACACTACACGAAAGCCTTTGCAACAACCTGGCTCAGCTTTACACAAAAACTAATTGTGAAAGTGAGCTTTGTGTTACTGAAAACTTTGACAATTCACAATTTTAAAATGCAGTCATTTCTCAACAGTGTGTTGATCGGCTTCACAATTTTCCAATTTCTCAAATCTTATGTTGACAAAGTGTAATCAAGTCCCAAAGTTAACAACTAACGGGTAAGTGAAGAGGGTGAATCACTCACTTGGGTCAAGGACAGATCTCATCTTGTGAGTCCCATCAAAGTCATCTATTGCTTCAAAGAATCTTTCATCTATGGAGTTTTGGTCTCGAATGTTCGGCTGTTCAAAGGTGGAGCTACGACTGCGTGAGATTTGGTCATAGAACTAGAAAGCATGACAAGCGTTTACTCATGAGAGAGCTAGTGGTGCAGTGGATAAAGTGTTTATGTTGCAACCGAAGACCTGGGGCTCCTAATGCTCGACTTTTCATAGCATTCTCTGTCTGATTGGATAAAAGCGTCAAATAAAATGGCCATCAGCTGATATGGCGTCATGCTAGCGTTTTGTCAATTGCTTATTGTCAGGAGGAGTGTATAGGTAGATATAGATAGCCACCCTCACAACCTTATAAATTATAGAGTTCACTTTTCCAAGTGTATTCAATGCACAACAGAACAAGCATTAACTTTCTGAAAAACCAATATTTCACGAAATTGATATAAACTTTGTTTCCATCGTGCTGAATCTCCTGCTGAAACTTGTTTTACATAACATGCTATGACAAAAAGTTGGCTTTCTAAAAATTGTTGAACTAATCTTAGCGTTCTAAAACCTTTTTTAAAGCATAACTGTTTTACTATGTGCCATCAATAGCTAGAAAGCCCCCCACAGTAGTCCTTCATATGCCTTAATTATTACAAAATAGCTTTCAGTCGCTTAAAATTTTTAATCAGAGTGCTCTCTTTAGTTGATATGGGCAAGTTGCTAAAATTTACAACCTCATAAACCTGCATCACAGAACAACGTTGAATAAACCTAAATGTCTAATCTCACAAACAATCTTGACTAGTAACTTGAACGAATTACACTTTAAAAATTTAGAGAACCAATAAAATCCAATTTCCCCGAGCCTTTGATATGATGAAAAAAATAATTATGTAACGCCCAAATGTTAAGAATGCTTCTTACCCTGAATTCTGCTGTTTGGTAGTAGAAGCAGTCAGTGTACCTTATCCACTGGCGATGGTAGTAGTGGTAGTAGTATTTGTACACGCAGTGTCTTTTGTTAAGAGGAATACAGCCTTGTACAACATTTGGTGTAATGTACCACTGTATCATATACATAACAGAATGCAGCGCAAATTGGAAGAAAACTTTATGTGATAGCATATTATTTTTTGTCAAGGTTTTATGATTACACTGGGGACTTCAAAAAGATAGTGACTGAAAAAATGTCAATATTATTTTATTTATTGTTTTTTCTCGGCAAAAATTATAGATGATAAAAATATTTGCAGCTTCAGTGCATTGGCAGTGTTCAATCACTAAATAATTTACTTTGATTCATCGCTGAAGAGTTGCATTCAAGTGAAAGTAGTCACAACGTCAGCTGGTTTGGTTCCTTTAATGTTTGGGTGCGCAAAATGATCGATTGAGGAAAAATTAGGTTTGGAGTCTAGCCTAATGACTGTTGACTCATAGAAAACTTTCTGAATTGGCTGGAACATTCTAATAGAACCCATTTTAAATACTTTTTGAAGTATGGAACATACCATTATATTTCGTTTGTTTCAATAAGGAAGTTTGAGTGTAAAGATATGTGATGCGATAAAAATTTTGTTCGGTTTTGTTATCAGTTAGATTGAATTTCGAGATTGGATATGCATACTTGACTCATTGCTTAGAGAGAAAAACAGTCGATAGTTGAAAATATGTGACAAATGGAGCAACGCGCATTACATGATAATGTTGTTGGATGAAATCAGTCAAAATGAGGAAGTACTTACGTTATCATGGGGTTTACGAACGACCATCGCACCTGCAGTGATTACGCTTCCGTTGCTGGCAAAACCTTTATAATACCTCCATGTGATCACTTCAAATAACAGCTCTACAAAATCAAATCAATTTTCACAAAATGAAGTTTATAAAAACCATTGAAAACGTCAAGGTTTGATTGGATGAGAAAACTTGTCATCACCTACCTAACTCTGAGGTTCTAGCAAGAACTTTATGCTCATATTAAAACCTGAATGATGCTTTTAAAAAATGATGCGTGAATATTTTTCATTTGCATTATCTACTTTTTAGTTTCGAAATCATAATTGTGTAGTCTTTTAGGAGCGCCTCAGAGCCTGGTGCAAAATTATAAAACAAAGAATAGCATGCATTGTTATTTACTATTCGCTATTTCTCAATAAATATATTATTTTGTTGATTAACCTGTTCACAATCATGATGTATCTTTAAACATTTTATTGTGAGCTTAATTTTAATAAAAATAGATAATGATGAAAATAATAAATAAATAATAATGATAATACTATTTATAATGAGACTTTTCAATGTTTAATCGATCTCTTTAATGCAACTTCCTTCAGCCATAAATTTTTCTGAAACAATTTTTTATTTTAGTGAATTTGTACCAATGACACTTCTTTAAAACAGTGTATGGTAAGATATTTTGGGTACATAAAATAATTGTTTACTTACTGGAATAAATATTTAAACTTGTGCACCAGGGTGTGAGGTCTTACAGGTTGACTATAGAGCAAATGTACTTCTTTCTCCAACTATTCTAGTTATCATGTGAAAACTCACAAATTTTTCTTTCAATTTTAGTAACTTATATCAGAAAGTGTATTACACTTTTTCCTGTAGAAATTTATATTTGAGAGAGTTTTTAGCAAGCTGTTTATTACAGGAGACGCTACCAACCTATGTACAAGGTAGCATTTACTCAATAACAATAGCTGAAACTTGTGATTGGAAATATAATGAAAATACCTGAGTCTGTTAGACGGCCGAATTCACTAGAAACGTTAGAAATAAGGCTAAGGGTGGTTGGCGAGGAGAAGTATACATACACAGCAGCATCTGAAAGAATTATGAAATATAATTGTTCCGTCAATGTCTGTAGTCATCCGGCTATTAAAAAAAGTTATTGATTATCTTTCACCCGAAAAGGTGGCATCAATTTTACATTGTTAACAATAGATAATCATAATTAGAATAATATTAGACTTGAGAAAATACTGTAACGAAAATTCACATCAATTAAAGATTGGATAAAAACTGTCCCGCAATCTCAAGATCTTTGGATTAATTCTACCACTTCCTAATGTTAGATTAATAAAATATTTTTTTATTTGTCTACCACTTGTCATACTCTAGTCTGATGAAATAAGCAGCTAAAAATAGCCACATTTAATGAGCAAATGTTATTCAACGAATATTTAAATCGTTTAACCACTTTGAGGAAAAGTCGAGCCACAATAATTGATGGACTTGATTAGTATCAAGGTTACAACAACTGGTTGCTCATGTCACAATGTCAGATGGTATTATGGATAAATTTCACTTCCTTATGAGTAAATTATTTGGCATTTTCCGGAAACTGCTGTTTTATTACAAAATGAATCGTATCAAATATATATAAAAAAAAACAAGGCATAAAATTGCCTGATGAAATGTGTATTTTAATATTAGCTAAGAACATTTGCCGTTTTTCGAGGCAAACTTCTTGTACATAATTTTCATGTTAAAATTTTAGTTTAAAATTTTGATAATCTTACAATAAAATTTTTATTAAGAAGTCAGAGAGACTTGATACGCTGTTTTACTTTCTAAAATTACATATGTCATCTTGCGCCACTTACTGCAATAAAAATTTTTGAATAAAATTTGAGTATCGCACAAATAATCAGGTTTGTTATGTTTATGTATTTCACTTCTCCGTTTTTTTTACATTTTGGTTTAGTGTTGCATAACAATTCTACGAAATAAAAGCAATTAATAAACATCTCTTACTTCCGTCTGTATCAGTTGTTGATGTCTCACCAGTTTCAAATTGTTGCAAGGCAATGTGTCAACTGTTACAAGTTATTGCATAACATAATTTACATTTTGGCAATAGAGTAGATAAAGCTGATGAGTCACTATTTAGCTATCTAGTAAATTGTCTTTTTTGTATCACTGTACAGTTTCATTTAATTGTCTCAGCTAAAATCCAAGAGTTTCACCACAAGAAACTTTTAGTGTAAGAAACCAGTTATTTCAACAAGTTGCGGAATTCACACACCTAGTATATATATTTTTAAGGTTTATGCAATGTCTAGGGCCAATGGAGAAACGTAAAAAATTATAATTTGTTGTGAAAAAGTTTTAGCTTATTAATGACACTCTTTGACTAAATGTGCTTTTGAACAAACTTATTGTTTATTGTATGTTTTAAATAGCATCGTTTTTATTATTTAATGTATTTGACATCTTTAGCAAACTTTTGGCTTCTTAATAGAATGTACCAGAATCTTTTATTCCTCAATCCTCCTGGCGTTAGTGAGCAGATGTTTTTATTAATCACAAAACTTAGTGATGTTGACCAGCTTTAAGGCATGCATGGAGGTAAGTTCAGAAAAGTATCATTAATATTATGCAGCCACATAATATGTTGACAACATCAAATATTTTATCTATGAAATCCACCACAAGTGTAGGCTCTGTGTGCAGATACAAACCATTTCATTATTACTACCTTTACATTAAAGCTTCTAGATATTCCTGCTAGTCATTTTTTATGCTTTACTACTAGTTTCGAAATCTTTGTAACAATCAGATATTTTTTAAACTTTCTTACGGAGTTTTTACCATTTTATTTGAAAAATTTACAGGCCTCGCTTGTTTCTATGAATTTGGTGTGATCACGCAGCAGTAAAATATAGCCGCTACATCCACCATATTTGTTATTATGAATTGCTTCATTGTTAAATGCTTGATAATGTGTGATTACAAGATATATCATATAGTGTAACAGTATATACAGGGCATATAGTAAATAAGTCACCTGCGATGTGTGTGCAGGGTCTACATCATAGGAAATAATAAGTGTATTCTGACAGCAATAATAATGGTTACTATGCTTTTATTGTCTACCAAAGATTTATGAAGTGTAGAGATGCAGGTGATTAGGTTGACCTACCTTGTCCATTGATAGTAAACGCAGCTCTAAAATATGTCAGCGTAACATTATCATCTTCAGTTCTGGTGATGTACGGCCATGTTACCCAGAATACCTCATTTCTCTCATAGATCAACTCGTTGCTTCTGTTACTGGCTGTAATGTATTGGCTGTTAGACTCTACAACAGGTAAGGATAATCTTTGTATCCAAGGCTAGCTTATGCAATTGTATTGGGTTCAGTTCTTACTAAAAGTTTTGCTAGTAATAAGATAACATTTGGTAAGTTCCAATAATTATAATGAATCCATGTTGTTTTAGAAATTCCAGTTCAAAAATTGAATTTATAAAACTGGAACCTCCGTAACAAAAAGATAAGATCAAACAATTCCAACATCACGTTTTCAAATCTCTTTCTCACTGATACTGTGTGTTTTTTTTTAAATTGTTTAGATTATTTACTAGTTACCTTTAATATTACTAACAGAATTAATAAAATTCAAATTGATAATTTATCAACCAATAAAAATATATTATTTACCATTATTTTAAAAAAAATAATCACTATGAATGAATGATCACTATGAATCACTATCACATGAATGTGTGACTGTATGTTATTTACTAGAAATATTGAAAAAATATTATTTAACATCATTGAATCTTAGTTGCTTATTAATAAAATTATGTATTTCGTTTGCTAAAAGAACATTATTTATTCATTACGAGAAATATTTCACAAGCAGATTTTAATTTTTATTTCTTATTATTTTTCATACTGTTCTTTTAACAAATGGAATACATAATTTTATAAATACGCAACTAAGATTCAATGATGTTAAATAATATTTTTTCAATATTTCAAGTAAATAATATACACTCACACATTCATAGCGATGATTTTTTTTAAAATAATTAAAAATATTATATTTTTATTGGTTGATAAATTATTAATTTATATTTTAACAATACTGTTAGTAATGCTAAAGGTAACTAGTAGATAATGTAAACAATTTAAAAAAAACATACACAGTATCAGTGAGAAAGAGATTTGAAAATTTGATTTTTGAATTGCTTTCAACAAGTTACTCATTTTCAAACTGCCGTGTTCACACCATATTAATGATACATGGAAACGATTGGTTGCAGATATAGTTAAAGATGACTGATTGAGTTAACATATTTGAGCTCTCCACTGAGTCCCACAACAGCCGTCTTGAATATTGTAAAAGATTAATATAGAACAACCAAGTTTACAATGTATACTTCAGCTTAATTTTTATAAAAATGAATGAAAGACTTGCTACATTTTTTTTTAAGATTATTTCTTTGGCATTCTCGTTGCAGTTTTCCAATAGTTTCAAGAGTTTATTCCTTATAAACCTTTTCATGTTTTTCATAGCCGCAAATAGATGTTTGGACTGCTTTTCAACTTTATGTAGTGCACAATCGATTCATAGATATTTTAAAGTCACAAACTGTCTGGTTACGACATGCGCTCCATAGCATGACATCTGTGGAGTATGGGATTTCTAAGACTATAGACTGATTTACTCATCGATTCATTTACTTATTGTTACATCTGGTCTGTTGATAAACTTACTAGTTGTATTTTTATGACATCTTACTTTTGTCAGAAAAGAGTATGATTTTAGATTCATGGTATAAATTTTACAAATCAGAATTAGGTATATTTTTGTAAATAATCGCCTATCTAAGAATATTTTTCAACTTATCCCAGTTTTATTACTTTGCATTTACTTCCTTAGCAAACTGCAATGGTTTATTTAGTTTGTAAGTCATTTTTAGCCACTTTTTTTGAAGAAATTTTTACCAAAATTACGTTTTGAAACTGTGAAAGCCTCATGTTTTATGCATGATGCAAACTAATGGTAAGGTTTTGAACAGGGTAAGTAAGGGCTGTTATTTAGTCAATATGGTGATAAGTATTTATTATCTGTTATTGATTGGTAACAGAATTATTAAATTTTTCAAAGCCATGCTGGCTATTTATCAATATTAGACCAAAATTAAGCTAACTCCAGTTGGGCTTTCAAATTTAACATTCATTGTCGCTTTAAAACTTTGATAGTTGTAAGAAAATCAAAGACAAAGATTCTTTTACACATGAAGTTGCAAAAAACTCGCACATCATAAAACCAGTTTCTTTTAGAAGAGTTATTAATCAGTGACTGTGAAATATAAAAGTATCAGGTAAATAAATTTCCTAGGTGGATTAGCTATAACATAAATTTGAGCTCATGGCTCATTTGCATACATTGGTTTCCATGAAAACAACTTTTGGCGAAAGATCAGAAAAGTTGCTGAGATACAAATATGCGGTTTGGCTAGAGCAACAAAAAAGCAAAAAAATAGAGTGGAAATTATGTGTAAACTTGAACTGTTTGCTTCTAGGATTACACGCCAAACGAAACTATTTTATAAAACAATTGGTACTAATAGTCAGCTATTAAGGATGACCTGGATTGTTTTTGTAATACTAAAACTAGTTGATATTTTGCTATTTGCGTGCTTGAATGATGTCTAACGTGTGATGCAATAACAAAAATTCATTAATCATACGCTATAAAAGTTACTCCTCTCCAGTGAGTTTTGTGATTTAGAGAAAAATTGTTATTTTCATGGCGCTGGAATGTTTTTCGTAGAGTAAATATGAACCTTATGCCTCTGATTATTTAGTCAACACTTAGAACTAAAAGAGTACGAACATTCGAAGTGAGCGTCTTTTTATCATCTTCTGTTTATACGTCTATTACTGATACTGATTTCAGTAAGGTAAGTCATTTTCATATCTCACTTATTCGACAATTATTCACAATCCAATTGTAATTAAATGCTTTCGCTTTGTCAGCAGTTTAATTTGGGTTCCTGTCTACGGAGAAAATTTTGTTTCAAAAAAGTGGTTTACACTGTGTTCAAAAAAATTATCCATTTTTTAAATTGTGGCGAATTGAACTAATTTTGCTTACGACATGTTTTTGTTGGCGATAACCAGATATGAACAGAATACATTTAAAATTTTTGACATTGAAAAGACAAATTAGCAAAGCTGTACTTTTAAAAAAATGTTTAAGTAGGTTTTCTTCAAAGTCTTAACAAGAATTCAGTATTTTTTTACTGAATAAAAACTTGGTTTTATATCATCATAATAAAAGCACATGTAATAATCCTTTTTTGAGAAAAACAAAAACAAATTGATGTCACTTCAACATCATCTTCATTCCTGGCAAAATGAAATGAGAGCATAAAATATCAAAGTTTTTAGATTATAAATCAGTTAAGCTAATTTTGCTATTGCTAAATTTGATAAACTTTACTGAAATATATTTAAATAGCTGCTGAATGACCAAAATGGTAGGCTGACTAATGCAATGCATGGGGAGTGCTTTTCTTACCCATAGCTGTGACGTCTACAGAGGGTCCCGCTGTGTATCTAAATAGCCTGGTGTCTCTGAAGCTACGAAATGGTGCACTGTCATCCGCCTACAAGATGATGAAAAGACTACATATATAGCCAACACCCAGTTGCAATTTGATTGTTATATTTCCGTCACTCACAGTCAATAAAATTGCACATCGCAATGGATTTCTACTGATTGTTCTAAACACCGCAGCTTCCAATTTGAGCAAAGTCATAGCAGGTTGCATCAACTATGTTATCTTTCAGAATATCACAAATATAAACCGAGTATTTTAGATTACTTTGGATCACAGTTGTTTAGTATTCAATTATCAGTTGATGACCAAGTTTATCAACGATGTGTCACACCATAATAAAAGAATTCTAACCCATGGAGTGCTAGCAATTTCAAAAACCAAAACCAAAGTTTTAAATAAATTATTAGATGTATGAGCATTTTTTGATTTGTAGACTGTGAAAGAAAGCTCGGTAAAAATAGTACTATTGAGTAAGATGCAATACAATAAAATCAAATTAAAAAATTTATGCAGCTTCCACATGTAGTTTCACAAGTAATTATGCTCGAAAAGATGAGAGTTGAAAACAGAGGCTCAAGTTTGGCAGTAATACAACTCGGAACAACTCAAAAACAAGCGTATGTGTTTTGCAAGCTCACTAAACTATCCATCGCGATGATGTTGTTAATATTGCATCAGTTTGAAATGTTTTATTTTGAGTACAAGCAAAAATGATGAAACTATTTGGTGTTTCGTAATTAAACCTGGAATTAAACAATAAATAGTTAAAAATTGATTTTTTGATTATTACAAGCTCTGACGTATATCACAAGGATAGACAGAAGTTATATGTGGGAAAAACTTGATATGATATAACAATGTGGCTTGGAATACTTCCACGCCTCATTCTACACTATAAAGGGTATAGGCTTTATTCCAATATTTCAGTTTTAATTACATCATTTATACATCAAATTACTATCAAATTTTGTAAGCGAGAGATTTATTTACAATTTATATGTACAGAAATGAGATAGTTTTTATTGAAGATATTCTTCTGGGATGGCCAATGTTTTTATCACAGATAAACTCCAGCCCAGAAGTGTTTGTTCAGTTATTTTTACGAACACATTTATAAAAGAATTTAAGGTGGTGTTGTTTCCTTCAAATGTTGCTTGCATACATTTTTTTTTAGTTCATAACTGACAGCTCTAACAGCAAAATACCTTTATATATTTATACCCATAAACGTATTAACGTTTGGATAAAAAACTAATATTAAACTCCTCTTGCTAACTTCACTTTGACCTCGTTAGTAAAAAGGCCATTTTAGTAGAACAAACTACGCATAGACATAGTAAACACGAGTTAATAATTCTTCAGCGTCACATATATAGCTTGTTTACATGTACGTACCACAACATCAACAGTGTCCACTGGAGTCCTGACTTGTGTGTTGGCCAGGTAGTAATGTATGCCGTTTATTTCATTCAAGTTTTTCACTGAGATGTAAATATTGCCATCTCCACAATCATGAAACATTGTTTCGTAAAAAACTACAACGATAAATCGGTAGAGAAATAGACGCTCATAAAAGTGTTGACTCATTTATCTATCTAAATATATGCATAATTGATTCCGTTTAATATTGCAATGTGACAATCGCTGGGATTTATCGATCATGTGGAAATGATTTTGTGACGCTCGATGGTTTTCAACATAATTTATGACATAAGTAAGGATTTACCGTAACAACTACAAATGATTTGAGAAAATTTAATTACTATGATTATTTTCTGATCAACTTTTCTTGTGCGCAACTAACCTTACTGAGGTGAAGCTGATGTCATCAAGGGCCGGATTTAGATATAAAAAGTGACTTACATTTAAGATGATCTTCTTCTGTGTAGGCAGCAATACTGGTGGACACTATGCCATTGGACAAATCTACTTTGATCAGCCCACTGGTAAATGGTTGAATGAGAAAGTTTGAGGTAGTCAAGTTCTGTGTAAAGCATTGGCCTAAAATCATAAAAAAATTTGAACATCTTAAAATCTAATATTTCATGAGTATGTAAGTTTGTGTGACCTACAACAAAATTTTCATTATGGTGCGTTTTTTTCAAGCTAATATATCTACAGAATGCATGGAAGTGTTGAATACCAAGTACCATGTGAAACTTACTTACAATTATTAACGTTAGAAAATAATTCATGCTTATTAGTTTATAATACTTAGTAAGTAACAGTGCTTAAAAGCTCTAGCTCCACTTTATTTCAACAGCTTTGTCTAGTTGAATAAGCGCCCAGCTATTATTGCCAAATTATATTTCCTATCATAAATATGTACGACAATCAATAGTGAACATTCAAAGTGTTGCAAACTGTAGTAAGACCTTTGATCATTTGACTTATCAAATATATAGTGATTTAATTGCATCAAACAATTTGTAAACATTGTAAAACACATTTTGAAAAATACTATCAACTGCTGCTGTCTCTATGATTTAAAAAGAAGATGCTTATTTTAAATAAAAATTGAAAAAAAACAGTGTTTAAGATTGGAAAAAAATGCCAATTTTACAAAGTAGTAAATTGAATAATAACTTCTACAACTTTCTATTGACTAAACAAAAAGTTATAATTAATTGCAAGTGAATCAAACTTACCCAGAGCTGATCCTGCAAGAGTGCAAAAGAACAAGAGAAAAGTGAATGAACAGTAACAGCAAGCCATGGCGGTAAGCACAATGACTGTATAGCGTTACTAAACCAAACGCTCTATTTATATGAACGCTTGGTGTGAGATTGACAATCAATGATGATTAATCAATGCAGTGATTGTCAAATGAAGTAATAAAAGCTTTTTTACGCTTGAGTGTCTGTCGTGTGAGTTGTGGAAAAGGGAACAACTTGATTGATAGTTTTATTTCTGTGATGACGCCTCAGGAAAATCCAAAATAATACCGTTTACGTACTTATAGAATTAAGTGTGAGGAGTTTAAACCACTTCAACATGTCAAGCTTTAAAAAAAGTATCATTAATAATTTTGCAGCAAATCCCATTCAATAACACGACAGGATATTTTTTCATCATCAAACCTCGAATATTATCATAAGGCTAACAGCATTGATGCTAAGCATTGCTATGCTTTGGGTAAAATACAACTGTTTTTTATCCAAACACAAAATTAACTCAATACTTGTTTTATTGGTTACATTACTTCAAGTCTGTCTTTGAATCCAATTACATATTAAATTTTTCTTTAAGTATTCTTTTATGGCAATGATTTGTTAGGGTTGAAAGTAAAATAACCAAACAAACTTGGTGATCGTATGGAAAGAAATAGCCAAATTGAAAGGCAGGTTATCACAGGAGTAAAACATCACATAGAATGAGTTTTCTAGCTTATTTGTGACAACTGACAAAATTATTTTTCTCGATGATTTGAATTGTTTTGAAAACAGAAAAGTTTAAGCAAAAAAATAAGAACTTGAGAAAAAAATTCCTACGAGCTGATTTTTAGTGAACTTTTGATATAATAGAAACATGGGCTCAACAAAATAGTAGAAATATAAAAAATCACAGAGTGGAAAAGTTATATAGGTTTTTCAGCCTAATTTTCAAGCCTGGCCTCCTTTTTACCCTTCTTAAATCTCAAAACATCAAAAGATCAGTCTAAAAGAACTTACAATAGTTTAATGGCTAATCATCAAGGCCAAAGGGACAACTTATCCTGTAATTCCAATGAACAAACAACACTTCCGTGTCCATCCCCTGGGCTTGGTACCATTACAATTTACCGTTAACCTGCTGTCCTCGTGGATGTTAGCCAGGCACCAACCTCCGTGCTCCAAGCCCAAATCTGAGATCAAGCAGTGGCCCTACTCTCCTCAACAAAAACACAAAAAAGTGACTAGCACTAAACCTTACCAAAATTGGTCCCGCAGAGCTAAATAGCTGCACTTGGAGAGACCCTACAAGTCAAATTATTTTTACTTGGAAAAGTGTAAGGCACACCAGTAAACCTGTTGGTGAATAAAACTTGCTCTCATAGCACATGATAATGCAATCATTAAAAAAGTAACTTCCATAGCCTGATGACTGATGGCAACCAGAACCTGTTTTAGGAACAATTAAAACTCAGTAAACTCATACACATCCAAAGCAGTATTCATAGTGCATGGTATCAGTGGAAATGGCATTCTTGGGATGCCTTTCTTGACCACCCATCCTGGTGAAGTTTCAACAATTAGCTATCATAGTTGACAGACAGAAGATGGGGTGTAAAGTGTGACACAAGAAGCTTTTGGCTAACAACAACAAAATCCTGTGCAAAACAGATACTCAAAGCAACTCTTCCTTTGGCTCACTTGAACTCCAACCCCAAGGTCTTCCAATAACCGCCAGTCTCAACAATCTAATGAGCTGATATTGGTAAAATGCCTGAACCTACTGATCAGCCAGTGGAACTGAGAGCTGGTTACAATACTGGCATAAGGCCAAAATAGCCAAATCAGACACTTCTAGATATCCAGTTGCTTATCTGCGCCAATGATCTAAGCTCTGTTTAGCAGCAACCCAAAGCTGTCGGGACTGGTAGGAGGTTCAACAAGTCTTTGAGTTGCTATGCCATTTTGTTATGCTGTTTGCTGTATGCTATGGATTCACTGCTCACAGTATTCTTTTTCTTGCCAGAACTAAGCCTATACGACATCCCCTCATTCATTCCTCAGAGAAAGAAAAAAGCAGAAAAGCAAGTTCAGGTACTGTTAGACTTAGGACTTATAAAACAAGTAACCTGGTGCTTTTGTTTCGACTAAAGGAGGCTCAATGCTGTCACCCACCAAAATACATATCTACCGCCTCACATGATAAAAGTCTAGATGCTTTGTGGGAAAGCAGAAACTTTAACAAACTAGACTTGGTCAGAGGCGAGTGAATTATTGGCATTTGCTATGAGAGCTGGTTCCTGGAAGTGCAATGTGTTACCCTTTAGCCTCAAATCTGCACCCTCCGCTTTCCAATGCCTAATGGAGAGGTCCTACTGGGACCCCAATGAAGAGCCCAACACATTTAGTTATGGGACAATATCTTCATTGCCCCTGACTTTCCCACCCACATACAGCTCTTGGCAGAGGTCTTCTAGCACTTGCAACAGGCTAGGACAAAATTGAAACTTGGCAAGCAGGTATAAGCTGCTGAAATGGAAGGTCATATACGTGAGGCTTCAGGTAAAATCCACTGGAATGGCTACCAACTCGGATAATGTCTGTCGTTGCTCGTTTGAACCCCACCCCCCCCCCCCCCCCCCAGAAAGTTGAAAAGGCTGCAAGCCGTTCCAGGCTATGTGGGCTAATACCTTCAATATATCCCCAGCTTCTTCACTAGGCCCAAGCCTATCACACAACTTAATTGTAAACAGATCCCATAGGGATGATCCTAGGATATCAGGAAATGCCCATCCGACAGCTAAAGACAGCAATGATCCAAGCTTTCATCCTAAAGTATTACAATCCCCATAGCCATTACACCTTAGACACTGATGCCAGCAACCTTTTTGTCTAGGAGCCATCCAGGTGAAACAAAGGGTAGAGAGAAAGAGAGGGATAGCCTTCTCCAGTAAAATTATCATCCATCAGGAAATAAACTACTGTGTCACTCGGAAAGAGAATTTGGCAGTTATTAAAGCTGCCAAGCAATTTTTGCCTCCCTCAAGGTATAAAGTTTTCATCAGAAAACAGATTACATCTCTTTATTGTGGCTATGCTATCGCTGAGAACCCGCTAGCCAACTTGTCTGATGGCTAGAAGTTCTGACCGAATTTCTCAACATAGTTGAACACAGAAGGGGCCGAAAATATGGCAATGCTGCCAGACTGAGTTGCTATTGCATATCAAATACAAAACAGTATGGTCGTATAAAGCAGCAAAATGGGGACCTTCACAGTTAAAATTTGGGAAGATATCACTACTAATCCGACCTTGGTCTACCCAACAACCTTTGGAACTTGGTTAACAGTTAATGGTTAACTACCCAATTCAATAGTCATAGTTGTCTTTTCCTTATTGTCAAGGAGTGCTAAATAAACCCAACCAAAATACTGAAAATATGATGAATTAGCTCCTATTTTTTTTTTATTATATCTGAAAATCGCTATTTATTTACAATCCATATTGTCTAATTTTTTTCAGCCAAATAATGTTTAATTCAGATTTGAAAACTTTTGTTGTCGTTGATTACAAAAATGACGCCAAAAGTGCCTATTGGCGGCCATTTTCTTTACAAATATTTTCTGAATAACGACTGTTTGAATCTTTTTATACTGTTTGATCTAAAATAATTGTTCAACTGTAACACTGCTTTAGTTTTTGAGATATTGGCCATGTAAAATATCACATGATCGCCAGTGTGTACATAATAGTGAATATATCAACAATAAAGCAAAATGCTGACTCAACTAAAAATCCTCCAAAAAGCCTAAAAATAATTTCAAACCTGATTTTTTATGCTTTTAAAAATCTCTGCACAATGAATATTACTGGGATGCTCTCCTTCTATGCAAACAAGCAAAAGTTTGCAACTCCACTTTATGCTTTTATATAAGTTGCTGCTAATCAAATAAAATTGCATACAAGTCAGCATCTATTGCGCTTAACCTCTAGATGAAATTAATGAGAGCACAACTTAGAAAAGAGTTCGTTTTGGCAAAAATCGCTATAAATAAGTTAATTAGGTATAGTTCAGCTTAAATTCAAGCCCAGTCTAGCCTTCATCCACCAAACTTCAACACCTACTTTGTCTCCTGAGGCCAGTTCTGACACAATAAGACCCATCTATCCCAACCCAGGGTTAGCTAAACATTAGTAATCTTGCTGTTATTACCCAGGCCTTGCCATACGGGAGTGAATCAGTACATGCGAATTAGTTTGCCCTGAATCGCGGTTAGCAAACAAAGCCACACGCAAGACAATCAATCGCTTGAGAGTTATCCTCCCACAACACAAAACAACTCGGTGAAAAACATTGTAAATTTTTCGGGAATTACTGAAGAATCATACCAGCCGCAGCATTCGGCCCGGCCCTATTATGGTCTAGTGGAATAAAATAAATGCCATCTGCATTATTATTACTGTTGTTATTAACTATTTTATTGTAATAAATCAAATGTAATAATCAATCTTGTATTGCACAATTGTTTATCTCCAGCTACAATGACACCATGATTGACACAAATAGGATTATTATAAAAATATCTAAATAGTTTCTGCTACATAAGCAAAGATAATAATTTATTTAATTGTTGACACAAGAATTATCTGAACAACTGTAATCAACTGTAACTCATATATGTTTATTGATAAATTTTTGGGTTTTAGAAAAATAATAAATTGGTTTTGCTGCTTGTGAATATGATTGATCAATAACAATGAAGTGCGAATGGGAGATCACTGTGCATACTCAGCGATGAATAATCGTTGTGCTCTAAGAGGAAAAATCGCAGGGAGCAGACAATTGCAATTTTGCTGGCGTAATCGCTCCTGTGTGGCAAGGCCTTACCTAAAGATTACCTAGATCTAAGGAGTCAAGAATTGATACAGCTAACTTATGGCTGGGAGCCATGCGGATACAGATGGATGATGCGCTGCAGACGCAATATCCTCTGATAAGAGATCTAGGTGATGCGCCCTTTTTCCAGTTGGATTCCGTGGCAATGACATTTGGTTAGATCACTCCCTTGTCCACTAAAATGTAGATATCCTACAACTAACTTGGTATTGCACAGGAATGATGGCGGACTCCCTTTGGCTGGGAAAGCATTGGGAGATATGCCAAGAAGTCAAGAGTGATGGTGACAAGCCTAGTATCCGTTGCCAACAAATATATGCCGGATAGCCATAAGAGAAGTTGGCTGTAGACCTAGTAAACTGATTCACTGGGACTGAGTGAAGTAATGCTTGGATACTCATCTCAATCGAGCACTTCGCATAATAACAAGACTAAATACCTTTCGCAGTTGCCACTGCCGCAATGGTAGTAAATGCTATAAATGCTTCCATGATTCATGGTAAATGTCATGAATCAGATCAATCAGGAAGCTCCATTTGAGGTTTATTATTAGTATTGTAGGATCTGCAAATCAAAATAAAAAAGAGGAAACTACAAAAAATTTACCGACTATTGCAAAGATATTTAAATACTTGATATTTTAAGAGACAGCTATGCCTATGTTAATAGATCCTGGGTTCAAATATCAAATGTGGACAATGAGTGGAAGAGACTTCTGTAGGTAAAAACTATGCAGACATCAATGTGGCTAAGGATTTACTCCTCATGCTTTGCTGTTAACAGATATCTGAATTCTTTCACTGTTTTCACACATCCACATCTTGCAGAAATATATAACCTACTTTCGCTGTTTATACTACTTCTGCGCTCGTACCTTCTACATTAAAAACTCTAAAATCATTGCTTCTGTCCTATGACCTATGATGTCGACCAATAAAAGGTTCTAGTTGATAGTAAAAAGTCAAATCGATTTAAATTTTGTTGGTAGAAATTGTATGGTTCAATAGGACAATGAAAGGATTTTAGCTGCATTGTTTTTGCTAAATGAACTTTCCTCAAACTCCTATCTAAATATAAGCAACTTTGTAAAATGAAAATTTGCTTGAATAATTGCCTCATGTCAAAAGCAACAATCATTGCACAATCATCTCAGTAAGCCTAATTGCCACTATCCCTCACAGAAGGAAACCATTTTGGCCAAGCATCGCCTATTTTGTCACCAATGCATGAATTATATCATTGTGTATCTTTAGTACACCTGTCCCCTAAGTGCTACGGAACTGTCGATAGCACCACCAAGGATAGCGAGTAAAGCTCTAGCACTTATTTGTGTCCTCAATCTAGGGTGAAGTTTTTATAATAAGGAAAAGCTTTCTTGTTTTGAATTATCTTGTAATAAAAAATAATGGCAACCATTCAAAGTGATTTAAATACTACCAGTTCCTTAACTTCTGCTATTTAAATTGTTTTGAACAACTGCATGGCAAATGAGTTTCTTGCTGAATTAGAGGATTATATTTAACTGCGGTTATTAGAGATTATAAGTAACAGATGATTATCTTTCAAAGAAAACTTGATCACTCGAAATCTCAATGACGGGTTGAAACAAACATTATTTTGTTGAGGAAAAATCTCCAAATCTATGACTGAAGGTTGGTGTCACACAGCCTGTCTCTGTAGCCATCATTCCAGCACTCCTTGCCACACAGCATGTACTTGTAAAACTCCAACTCATTTACCAGGTCTTGTTTGCTCTTAGCAGGTTTATTGCACCTTTCCTTAGCTTTTGGAGAACTCTGCGACGCTCGATTTTTAAATGATGCCAACTTTTCGCTGAACTCATCATTCATGCCTAAAGTTGTTTTATTGGCAGTCGAATGGTATCTGCCTTGTTTTGGTACGCTTAAAATGTTTGGATTGTTGTTTCGATTGTCGAATGCAGCCAGCTTAGCAAAAGAGTTGGGTTGTCTGCTTGTGGAAGGTAAAGCCATACTCTGCTTCAACACATTGTTCATGCCACGTGCTGTTGTTTCAGTACAACTTCTTTCTGTTGGAACAGAAGGTTCGGCGTCGGTATAGGTGCTGTAGAACTCTGAACTGGAATCTGCCACTGATATTTGAGGAAGCCAAGCTTGTACTTTAGCGTTACAGTCTTGTTTTGACTTTTCTGATCTCAGAACCGAAACTTTGCCGGAAGACATCTTGTAGACAGCTTTGTTGGAGATCGATGACTCCCTGGATACGTAATTTGTGCTGGTTGGTGGCTTGTAACCTGGAGGATTTCGTAAAGTCCATAGTCCAGTTGTCACTTCACTTGGCGCACTGCTATCAAAGACGCTTTGTGGGATGATGACAACCTGCAACAGGTGAGCCATCAATCGAGGTCGCGTGAATATTCAACAGATGGCTTATTGCCATAATATGACTCATGGATATATACAGAAGGATAAAAAATTTGAATCAAGATTGACATATTTTGTATATTTGATAAACGGCTATTTAAAAATGCAAATTTTTTTCCTTATTTTTAGGATATGCATTGTTTCACTTTAATGCACATAAGGTTATAGTTTAAAAAAGTGATATCACACTTTTCCACATTTTTTTTATAAAGGCAAAGGGTCACACCATTTGTCTAATTGCATGTTTGTCACATGTGCTTTTGTACTATGTCGCTTTTCAAATACATTTTGATATGAAAAATATTGATACACCATTTCGGTGAGTACGCTAACCACCGTGAAAATCTATAAAAGTAGACAGACTTTTTATAAAAAGTTTTGTTTAGGAGCTCACCTTGTCAGGTTCCTCACCACAAGCAGGGGTGACCTTGACATAGAAAGGTTCCTCGATATTGCAATCCTTCACAGCTTTAGCCAAAGCTCTCTCAAACATAGGGTTGGTGCCTGTGGCCACCCCGTATTCCAGCATTATCTATGCCATTTAAATTAATTTTTCAAGTTAATTTAGACAAAACATAAAAAGCTGTTATATGCAGAAAAACTGTTATGAAGTATTTTTTATCAGAATGTTTACAGCACAAAATGTTTTTTTCATTCTTGATACTGCTATTAGTAAAAAGATTTTTGCTGAAATTTTAATAAAATTATATGACACTGTAATTACAGTTTGCTGTTTTATATTACTCAAGTCATTGATTTTCATTCTTTGTCGTATATAATGAAACGAAAAATTTATAAGGACCCAAAATCAAAATATTAAAACTAATGCTTTTTGTACTCATGAAAAGAAATATTGCAGCGTTCACCAAAAAAAATGTAACTGTTTATGCAAAGCTCATAACTCAACGGTAAACTTAATTCATGATGGAATCAGCATCTTGAAATATTTGCATACTGGAAGCAATTCTTGCCAAGAAATTTTCCCTGCTGATACCAACTTACCCTAGCTTCTTCAGCACTTCCAATGTCCACAGATGACAATTCAGCAGTCGTTCCAAGCTCAATATATTCGTTAACATATGCGGCTTTTTTCTCAGCGTTGATTGTTTTTGAATGGCCAATATTGCGTACAAGACCCCTCACTCTACCACAACTGTCAACAGTTGTTTCTGGCAGTAACCTTATAGCATTCTCAAACACTCCGGTTGTTTGGTCTACACTAGTAGCGGTGTAGGTCTCGGCATTGTGTAGCTTGGCATTGTTTACCTTACGTATAAGCCCCTGAAAGAATTGTACAAAAACATAAACTTTTTCAAGATGCAGTGGAGTACAGACATCGCTTGTTATTGTGTGACATCTAGCTGATTTGGTTAGCAGACAATGTGATAAGCTGGTGGAATAAAAAGTTATGAGCACACTTGACACGGCATAATTTATGAGTTGGATTCAAAGCGCGGAAATTGCAAAAATATTGCTACTAAGCAGTATTTGGCGCTATATTTAACCCTTTTTTTCTCTCGATGTGTTTACTAAAAATAAATGGAATCAAACCACACTATATTTCAAAATATTGCAATGTTTTCGATATGCAATTAAATAAACACCGAATAAGCAAAATTCGATTTCGCTACACAAAACATATTTACTCTCAAATTTCCTGAGTCATCCATGACGTAATCTGGCAGAACACGAGTTGCATGCTCAAGGGCTGTACATTCTGCCACTGATGGGTTGTGTAGCCGTTCTGTGTGCATCTCCACACCTGGTTTTCTTTGGATCACGGGCTACAAGCAAGAAAACCTCTGCTTATGGCTGAGTAAGCACGAATTTTCAACCAACTGTGGCAGTTCTCACAAGCTGCAACAAATGCGTCAGCTCCGAGCGCGTTATATTAAATAATAGCTTTAAAACTGGCCATATAAAATAGGGGAAACAATCCCAGGTGCATACCAGAAAAATTTGGGGACTTTCTTTTTCTTGATAGTTGCTCAGCGTAGCAGCACTAGTTTTCATAGCGAAGTGTTTGACCAGCTTTGCTTCCGAGGCCTTTATGACAAAGACTTCCGCCTGAACAAAAACCAAAAAATTAGCACCATCATATGTATGCAGTTTTTATACTTGTTAATACGTTGCAAGGAGCTATAGCTAAATTTATTAGCTAAACTCGATTTGATGTTGGAGTTATCCTATTATGTGAAGACGAATCCAAAAACAATTTCTGGATACTTTTCCTGCTGTATTTAATACCTGTTCGTTACACTGCTGGTACGGGTTCTCCTTGCTGACTGATGTCTCAAATGGGGCCTCAGCTACATTTGGTCTAGCTCGCTTTTCTTTCACCTTGTATAGTTGGACTGAATCCTCAGGTATAAATGTGGTGCATAGAACAGTTTCTGATATTATTTGCACTTTTTCGCTCTCCTCTGGTCGACTGATAACAGACCAAATAAAATCATGTTGCATTCCTTTTATTTTACATTCCGTTTTATAAATAATAATAAAAGTAAACTGTTAACAGAATATTGTCAAGAAATCACACAATCGCAAAAAAAATCACAAACTAAAGTTGTGAACAGGTTTTAGTGAAAAACTGCAGAAAGTTATCAAACCAAAATAGAATTAGCTGGAAACTAAAAAAAGGTTACCTGACGTTAATATCTTGTGCAGTGGCTGCAAGTTCTTCAGCTTCATATGCCTCATCAAACACTTCCTCAACTTGGCATTCCTGTTCCTCCATTACTTGTTGCAATTTCATCTTTATCACAAAAAAACATTTATCAAAAATTGCGATAGAAATCCGATAAATAAATTGTTATTAAAATTAGCACAAAAGGATGTTTTTTATAAAAAATGAAAACAGTTATTTTTGGCTGTTTAACAAAGTAACAAGAAATAGTTTTGAGACTAATTAGGCATAAAACAAAAAAAATTTTCAGGAAGCAAAACTTATGTCACAAATGCTAATGAAATTCAGAATATCAGATAAAAATTTTAATTTTGTTGTAACTTTAAATAAAATTGTGCTGAGAATACATACAACAAGAAGATTAATTATCACATTACCTGGCCAGCTAGTAGTTATTCCTTAGAGTAATTTTCATGAACTCACCAGCTGGAGTGCTGCATGTACAAGTGTGATCAATCTGTCTACTAGCTACTAGCTGAATTCTAACAATGGTAACATTTATTTAACGCTGCAAATATTTAGCCAATCATTGCCTTCTATCATCCCTTGTCTAAGCTTTCATTACTCTGCGACTTGCTTTGCATTGTTAACTTTGAAACTTAAATTAACTTTTTGGAGTTGTTAGCCAGAAAAAGTGTACAACTCCAAAAATTTCATGGAAGTTATTGATATAAAAAATCTCTCAAGCTGCCCCCCTCCGTGGAATACTTTTGAAGGGTGACTGTGACTGCTTTCTTAAAAGTCTGTCAATCTGGAATCAGCTAAAAAATTTGGTTCATTAGCAATATTTAACCTTAGACCATTTTTGTTAAATCATCAAAACAAAAATTAAAATACTAATTTCAAAGCTTACTGCGACCGCTAAATCATTTATACTTTTACCAGTCAATTTCTTGCTGGGCTTCTATTTCTTAAACAGTTATGTGTTATAAGTGGAGTTGTCTTTACTACTGGAGACAACTCCATTAAAAAATCTCTACTGTTTTTTTATTGGAAAGAAATCTCTTTCATTTTATCCATTTGGCCCTCAAAGTACTTGTGATTTGTTGCGGTTGTATTTTAAGGAGCACAGACTATATTGTAAGATAATTTCTGCTATTGTGAGCAGTTTAAAAATTTTATATTACATATGCTGAATAGCTTGCCTAAACTCTGCAAAGACTAACAATGTCTTGTTTGAACAAAAATTTTTTTTTAACTAACATATTACATTAGTTCCTGTGTAACTGATAAATGTATTATGACTGATCATACAAACTAATACTCCAAATAGTCCGTCCAATCTAATTCAAGTGATTTGAGAAAATTCCAACCAGCTCACTGAACATCATTAATTTCTCGATCTGCCGCTCGCAGATTTATTCTTTTTTTCTTTTTTAAAGTCAGTAGAGCTTGGAGAAATTGCGTCTCTCTTGGAATGTTCCATCTTGTCCAGGCGTCTACTACTTCTTGAAGTAGAAGTGATGTTTTTGTTATCTTCAGAGCCTTTCTGTCCCTTGCGTATCCGTAAATGCTTCTTTAACCTTTCTGTGTAATAGAACCACTAGATGACAGTGCAACTTAATTTATGACTCCACATTAACTACTGATTATTCATATTTACCAAAACAAGCTATTTACCAGTTTTATTTGGGCGACACATATTTTGTGAAAATTCAGATACTTCAAGGAAATCTGGAATGACCTTGCAGTTAATTTCTGTTCAAATTTTTGGTTAACCTACTTAAAAGGCAGCAGCTGAAACACGATTGTGTAATGCTGTCAAAAAAACGCTTGACACTTTGAGGAGACATTTCTGTTACATAATCAAACCCCATTTATTTGCACCAGAGAGAAAAAATTTGGAGATTCAAGTGTGATGCATTTCATTTAAAATAAATAAAATATTATAGCTCCAAAACTTTCAAAAGCCAAAAAATTTGAAGTTCACTAGCTTATGTTGGCGTCCAAAAATCTAATTATAATCAGGTGGCTTTTTTTTTACCAAAATATCTTGTGTGCATCGGACTCAACAGAGTCAAAAACCATTTGCAGTATTTGGCACAGCATACCATGCTCAATATTAAATACCTGAGAACTAGTTGTTTGGTATAATATACCTCTTAATGCTTTGAAGAATTTATACTTGATTGATAAAAATAAAAACAATATTTCTAAAATTCAATGGAAGAGGTTCAAAATTCTCCATTAAAGTATAAATGGTTGATGGTAACTCCTTGCATGCGGTTAGTGAGAGAATTCAATGCACTGTAACAGTGGTTAACGCAAAACCAAAACGTATGACATATAATTGCATTTGGTCGCCATAGCTAATCAGATGCAGTGAGTTCATCTGATTATTTAACATTTGCTTGCATTTGCATACAAAAAATACACAAAATTACATTCAGCCATCATCTTTTGTATTTCCTCAAATTCCAGACTCATAAATTCCAAGATAAATCAAAGTTTTGATAAAATCGCAATAAAACAAACCAAGTTTCTATGCCGTTCTTTCAAGAAACCAAATGACGATAATAAGACATAGCAAGTGAAGGCTAAAATTTAAATACTGATACTTACTGTCCATTTCAGTGGTAACTTCTTCTATTAGTGGTACCAGATTCTTAAATTGTCCTTCTGGTGTTCCTAAAATAATGGATTTACTGTCTTACATCAAGTTATAATCTAATTTTAGGGGCTTTGTCAGCGCCTTCTACTAAACCAAACTTGACTAAAGAAAAGGAGGGGAACAGAGAGCTCTATACAGTAGCCAGGGGTCAAGTAATCTCTCTAACTAGTACACTACAAGTATAGCCACTCTCGTCACCTCTAATAACCCCTAAACTTCTATACATAGACTTCAGAGTCTTACTTTGATTTCTAACGAAATCCTACTCCATTTTTGACAAAATGTTCTTTAATTTTGTTTTCCAGCAGAGCCTCGCTCTGTTTACTTACAGAGTTTATCTGCAGACTATGTTCTCTGACAGAGTTTATCTGCAGACTATGTTCTCTGACAGAGTTTATCTGCAGACTATGTTCTCTTACAGAGTTTATCTGCAGACTATTTTCTCTTACAGAGTTTATCTGCAGACTATGTTCTCTGACAGAGTTTATCTGCAGACTATGTTCTCTGACAGAGTTTATCTGCAGACTATGTTCTCTTACAGAGTTTATCTGCAGACTATTTTCTCTTACAGAGTTTATCTGCAGACTATGTTCTCTTACAGAGTTTATCTGCAGACTATGTTCTCTGACAGAGTTTATCTGCAGACTATGTTCTCTGACAGAGTTTATCTGCAGACTATGTTCTCTGACAGAGTTTATCTGCAGACTATGTTCTCTTAAGGAGTTTATCTGCAGACTATGTTCTCTTACAGAGTTTATCTGCAGACTATGTTCTCTTACAGAGTTTATCTGCAGACTGCGTTTTCTTAAGGAGTTTACCTGCAGACTATGTTCACTTAAGGAGTTTACCTGCAGACTATGTTCTCATACACAATGTCTGCTGACTCCATTTTCTCACTGCTAGCTCCATCAGTATAAAAAAAAACTCAAAATGGCGACCAGCCCCACAAACAACTCTGATATTTTATGGAGTCTTAACCACTTCTACGAATTACAATACAAATTATATCGTTGACATCCAATTAAAATGGTCCTATCAAATGCTGGTAATTAGGGTGCTGTCTCCATTGTTCAAGGAAAGTTTTCTTCTACTTCTGCTAATCAGTAACTATCTCCAAATCTGAGAATGGAACCCCTTTCTGACTTCAATTGGTGTCATTGTAGCTCAAATGAAAGTCAATTATAAAGTTTAAATTTAAAATTCTCATTTTTACAAACCGAATTTGAGTCTGAAGGTTAATTAACAGCTCACAAGAGCGGACAACTCTCACTTTGAAGATTCTGCCAATGTAAGCCAACTTTATAGAGGATTAAAGCCGTGCCACGCCATTAGAAAGATTAGCGATTCACAGGAGATTCTAATTAAAGGGCTGGAAATTTTTTGGGGACGGGGGGGGGGAGGGGTTCAGAAAGTAAGTTTTTATATAATAAACTCTGTATTGGTTGGTATGTCCATCACAGGTGAGAGAAAGATTTCTGTTAGTAAGATGAGCTCGTGGGCAAGAGTGAAATGGCTCTGGGGTAGAAGAGGGTAAGATTTAAAGAGGCCGAGCAAAAGCAGAAAAGCAGAAAAGCAATTTGTCATCCCCTTTGAGTACAATAACATATGTGGACTGTTTTGCCAGCTTTGCTTCAATATCAAATTTCCTAGTTATGTTATGTTAGTCTAGATCTCATAGACCCCTGAGTACGAGGAATAGGGAGACGTCAAAGTGGTCAAAAATATTAGAAAATAAACAAGACTAAAAAAAGGATTATGAATAATGTTGAAAAATAAATAGCAAAACATTGATTACACTTGACAACGCTAAAAAGACATCAATAATAATCTATTTGATCTAACAGCCTATCGTTATATAACTGTTGATTTATCCAAGTTTAGTAAAATTTTTAATGTAATCAAGTAGTAACACAGTGGTAACTTTATCAATAAACCATACCGGTTGTGACATTTTCTGGCGAATAAACCCGTTGACTCACTAAAGTTTACTTAATAATTGTAACTCAAGAGATGATCGCTCGCATTCTTGCATTTATGAAAGCTGACCACAGATTTTGAGTGATCAGATGGCTTGTCAAAACTGTGCTGCATCCACCTCGCAGTCAGAGATGTGAAAACTAACCTAAAATGGCCTAAACCCGATAATTGTCTGATGTTTCGAGCTTCGTATACCAAATGGCAATTGAAAACATTTATTTTAAAGCAGACATTGGCAGCTTATGTACTAAACAGCAAACAACAGTTGATCTGATGAAGCAGCCCACAAGTGGATTTATTATTAGATACAATAACTTAGATTAAACAGCCAATGAAAAGCCAAAAACAACCCATGTTACAAAAGGGTCCAAGAGCAGACAATAACCAATTGAATCACTTACTTGTAAGGAGAATGGGAATGTACACAGCTCTTTGATCAAACAATTTGCTCAGGTTGTCCAATGGAGATTTTTCTGGAAGGCTTCTTAGAAATCCACTTTCATCACACAAGTCTAACTGCCATGGACCTGAAAACATCAAACTTGATATCTCAAATTTTATTTGCAATTCTGATTTCGCAAAACTACCAGGTTACTTGTGGTTGCAAATTGTTTGTATTGAAAATTATTGCAGTAAGACTCCCAGTGTACCATATTGTACATGTTGTAAGTAGAATTGTCTTTTCTGTAAACTGGGAGAAACCGTCTGCTTATCATAAGGAAAATGCAACTTCAGTGCTCTGTATGTAGTAAGAAAAATTTTAAAAGTTTTTTTCTATTCTCATTTAAACAGCAACATTACTTTTAGCCTGAAATAAGTTCTCAAAAAAGATACCAAATTTTTGCTTGCAGTACATTGTCGGTAACAGTTATTATTGTTTTCTTTGATGCGAAAAACTTGCCAATTTTTCCATGCGGATACTCTATGCTATAGTATCATAGTTGTTGTCACTAAACCTTGGGATAACTGCATTTGCAGTATACTGTTACAAGTTCTATTACAACCCTAGAAATTATTATTTCATTCTCTCTGCAAAAAATTTGATCATTTTTGCGCTCAGTTGGTTAGCCAGAAATAACTGCTCAAAATCCCTGAGAAAATTGAACTCAGAAGATCAGCTAAAAATTTATTGCAATTCTTTAAAAAACTTGACAACGATTTACTAAAAAAATGGTCTCTTGTTCCATTTGAGTGGTAAAATTGAACTGTTTTAACTACAAGAACACGAAAGAACTTTCTTTAGTTTATATTTATTTCTAGTTTTCTCAATAAATTGCAATGAAGCTTCATTTGATCCATTGAAAAAGTTTTATACAAGTTTTAAATTATTTGCGAAGAATTGTTTGCAAAAGTAAGTGAATAAAAACAAGCCGATCCATACAGAATTATACCCTTTGCATGTAAAGAACATCAAACTGCTATTTTTATAAATAGAAGTTGGACAAGTGCCAACCAAATAGTACCTAGAGGGTGTCATAATACAAACTAATACTCACCTTCCTCTTCATTCTGCATCTCATACGCATGTATGAGGGGAATCTTGGCCCGGATGTAGGTCATGAACACTCGGCATTGACAGTCTGGGTTCACCAGAAGCTGTTCTATTCCATCTAGAAGTATAAACTATTTATTATCTTAATGTTAGTAAAGCAAATGACATCAGAAAAATTAAATTTAAACCGAAATGCCAAGCATGGATTTACCCAAATATTATCATCAATTAGGTCATTGAAACTGATGAGTTAATTAAGTGTCTTTGTACTTTGTTTGTGTAAATAAGTACAAAACATGATTACTAAAATTCAGGAGTTGCTGCATGTCTAGCAAAACGTCAGTTTTAAAAGCTAATATAACTTAACTAATACTAATAAATAAACGTTTAGCTTATCCAGTTATAGAGAAGGCAACCCCATTGCCAATGTAAGAGAAGGCAACCCCATTGCCAATGTAAGAGAAGGCAACCCCATTGCCAATGTAAGAGAAGACAACCCCATTGCCAATGTAAGAGAAGGCAACCCCACTGGCAATGTAAGAGAAGGTAACCCACTGCCAATGTAAGAGAAAGTGACCCCACTGCCAATGTAAGTTAGAGAAAAAATAATAACAATGACATGGTTGTAAGCAAACGCAGTTAGTAAATAATATATTATTTTTAATTTGCAGTTTTATTTCTCTGCCAATTTTGTGATGTTGAGGTTAACAAAATTCGTCATTGTAAATTTTCATCTCCATAAAGATTTGATGTGACCTGTCGTGTCCAAGACTTGTGATGACCAAATGATATTTCTAACACAATGCATTACGCTTAGTGAACTCTGTTGTCTACTTGCAGTAGAGATGAAAGTAATTGCAGTGAAATATTACAACTGGACACCCCCTCTCCACCTTACCACTTCCAGCCCAACCTGTTTTACAAAACTCCTTCTACCTCTCTTGTGATTTACTAACCTCTATATGGAGGCAGCTGAGTCCTAGCTCAATGTTAAATAAACAAACAGTTTAAGATCCACCTAGTGGGAGTTGTGCTCTTTTTTATAGGTTTTGAGGAAAAACATCGCCTTGGATCCAATTCAAATAACTTGAACATTCTATCTAAATTTTCCAATTAGGACCCCTCAAGTTAAACCAGTCTCCAGTGTTGCTAGAAAGTGAGTCCACCTTCCAGTTCTGGGGATATTCATTCTTCACCAAAAGAATAGGATAACTCCCTAAATACACTAGAGGTACAGAGAAATTGACTGGAAAACTGAGGCTCATGAGATAGTAAAACGCTACTAAAAGAAAAATTAGATTGTCGCTCAACACGACGATTGTCATTTGGAGAATTTTCACCCGCAGGCAAAATTTGCTCCACTATATAACTATTCAAGTTTAGTTCACTTGAACTTCTGAATTATCTGCCAGACAAGACTGGAAGGGGGGGGGGGGTGTGAGGGGACTAAAACATAGCAATACTCAGACTACAGTAGAGTCTAGACGACTCAGGTCATAAAGGATTGCGGTTCGACCAGATATCTCAGTGTTGGTTGTTACAATGGATGATATTGGTAACCTAGTGAAATTACTAGCTATGTGTGGTAGTACCATATAGCAATCATGCCTAGACACATTGTAGATTATTCCATGTGTGCTGCTAGTTGATTATCCCCCTTGTATAGTGTTCCCTCTCCCCTTCACTACAAATTGTGTCTAGTTAGAAGTGAGGGTAAAATCTTCATAATGGTTTTTAGTCAGCAGTTAGACCTTTTGTATTGCACAGTAAACCATAAGAAGATAAATAAGTATTTATTGATTTATTTTGTGTTTACGGTTATCCCTATAGCTCAAAATATTAAATTATTTGAATTATTAGTTGTTTCATGTGGCATAGTTTGCTCTCATAAGCAGTTGCTTATTATGATGAAATAATAACAAACAGCTTAGTTAATACTCTATCTATCTATCAGTTATGCCCCGCATGCCACAAGATTCCCACAAAAGTTATTCTCAGGGTAAAGCATGGGAAATAATTCTAAAAATGGGATATCACCATGTTGCACGGCAGGAAAAGAGGTATTAACGATCGATGCTTTCTATCGCTACATTTTTGCTAAAGAGTGGAGTATTAAGTAAATTTTTTTTGAATAAAAATGACAATAAAAGCACAAAACTCTAAACGAAACATTCCTGCATGAATAACTGTGGACCGAGCTAATAAATGGAAGTTTCATTTCTTACCTCCGTACTTGATGATGATAAACATATTTCTAGATGGTTCCGGTTGTTTTTTCACTCCAGTATTGACGCTAAGCATTGCGCTGGACATGATGTCGCAGGTCTGGCAATAGCTACATGACATAGCAGTGGTACCTTGAAATCTTATGAGCTGGTGTGGTTAGAGCCCAGTATTTGTTGTAATATGTAACAAAAGTTCACCAATTTAAAAAAATTATTAACTGAAACAGCTTAATAATTTAATCTTTTATTGTTTGGCTTTATTGTTACTAAAATATGACTTGTGTTATTATTTCTATTGCCTATTAGCTAGTCTTACATTAAAATATCGAGTGCTGCTATTCGATAGTGTTACAGCAATAATTAATTGAAGAAAATTAACTTGAAAATATATCATTCTGAGATATTTAGCAAGTTTTTGTTACCCCAGTTATCCTTATGCACACTCTATAGGTATTTTCGAGTTCAAAATTGCACATTTTTTCATGAACTAGAAATCAGCTTTGGTCTCGTAAGCAAAAATAACCGATATCAAAACAAAGACTTAGTCTATGTGACTCCAAACCTACTACAAGATGTGCTAAAGCTATGCACATATAAATAAACAAAATACAATAGAGAAAATATAGAAAATAATTGCAATACAGTGAAAAAGGCAGCAAGTTTTTATAAACTACTTACAGTAGTTAGTGAATGAGCTGCCCTCACCAGAGCTTACTAACAGCTATTGTGTGTGTGCTAGTAGATGTAGTGTAATATACCCTGTATATGTAAACCTATTAGATATCTAGACATAGAGGCATCCATTCTATGTATGAAATTTCAAGCAGTTACACTAACTATACTCAAGGGAGCAATAACTCCCGAATGCTTTAACTGTAATTGCTGTTGCTAGCTTGCAGTAAAATGTTGATTATTAAACAAATATTCCTCTCTGGTTGCTGCTTGCAATCAACTAATAAATGGCAGGCTTTTATGTGGTCAACTACACTGTACTAGCATGAGGCAAATACTCTATCACAATTAGGCACATATTCCAGGAAAACACAACTCCAGTCAAACTTGTAAATTATATCATAATGCCTATGTTGCCTGCGCTAATTTCAATATTTTTAACTTATGTTTGTACAACATGCAGTAGATTGTAGGGTCCACTATTTATCCACTAGGCAATTGTCAACAGGTCTCTGTCTGCCGGCACAACAAGACAGTCATTCTCTCAAGGCCTGACAACTAAAGTCAACCTCTCAAGGCCTGACAACTACAGTCAACCTCTCAAGGCCTGACAACTACAGTCAACCTCTCAAGGCCTGACAACTACAGTCAACCTCTCAAGGCCTGACAACTAAAGTCAACCTCTCAAGGCCTGACAACTACAGTCAACCTCTCAAGGCCTGACAACTACAGTCAACCTCTCAAGGCCTGACAACTACAGTCAACCTCTCAAGGCCTGACAACTAAAGTCAACCTCTCAAGGCCTGACAACTACAGTCAACCTCTCAAGGCCTGACAACTACAGTCAACCTCTCAAGGCCTGACAACTAAAGTCAACCTCTCAAGGCCTGACAACTACAGTCAACCTCTCAAGGCCTGACAACTACAGTCAACCTCTCCACAGAGGTGACCCTGTGTAGGAATGGCACTGCAAACAGTTGCAAAGGAGTGAACTCTACATATTCAACAACGGCGAGCCCTTGACTTAAACATACGACTCGGTGCATTCGAGTTGTATAAAAGATTGATTCTATTCAGAAAAAATCAGTACAAGAGTGTGCTGGAATTCAATACACAAGATTGAATGCAAAAAAAAGGTAGAAAGTTCTGTCTTTTATAGATAAAGTCACAAGAAGTGACAGCAAGTACTTTGCCTAATTTGGCCAAGTACTCCAATCACACACCAGGTCAATACAAATGGACAAATAACCATGTAATATAAAAATATGAGTCAATGAGATAATGATCAGTACTTAAATGTATCTGGTGCCCAGAAATAAGGAGAATAGTTAAAGTTCTCCTAGCCAGTAGTAACTATTTCTAAAGGCCTCTATGTCTCCCTTTGGAGATTCTGGGCTTTCTGGGCTTACGTTCCCAAAATCCTAACATCTGGTGCTGGTTAAGGTCTGGATAGTTTTTTTTTAGAGGTTCTTGGCTATATTTGTTTTTCAGGCTGAGGCAGCCATCTTTTTTTGGGCCCGAGATAGCTACCCAGGTCCGGGGTGGTAATTACCCTATGCCGGTGTGGGTAAATATTGGCTATATTGCTCATACAAGACAATAAAATACTTGCAATGGATAACTGCCTTGGTCTATTGCTATTAAGAAGCATGCCTGATGGTAACAACTATCAGGGGGACCTTGGTGTGCACCGGTTATGTATGGTAAAATCCATCACAGACATGGTAAAAAAGATTTCATGCTGCATTAAAGCTAACCATTATGGGAGGTTCAACAAAAGTAGCTCATTGAAAAAATAATTAAATAAATAGTATTTATTGTATTTTTTTGTCAAACTCATGGAAACTTACTGAGATAAGATCTAAACTAAATCAGTTTGTCTTTTGCCAACAGACTGGCCACACATCATCAAAAACGTCATGCCATATTTAGGAAATGGTGGTTTATTTACATGGTACAGTACATGATTTTTTCCTAACTTTTATTTTATCTTTTTAAACACTTGTTAGCAAGAAATAGTTATTTTTTCATAGCATTACTGGCAGATCTTTTGCAGTTATTATAATTGATTAAATTAAAAGGATCTTTACACCAATGGCTAATACAGCTAACTGTAAATTTTGTATCCTCTTCATTGAACATAGAATGAATCCTTCCAACATACACGAACAAATAATCCGTCACAAAACCTAGTGCATGGTAGTTACAGCAACTCCAACTTGTTCCTTTCTTTTGTGTATAATGAAGCCTTTATCTCTTCCACTGAGCAAGAATAGCTAGTAGAATGATCTTATAGTAAATGAATGCACACTTTAGTTTAGTGTTGTTATTGAGAATAACCCTCACCAGGTGTCGACATTTGATATCATCAATGAATTCTAAACATGCAATGACTCACTCTACTTGACTATCAAATCTTCATTTATCATCTAATTTACCTTGAGCACCTAAAGTACCTCGAACACCTGAATGAACTTGAGCACCTGAGACACATTGAGCATCTGAAACGCTTTGAGCACCTGAGAAACCTTGAGCAACTGAGGCACTTTGAGCAGCTAAGGGACTTTGAGCACCCAAAGCACCTTGATCACCTGAGGCACTTTGGGCACCTGAGGCAATTTGAGCGCCTGGGGTACCTTGAGCACCTGAGGCATTGAATAAGGAAGGTTCCTTAGCCAAAGGCTAGAGTATAAAAAGACACAAGTATAAGGTACAAGATACCAACACTAGATATTACTTAAAACTAATTATTGTTAACTGATATCAAGAAGTAAAATTATAAAACAGCCAATTGAACCAATTTAAAACCATCTTGATGAAAGAAACTAATTGCGTTATGAGGAAATTCGGCAACGAAAATTCACTGTACAGATTTGAACTCAAGTGCACTGAGCTGAGGTAAAATGGAAGAACTTGCGAGTCATCTGACACAGAAATAGTAGTTGGTTATCTCCGACAGAGCCTTAACTGCTTCTGTGAAACCTGTCACTGTAAATAAATAATTGTAGAACTGACTTAAATAGCACATTAATATCAATAATTCTAAATATGGTAGTTAAGCTATTTCATTTATTGGACTTTTTGTCAGAAGTATACTCTTGACTTTTTAATCTGCAAAAACTAAAAATGATACAATATTCTTGTTTAAAGCAGGACTGCCATATCCTACAAAAAGCTATTGTGCACGTACATAATCATCTGGGTTATCTTCTCCTGTTTTTATTTTCACTCTATGTTTATTCTACATGGAGTTATTTCACTTTTTCTGAAGTGATCTCTTGAACCGGATATAAATAAAGACTCGCTAGAAGTGACGTCGCAAACCGGTAATGCGTTTGCGTGTGCTATATGAAGTATATAAAACTGACCCGTTTTACTGGGCTCATTCAGGTCTCTTGACCTTTATTGTTATTCATTTTTCACTTCCTGCCTACTAGACTATGACTTCCATTTGATGTCTGAAGTGTTTTCAGGCACTAGAACACGTGAGATGATGATGTAGATGTAGATTTAAAACCATCGGAAACCTTGAAATTGGCCGCTAGTAGTCATGTAGCCTGTGGACCTACGTAATTGGTACTCCGCATAGTATAGCAGTTGGTGACTTATACAATCTGCTGAAACTACCACTAGAGGAAAAGGCGTGGTTTGCTTCTGCAATTAGTTTTGTTGGTTTGTTTCACTCGCTCAAAAAATTGTTGCTGCGATTTTAAATATAAGATAAATAAGATAAAATATGTCGACCGCTGGAGTTTCGGGAATTAAACCTGTCAGGAAGAGAAAGAGTAGGCAATGTGAAGCTGGTCATTGTAGTGAAAGTGAATGCCATTTGTTTAAATGGCCAAAAAATAATGCTAAAGTTGCTACTCAGTGGACATCGTTTGTGAGATTGAAGAGAAGTGGTTTCTCACCAGATAACAATTCTTCACTTTGTTATCGTCACTTCAGAGATAGTGACTTTACCAACTACGCTATGTACAAAGCAGGAGTGGTTAGCAAGTAAGAATATACACCATGTATTGTTTTATGTATATTTATTATAATTATTATGATTTCTCTATCTAACTAATTTTATTATTATCAATCATTATTATTGGTGGTAGTAGTGGTGTCTGTGTACTACCTAGTCTTCTGCTGCTGCTCGTTGTAGCAGAAGATGATGAGCAGCTAGTAGTAGCAGTAGTAGTAGTATAGTCGGTAGCAGTAGTAGTGTTCGCTGTTGGTAGTAATATAATATTATTTATTATTTTATTTTAATAAAAAGTTTAATAATAATAAATAATATTATTAATTAATTAATAATATTTTTTTAATAATAATAGTAGTGATAGCTTAATAATTATAGACATATGAAAAGATGGAGAGCAGCAATGAAAATGATAATAAATAGCGTGCTGTGCTAAATGGAATTTAATAATAATAATAACAACAATAACCACCATTGGTTTAGTTCTTGAATATAATTATACTCTAAAATATTAGTGTTACTTCCTGTAAAAAATATATGCCTATATATGTATATCTAAATTGTATGCAACTGTAAAATTTTGATGTACAGGCTAATACTGGAAAAGAACGCCATTCCCAGTATACAGATGTCAGAGTCAACTGTGCAGCAAAAGACTTTGGGTCTTCATTTGGCTACCCAGGACCTATCTCCTCGCAAGAGAAGTCTGCCCGAACTCACTTCTGGAGAGAAACGACGTTTGATTCGGACAGATCCAATTATGTTGCAAGTGTATTTTGATGTGTGGTTGTGGTAGTTCAGATAATTGTATTTTATGTTCATTGTGTGCGATAGGCAGTCTCTTGATATTTTGGTAATTCTTGTAGACAAAAGCTCACAGCAACTCCAACTGTATCCACCAACCGGCGGCGAGCACCACGAGCAAGGCACCTCCGGATGGCCTGTAAGAAGGTCATGCCAGTACTCGCAGGTTGTAGTGTTGGCACTCAGGTGCAGATACGTAAAAGATTCCGTAGTGAGAAGATCCAATGCAGGTGAGACTAAAATTTGCATGCTTGTGTGCTGGTTTTATCAAAGATACTGTTGTCATCACATTTCTCGTGTTTACCTTTCACATTGTATTTACAGCCTGGTTGATGATCCAACTTCACTTACGGCAGAAGGCAGTGCCCCTACCCTTTCATCAGCAGGCACATCCACAGAGCTTTGCTATGACTTGGAACCGCCATCTCCGGTAGACGATGCTATTGATGATGATTGGTTTCCATCAGATGAAGATGAGGAGGAATTTGATGTAGAAATTTCAAATAACCCCACAGAAGCTCCACGGTATGATAATATGCGTGCTACACTGATATAATGTGCTGTTGTGAAACCATGATGACAATACATGATCATGGCTCTATGCTCTAGCACTCTCAGCATCATTGAGGTTGTGTCTCTTACAGATGACATGTAGTCAATTGGTAAATATATAGCTAATTAGGCCTATAGGCCTACTTCTCATGTTTTCTTCAAGCCTTTGGTTCCTAACACAAACCACTTTGCTTCCTAACACTAATACAATCTGTGTGTCTGCACTGTGATGATCTCTTCTGGTCAAGGGTCTGCGTGTTGCGAGATGAAAAGATGGCTGACAAACTTTGGATAAAATTTATTGATGTTTATTATTTGTGTTGATTTACATTACTTTCTATACAGAAAAGGTCAGTGGTTTGATGAGCCGAAATACATTGTCACTCACAGCAGTCTGACCAAGTTGATGCGACGGTGCTCCATTTTTGGAGGCAAAGCTGATGGTCGGCCAAACCCTAACCGCCAGGGAGCTTTTGTGGAATTCACCATCTACTGTTGTGAGCCCACATGTATGCACGAAGAAACCTGGCACCCTTCACCTGTCGTCAACAGCATATACATCATCAACTTGCTGTTGAGTGCATCAATTGTTTTCTCTGGAGGCTTGGCTTCCAAATTCATCAGAGCTCTGAAATTCATAAATATTGCAATGCCATCAGGGAGGACTTTCTTTCGTCATCAAAAGGAATACCTTCATGGAGTAAGTTTGTTACATTTGTGTTTTGACCCATTGAACAATTTTGCGAAGCACGAGAGTATATTTATTGATATGATTTCACTATTACCAACGTTGTTACAGCCAATGTTGATAATCATTCAATAATCTTTTTCAATGAAAAAACAGGTGGTCAGAGAAGTGTATGCTTCGAGTCAGGATGCACATTTGCAAGAAATCAGGCAGTCCAGCAGACCACTACGTCTCTCTGGTGATGGCCGATGTGACAGCCCGGGACATTCTGCGCTCTTTGGAACATACTCGTTGATGGACTCTGACAGCGGGAAGATTGTGTGTTACGAGTTGATCAAGGTAATTACAAAATCTTTTTCTCCTGTTCAGGTTTCGCTGTGTTATGTTGTTGTTTAATTTGCTTAATTTTCTGGTTGTTGGTTATCAGCATACCTCGAATGGGTGCAACTCCCATAAAAGGCCCTGTCAAAGGAATATGCCTTCAACAGTACTTGGTTAAGCTGTTCCACCAACTCAAAAATGTTGCTACTTTCACAACGAAACCTGCCACATAACTCCCACTGATAACCATTAACCGAAGACTTTTGTTCCGTGGTTGTTAAGAATTACATGTTATTGCAACTTTAAAAATGTAAATATTGGTTTCTATCTACAAATATTGTTACAACACTTCAACAAACAGGCTAATACAACTTTAAATATAATTAATCTAAGATTAAGTAAAAAAAATCAGCTGGGTTATAATTTATTTATATCTGTAAAAATATACAGGAGTGAAAATTTATCACGAATGTACAAAATGACCGCTTCAGCCAAAATCATTCAGAAGTACAGATATAGCATGGCATAGCATGTTGTTAACTAACTAACCCTGATCATATTATATGTGTCACAGTGCACAGAAGTCTCATCATCCAACGCCATGGAGCTGGAAGGATTAATACGTTGCCGCAAATATTTAGAACAAAAAAACTTGGTGGTTCAGTGCCTCACAACAGATCGCCATATCCAGATAAATGCGTACATGAGGGACAAGTGGTCGAGTGTTCAACACTATTTTGACACTTGGCATATTAGCAAAGGTAAATTTTTGTTGTTGAGATAGCTCGTTATTTTGTTGTTAGTAATTCGCCATCTGATCGATCCAACAATTTGGTAATGTGTACCTTGTACTTTAGGACTGAAGAAGAAACTCTCAGCTGCTGCACTGAAAGCAATGCACAGGCCATTATCAAAGTGGATAAAAAGCATCACCAACCATATTTACTGGGTAGTTGCCACCACTGACCATGAGACAGAACTTCGCCAGGAGAAATGGAAGTCCGTGCTGTATCACATCGCGAACATACACAACTTCAGCCACATGACCACATTTACTGCATGTGACCACCCCAACATGGAAGAGGAAGGCCAACCTCAGCGTGCATGGATAACACAAGGTAATGTGTTGTAAATATATCATATGTTTGCACCATGTGATACTCTTCTAAATAAAACATTACCACTCAACACAGCAAGTACACATGACTGTTTACTGCGTTGTTGTAGGCACAGATACTCACAAACTGCTGAAAGATATTGTACAGGACAAGAACTTACTCAAGGCTGTGGATAGAGCAAGCAAAGATAACACATCTGAGCTGGAATCATTCCATTCCAAGCTGAATGGAAATGCCCCAAAGATGATGTCATTTAGCTACTCTGGCATGAAAACAAGGTGAGCAAGTTCTGTCTCATAGGACCCTTCATGAATTTTTAGTTGGATTGTGTTTCCTGCAATTGGATGACTGAATATTCGTTGCGTTTATCAGCCTCCTTAATGAGATAGATTATGTCTAAAGAACATATATTTACTGCATATAATTTAACGTCCTTCTGACATTGTAGAGTGCAGCTCACTATTCTCCATCACAACGAGAATTGTCAACGACCTGTACATCTGAATGCCGATGGGTCAATTTGCTATAAGATCGTTCGCAAAAAAGCCAACAAATTGAACCCGACATTGATAGCTAAACGCGTCGCAAGCACCACAGGTAGGTAGATTTTTGACTTCAGGTTTTTTGTTGCGTGAAAACTGCGTACCAGACACATAACTTATAGCACAACTGTATGCATCAACCAGACAGGTGTGATGTGGTTGTTTGATGTGTTTTAGTCTATGTCGATCAACTCATGGCTGTCTTGGAAGGGTATATCGACATGAAATCCAAACCTGAACAGCTTCAGGATTCAGTGCCAACACTCCAATCCAAAATGCCACCTGTGACACGAGCTGAACTGATTGAAAGGCAAATGACAAGAGGCCTAAAGACTAAGCCGCACTATCTCTGACGTTTCAGTAGGCTGATCATATTATAATACTCGTTTCAGCTGTGCCGTGGTGCATGTACGTAGTATACTTGTAGTGAACAGATAATGTAGAGATAAAGGGGCAGAGCTGGTGTCATATGGTAATCATAGTCCAATAGTAGCGGAACAATGTCACAGTTTATATATTGACATGTTTAATTTGCAGAATAACAAGTTATGTCATTTCAGTTCTATACAAATCAGATGTTATTATATATGTATTACATACATGTTACATCATAACAGAAGATAAATGCATTTATTATATGTCATCATCATTGTCATCATCCCAAGTGTATACAAATTTAGAAAATTGCCAGTCTGCAAATTCTTCTTCATTTTCCGTTGGTGGAAATGTCGCATGCACCCAATTGTAGAGGCAAGCTGGCAATGGCAGTCTCTCACCACGTTCGATGTCCGGGTACAGCCAGAAGATTAGGACCCTATATGAGCAGAATCGCTTTTTAGTGTTAGCTGAATGTTCATTCTCATCAAACATGTCATCTACAACAAAGTGTCAGTGAATAAATACAACGCAAACATCAGTCAGTAGACACCCACATGCTATGCTGCTATACATAACAGCATATGAACACTAGTACGTACTATGATATCTTAGGTAGTTATTGTATGTGACCTCCAGAACCGCTGGCTGTGTCAGCTCCCCCACTCCTGGATGGCCAGTTATACAGGTAAGATCCTGTAGTTTAGCTGCAGCTGCAGTGTCATGGCAGCAAACTGATTGAGCCACTGTGGGCTGGTCAGTACAGTGCCCGCATTTACACCACTCTTGGGCAGGTCGGATATCCTCTTGCTACAACATGAACAACTAAACGTGTTCTTATGCTTGAAGTAATAAGTACATTTTTTCCTTCAGATGTATGTGTATGAATTGAAAATAATTTTTTTTTAACAATATTTTTGTTATTTATTTATTGTTGTTTTTATTTATAAATTTTAATTTAGAACAAATAAATTATTGTAGGAAAATATTCAATTAACAAACAAAGGATAATAAATATTATTATTTCTTATTGTTTACAATAACGAATAATATTGCTATTACAAATAAAAAATAATATTTATTATTGATAATAATATTGTTATTTATTATAATAAAAATTAATAATAATAATTATTATTATTATTTATTTATTATATATAACAATAATATTTATTATAATAATACCTCTTCTCCACTGTTGCTGCCATTTTCTTGACAGTCAATGGTTGGTTCAAATTGATAGCCAGCCACTCTGGCCTCCTCAACTTCATAATCGCTGTCTGACATGGTTGATTAAATTAATGAACAATAACGATGATGATAGTAGCACTGCGAAGAAATAAACAACAGGTTCTGTTGCCGAAGTTAGCCTTGCGTAATTCCTGCAATACTGGGCTAAGCTGGGAGGGTCGTCAGATGTACACCCGCAATGTCTCACAAAACCTCAGAACATTACGGCTATTGTAACAGATGTCTATACTAAGAGGATGGCCTTCCACAGCTAGACCGTATTATCGCGCCGCTCCAGATAATCGTCATCAGCCGTTGCCGATTTGCGACGTCACTTCTAGCGAGTCTTTATTTATATCCGGTTCAAGAGATCACTTCAGAAAAAGTGAAATAAATCCATGTAGAATAAACATAGAGTGAAAATAAAAACAGGAGAAGATAACCCAAATGATTATGTACGTGCACAATAGCTTTTTGTAGGATATGGCAGTCCTGCTTTAAGCTTTTGTGTAATTTATCTTGTATTACAATGGTAATAAAGATTTGTAACAATGTAGCACAGGTAAGCAATATTGCCCATGTGTTGCTATACTTTGTGTTGATATGAAAGCTTGGGCTAGCATTAGATCAACGAATGACCCTTTCGCCTGCTCAGGAGTAGTCATGCCTTGGCCTATCAAAAGCCGCAGTTGATAGGTCAAGGCATGACAACTCCTGAGCAGGCAAAAGGGTCATTCGTTGATGTGGGCTTGCCTATTATTCGTTCTACTGTTATTCTGATGCTGTGTCGAGTCTCACAAATAAACTCATCTTAGGTAGTAGACCTTTTGAAGTGGTAGCAAAAGCATAATGTGGTATCAGCACCTCAGCATGATGCTATATTTGTTGTTTTAGCGCGGCACCAAACAAAGCCAAAATAATATCTTTATTTTATGAAACAGAAATAAAGAAAAACTATCAACATATATTAGTATAAGTATTGCACATTTCACTAAAATCTACAAGCAGGTATGCTTTAAAACTTGGTTACAAAACTATTGAGCTGCATAAAAAAAAATCTTCTAAGTTTGATGTTGAACTGTGGACTAAATGTATTGAGTTATATAACACAGAGGTAGTATTTAGTTATCTTTGCCAAAGCTCTTATTGCTTCTGTACTCCCAGTCTCTGTAATATTACATAAATGCATGCTGAACAGATGACTAAAAGTTGGAGCAAAGCAAACCATACAGAAACTAAAGTGCAGTTGGGAAAAGTGTATAACGTAAACAATGTCAAGCTTTTGATCTAGTAAGTTCGTAAAACCTGAACATTTAAAAGTCACCCAGATGTTGGTTTGATGAACAATTAAAATAATGTAACCCTATTGTTAGAATAATCACAAATATCAACAGTAGAAAATATTTCAACTTTTCAGCAGTGTTTTTGCTATTGAGCATTCACCTGTTTCGAAATAAACTATCACGACACATACCTGTACAAGAAAGTTGAGCTTCTATAAGGGTTGGTGTTAAATCACCTTGTACACATTTATCATATCCTCCTATGTCACATATTAGTTTAGCATTTATAGCTCTGACCATGTCTCTGCTAGTAGAGTCTAGTAGACCATATATATCTAGGCAGCGATCAAACTTGTTGGAGAGATCAACCAGCAAGGAAACTCCCTGGAAAACAAATATGTAATCATTTATTGATAAAAATTGATGTAGAATGCTTTTAAAGAAACTCTAAAGTTAATTCGAAAACGTTTGACAAAAATGGTTTAGCAATAGTGCTTCATTTATATTCAAACCCACCTCGTCTATTGACATGGATGTAAAATTCATACAAGATACAGGAGCTCTATAGAATATATGCAATCCCATTTGGTCAGGTTGCATCTGTAACAGAGAAAGTATACAATAAAATAAACTTTCTGCATTGAAATATTTTTGAGAAAAAAGTTATCGTATTTGTTGATTCTGTCCATTTACTACTTACAAACCAGTTGTTTGATGTCTGAGCAATAAGTCTCACTTGGGTATCGGCTGTTGGGTGCCTTTGGAAGTATCGGCGAATTGTTCTAGATTCCATTGATGGAATAACCACAGCCAACAAAACTAGAAATTGATGCATATCTTATTGACCTTCAAACTCCAAACCGCAATGCAAAGCATGAGATTTTGATGGATTTAATAAAATTTTCAACTAAATGCAAAAAATTTTGTTCTAAATAATAAATAACATTAAAGTTGACTCCAAAAAATATATACGTTTTATTTGTTAAGTCAAAGAGGAAAAAGTATCTTGAAATCAAATAAATGTTTAAATCTCCACAAAAATATCTAATACTTACCAAAAATTGTCCAAAATAGTTCAAATTTCATGTCAACACTCACTGTTTCAAACACTCTACCAAGCATCACTTTTGAAAAGTTATCTAACCCTTTCTGAACTATTAGCTTTTCCACTCTTATATATGAGATTTAGCAGTGAAATAATCACATAGTAGGTGGTATATGTTGTATAATCACTCATTTTTCCTGCTTGCAAATTATTCACTCTGAGGAGGAGTATTGAGAAAGAGGGCTATGTATAAGTCTTTTTATAAAAATATTTAGGGCTGAGGTATATATTGGCGACACAATTCCACTAGATGTCATGCAAAGAACACATGTATTATTACTGGCTTGTAGATTTTTTAGCAAAATTGTCTTTACGTTAAATCTTTGAAAATATCACCACACACGAGTGTATGCTGTATCTGCATTATTAGTAAGCAAACGAATGTAAAATGAAACTTTAAGTGCTTCAATTAGTCTGACAATAATGTAGAACACTATGAAGGCAAAACATTGCCAACTATAATATTTTTTATGGGAGCGATTATATACATAAAAATGTTACACAAATGATGGATTAGCATGTCTTTCCACTTCAAGTAAAGAATTGTGTACATAAAAATATTATTTATAGCCGGACAGCTTGTAGGGAAACAGCATGTAGCGCTGTATTGTTAAAACCTACAGACAAAAATTAATTAATTATGTTATATATACTATAAATTAAAATGATTTGTATGGTTAAAGATTATAATTCACTCATGACTAAATGTAAGATATATTATTTAACCTAAGTATTCATTTTTTTACCGCTAACAGTTTGCAAATGGTTACTGAGCGAAATTAGAGTAGCTTGCAAATGATTACAGGTAAAAATAAGGTAAAGCAGTTTTTTAATTGAATAAATTCTTTTTTGCATACCTAATAACTTTAATCCAAACTTTGATTTTATACACACCCACGATATCTAACGCAATTTGTGATTGGCACTTTTTTTGAGAAAATTGAAATTTATTTCGTTTCAACGAAGTTGTTTGTATCAGTCCTATTGTAGTGGATTTTGGGGGGGCCGACTAAACGTCCACCAACAACACCTCACTCCAGAGGTCAACTTCTAACAGAGGAGTATGCCAACTCCACAACTGTTCTCGGAGCCCGCGGCTCAAACGTACAACTCAATGTCTTGTTGAGTAAACCATACTTTATTACACAGCATAACCAGCGATGTATAATAAGGGTAAATGTATCATGCTACTTGGCTTAAGCACAGGTAGAATCCCAATACAATACAAAGAATCATGTGAAGTGTTCTGCCTTTTATAGGCAGAACAGGATTAAAACATATGCCCAAACAAGGGGCAACAAATCAGCAATGGCAGGAAGTGTTTATACTAATCAGAACATAAGATATAAATATGCGATACAATCATTGGTTAATATAGGGTTAAATATGCAAGGCGCCCAGAAGTAGGGGCGGAGCTTATCAGTCAATCTTGCTGATTCATGATGGTGCAATGAGTAGCTCTAGTTCCTGGTCCTTATGGTTTGTGGTCCTTGGCTTTGGTCTTGTTTGAGGACAGCTATGTTGTAAAGTCAGGCTCCTGCACCTTTGGTATCAATTTAGGTTCTCAGGCTATAGTAGTTCTTTCCTCACCGACCCGGTATAGATTTGGTAGTGGCACTGCAGGGCCAGTAGTGCATGCTGCAGGGCCGGCAGGGTGTGCTGCAGGGCCGGTGGTACCTCTGCAGGGCCGGCAGTGAATGCTGCAGGGCCGGCGGTAAATGCCGCAGGGCCGGTAGAGTTTCTACCGGCTGACTTGCTTGTATTCTGGCTGTGCCAGGCTCAGTTTAGGCTTGCCTGACACCCAGCAGTTGTCAGGGGGACCTTGCGCAATGGTAGTGGTCACAAAATTCCACCACACTATTATAAACAAACACCAATAAACTGGTCTAGCAAGTGACATTTTAATCCTACATTCTGTGTGAGGGAAGGCCTTAGGGTCCGTCACAAACTGGTACCAAAACTTAGAACTTAGACTAATCTGATTCATAAACTTCAAATGAAACTATACACTCCTTTCTTGAACTTCTACAGAATGAGCAAACCTTTTCAATGCGTAACACAAATAAACATAAATTGAGTTTAATATATGAAGATATGTCACGCTTTGCTAAACAACGTCGCACCTAGACAACACTAGATGCCTGTTACTGGTTATCATGAACTTGAATTCAGGAAATGAGTAGACGACTGTTACAAAACAGATAATGATTAATATTTCTACTAAAACCCTGAAATCTGGTTAATTATGGTGCTTTAGTCAAGCCTCTGTACACACAAATCCTTCTCTACTTCATCTCAGTAGTTACTAAACATAACTTAAAGCAAGAAAACCCTCATGACTATTTTTGAACCAGCTGAATCAAGAGCTCTGAAATGTGCTGTCAATTCTGATCTTTATGTCTCTATGGCAATATGTGCTGTTGCAAACAAAACTGTTAATATTATTGAACAAATTAAGAACAACATTTTCCTTTGGTTTCTACTAAATTCCTACTATGTCTCTAGCACTATGGCTATTGCCCAAATAAGAGTAGAGACACAAGGAGTTGCATGAGGTTAAGCTAATTAATTCTATTGGCTGAAAATGCAATCAGAGCGGGAACTTTTATCTGTTGTGAAGTGAGATGACCAAACAGAACTAACAATTTACGTGGAAGGGTTTCCATCTCTAAACCCATGGGTGACATTTATTTCAAAGATGATGGAGAGGGTAGTTCATAAAAACTACCATCTTTGGCATTGATGTTACAGACAAAAACTATCAATAATTCTAACTCCCATAGTAATGGAATTGATGAAATTCCGCGCTGTTTGGTTTTTTAAACCTTTCAGCAAGGTTCTTAATTTTTATTATGAAATTAATGAGGTTTTTTCAATTGAATGCATATGAAAGCAGATAAACAAAGATTTAAGGACAAATTGACTAGCGAATCTGGGACATACTATTGTAAATAATTTAATGCGGTGATGTACAGTTTCTGGTAACAAGATCTAAGTCAATAAGACGGTCGCCAACATTATTTTAGAAGCCATGCCTTGTCATAATTTCTCACCTCTAGATTAAAAGGGTATCAAACTTCATTGCCTTATAAGGAGATATCTATGGACAAGCTGAACGGTACTATGACCCACATTGACGAAAATAACAATTATTGGTTGTTTCCTGCCAATAGGTTACCGAACTCAATACACTATTGATACCAATTATGCCTCACTTGTAAATAATTAGATTATATATTGCGTGCTTGTTATGGTATGAATGTACACATTACAGGAAGTCAAAAAGGTTGCTCCACTCTTTATTTACCTCACCTGCTACATTGCCAAAAGCTCCTATGTCTCAGTTAATGTTGGTTTCCAAGAAAACTATTCAACAGACACAGCTAATCAATAGGAGTTGAGCCAAGCATGGTAGTATTATTACGTATGTATAACAGGATTGAGTTTGTTTCACCATTGCAGCTGCACACCACCACACCTCCCACTAAATGGTACAATGATACACTTTTATTTCTAAGTCAACTGATTCATTTATCTCTAAATCTGTGCAAGGGAGGGCGTGGAAGGTAAAATTAGCATCAAATCAAATAGCGTTGCAATAAAGGAAAGCTAGTTGGCATAAAAACAACCAAATCAAGTCTTAAACCCCATGTACATCTAGCGATTACTAAGCGATTCCCTTAGCGATTGCGTGATTTTCAACTTCTGTTTCCTACAAAATCGCTAAGCAATCTCAAGCATTTTATTTGAGGTTATCCTCAGGTTTTGATCGAGATCAAAAAATCGCTAGCGGATTCCTTGATCAGCCAATCACAACGTAAAGAAACTTTACCCTTGTTTCCAATAATTTCTTGTCATATTCAGCGCTCCGATCTATTAACGATCCAGTAATAAATTGAAGGCTATCTTTGTAACAGCGAGTTTGACCAGAATCGCTGAAGAATTGGCAGTAGTGAAAAATTGCGCAATTTGGGGGAGGGACTTCCTCAATCGCTAAGCAAAATCGCTAGCACAATCGCTATATGTACATGAAGCATTACTTTCAATTTTGCTCATATCATTTTAGATTACCAACATAAAAAGTAGTAGTAAAAAGTGGAAGGGTAAACTTTAATTTATCAAGACAGTTCTCAACAGCTATTCAATAAAAACTAGTTATAAAAGCATGCAAAACATACCACAGACCAGGCTATAAGTTACAGTTTATATGCAACTAAGTGAAAGCATTTAAACCAATTAAATAGTTGGTGAAAAGTTTACTGGGATTCCACAAACACAAATCTGAGATCAACTATTGCCTAAAGCATCTCATGCAAATCTACTTTAATTATCTTTTTTATTTTATCATTTGCCCCCGAAGTTATAAATGCCAAAAACATGAAAACAAGACCGGTATTGATTGGCTATCTAGGGTCGATTGATACTGGCAGGGAGATCAATAAGTTTGCCCATTACTTCTGGGCATCAGATTAGTATGATTAATTATCCCTTATCCTATTGGCTACTATTTTTAGCCATTATGCTTATTCGTCTATTTGTATTAACCTTGTATGCAAGTAGACTACTTCGTCAACTAGGCCAAGCACTTCCTGTCGCTTCTTGTGACTCTACTATAAAAAGCTGAGTTCATTAATAGTCTAGTAGTTTTGTGCTCTCTACTAATGATACAACGGTATCCACTGCCAACTATTTACTATAATTCAGAGTCCACTCCAAATTGACGTTGCCAACCTCACCGGGTCCTCGACCCAGACAGATAGTAACACAGTTTCTACGAATAATACTTTATTTACTCAATCCATTTAGCAATACAAAGTAAGGTATTTAACAAGATCTTCAAGACTTCTGCTCTAAATGCACAGAAAAAACTTCTTTTATAGGAGAATAAGAAGAAAGTTCACCCCCATATTAGGGTGATCCAATCACATGACATAATAGTAAAGATACAGCAATCAGAACATGCAATACAAAATTAGTACACAAAGCCATCCAATAGTATTAGCGAGCACATGGCAAAGTATGCTGGGCCACCTTTCCCGCTATTTTCTTGACTTGAAACTTTTCCAGTCCTTATTAGGGCATCTAACTCTTTAGTCTGTCTTCTAAGCTACGGTACTCTTCTCATTCACTTTCTGGGGTGCGCATCCAGTCCTATAGGCCCCAGGCTAACTGAATCAACTTCTTAGGATACTGGCCCGGGGTAGCTGACCTGAGGTAGACCCGAGGTAACCCGGGGTAGGTTATATATTTTATATAGGGTCTATAAAGGGTCTATACAGGGCCGGGGCCGTTGGTAATCAATTTATGGGTGAATTTGTACAGATGCGGAGGGGAAAGGCTCAGGAGTTGTCTCTAGCCTGGTTGTTGACAGGGCAAGGGGTGGACGGGGGGTCTTGGGGTGGGGGAGGGGGTAGACTTATCACGCAAATCTTTCACAATAGTTCATTGCATTGACCTCGTCTGTTGCACTTTACATTTTGCATTACATTGTGTATGACATTCTTGTACTGATGCCATTACATTGTGTATTACATTCTTGTACTGATGCTTCTATTTGCTCTCTAATAGAACTGTTGTACAGTACTTGAAGGCACTGTCTTGTATGTTTGAGCCAAACGCTCACCACAGTTTTAAAGCTCAAGCTACTCCTGTACAGTAGCTTTTTAAGTGCCATCCCGGTGTAGCGGATTTTTATGTCCACTATCTTCCGCTAGGGGGTTGTGCTGGCAGACGCGCCGTCTGTGCAGCCACAACAAGGCAGTCAGCCTCTTCAGGCCTGACAAGTGGTGGTCGACCTCAACCCAGAGGTGACCCTGTACCGAATCGGTACAATGCAGTGTTGCAAAGCGAGTGGCTAACTTTAACAACGGTAGCAAGGAGCCCTCGGCTCAGACATACACAGCATAGTTTTGTGTGTATAGACCATTTATTCATTACAGAATAACAGGTAAGACTGGCAATACAAAGCAAGAGAACACACTCTTGCCATATCAGTAAGTGCAATGATTATGAGAAAGCTTCTCCCTTTTATAGGCAGAGTTGTGGAAAATAACTGCCATGCACAGGAAGCATGGCAGGAAGTTATATGATATAAAGGCACAATATAATATATATAACAATGACATTGTCCAATAAGATAGCTAGGTAAGTAAAACATCACTGATGCCCATAAATAAGAGGAGGAGTTCACAAACAACTTGGTCAGTGATTGGTTAGTATTGTTCCCGGGCGTTACACAGCCTTGGGTCCACTGTATCTTTTATCCAATGGTAGTTATCTTTGGGAGGTGGCATCTGAAGGCTCTTAGGCTAGGTTACGTCATCCTGGCCATGGCGGCCATCTTGTTGCCGACCCGGGATAGCAACCCAGGGTCGGTATAGTCAATACTGAGTGCCGAAGTAATAATAAATACTTATGAGAGCAATATAATTGCCATAACAGATGCTGGCCTTCGTCTGTCATAATCAGAGGAGGCATGCCTGTGGTAACCACCAACAGGGGGGCCTCTGCGCAGTGGTGGTCACAGTAGGTAGTCCGTAAAATCCACCACATACCTCTCACCATTAAAGGCATTCAGTCTTTAATAATAAAGATATCAAGAGCAATCAAGGGGGGAGTGTCTCCGCACTCCTGAGTATATACATATATCTATTTTCATGGCCGGGTCAGTAGTGGCGTCCTAAGGGTTGGACCCTAGGAGCGCTCTGTTACTCTTTCGGAGAAAGCACGTTGGAGTGCGGAATAATAGGCGCTGTACTTCGTTAGGTGGAGGAAGGGCGGGGAATACCTGTTCATAGGTAGGGTTTGCCTTGGCTATCTGGTGACAGTATACTTCTCCATAACGGGTGGGGGGTCCCGCGTTGCGTCGGGATCTCCTTTCGGTTTGTTCCGGGGCGAGAGGAGGGCCACTGGTACGGGGCACTCCCATTGTTCCGGTCACTCGAGGAAAATGTCCACGGGTCGGCAATGGTACTGTTTCAGGAGTGTCCATCGGGGGTGGAACCTCTGGAGGCTGGGTAGTGGGAGGTTTATTGGCGGGGTTAGGTGGTGGAAAGAACTCCCGTTCTACTGCCGCAGGCTGGGGTCGCCTTTTCTTTGTTGCGCCTCTCATGTTGGGTCGACGGGTTGGCTCTAAGGCCGCGGGGGCTTGTCCCCGGGGGTCTGTACAAGGGTGGTATGGCTTGAGGCGTGAGCCATTTTGCACTGACCGTTGTCCGTGCCTTGCGATCAGATACGTATGGTTGTCATAGGCCTCCTCAATTTCGTAGGGTCCCACGAATTTAGCTTGGAGTTTGTTGCTCTCTCCCTTTTGTCTCCTTGTGTTCTGCAGCCATACCAAATCGCCTGGGGCAAACAAGGTTGGTTCTTCGCCTTCCTCGGTTCGGACCTGGGTTTGTTCGTCTCGTAGAGTCTGATGTACTTCCTCAAGTTGTTCCTTGAGGGCCTGTGCATAGACATGTACAGGAAGGTTGTCCGAGAGAGGGGGGTGGTATGAGATCTGGTCAGGCAGGCGCAGCTCTCTTCCTAACATCAGGAAATTGGCGGTCTCTCCTGTCACGGCATGGGGTGTGGCTCGGAATGCTCGCATCAATTGTGGTAAGAGCAAGTCCCATTCATTCGGTTGTCGTTTTAACAACAGGGACCACAGGGAGTCTCCTAAGATCCGGTTGTTCCTTTCTACCACGCCATTAGCTTGGGGGTGATAAGGAGTTGTCCGGGTTTTCTCAATATTCCACAGAGAGCACAGTTCTTGCATCAAGCTACTTTCAAATTGGGCTCCTTGGTCCGTATGAACTTGTTCGGGAATCCCGAAGTAGGCAAAAACTCGTTCGTCAAGGGCGGTAGCCACTACTGCTGCAGTAGCGTCTGGGAGTGCCAGAGCATCTTGCCACCGAGTAAAATGATCCGTTAGCACTAGGATCCAGTGGTTCCCTCTCTCCATTTCAGGCAGTGGGCCAACCAAGTCGACGGCCAATTTCTGCCATGGCCGTCCAGCGTACATTCTCTGTCTAGCTGGGTTTGGCTGGGTGCCTCCGTGCTTAGCTCGCTGGCACACTTCGCAGCTCCTTACAAGCCTGCGAGTGTCGGCATATATTCCTGGCCAATACCATGTCAACAGCAGTCTCTGTTGAGTACGTTTGATACCTTGGTGTGCTAGCGCGTGTGTTTTCCACATGACAGTCCCCCTTAGTCCGGGGAGGGGGGGGGGGGGGGGGCAGAGAGCGCACCAACGGGATCACCTATTCACAGCCATCTTGAGCTCTAGGACACCATCGGGCCGAATCCTCATTGAAGGTTGGCGACGAGCTAGAGTACGCAGCTCACGGCTTCCCATATCTAGTTGTTCCTTTGTTAGTGTATGATTGTCACGAACAGCTGCATAGATTACTGCTACGGGGTTGTGTCCTACTTGTTGGAGCTGGCACAGGTTCATGTTAGGGGGGGGGGGCAGGCGTCCTTTGGTTGACCGCCAGAATAGCATTTCGGGTGGACAGCGTAGGGGAGTGAGATTGGGCTGTTGGCTTGAGCGGGGTCAATGCCTCGGTTACCTCGGACTTTGTGGGGCCACCATCCCTCTTCTGAATATGTTGACACTGACGGCAGTCGTTGGAGCATTGTCGGCTCAATCCATCAGCGTTGCCATGGTGGGTGCCTTTTCTGTGTTCTATGGTATACTGGAATTCTGACAGAATTTCCAACCATCTGGCTACTTGGCTTGTTGGCTCCTTTCGACGGCAAAGCCACAACAGGGAGGCATGGTCAGTTCTTAGCTTGAACTGTTGTCCATATAGGTATGGCCGGAAGTGGCGTACCGCCTTCACAACTGCCAGGAGCTCCCTCCTGGTAACGCAGTAGTTGCGCTCAGCCGGGTTTAGGGTCTTACTATAGTAAGATATGACTCTCTCCTGGCCATTCTGGATTTGGGACAAAACAGCGCCCAGTCCATCATTGCTGGCATCAGTATCCAGCAGGTAGGCGCCCTGAGATTCGGGGTAGCCGAGTACAGGGGCAGTGACCAAACTGTTTTTCAGACTGGAGAAAGCTTGCGCTTGTGCAGGGCCCCATTCCCATGAGGTGTTCTTACCCGTTAACTTAGTGAGGGGTTTAGCTACGGAGGAGAAATTTGGTAGGTACTGCCGGTATTAACCTACGGTTCCAAGGAATGCTTGGAGCTCTTTTAATCCAGTAGGAGAGGTCCATTCTTTTACCGCGGCTACTTTTTCGGGGTCTGTGGCTACTCCGTCCTTACTGACGATGTGTCCCAAATACCGTACTTGTTCTTGTAGTAGGGAGCACTTGTTTGGTTTCAGCTTCAGCCCCGCCTTCTTGAGCCGGTTGAACACTTTGGCTAGTCTTTCGAGATGGGTGGAGAAATCTGGGGAGACCACAATGATGTCGTCCAAATATAAGAGTAGCGTCTTCCAGTGTAACCCATGGAGTACCCTTTCCATGAGTCGTTGGAAGGTGGCTGGGGCAGACGTCAACCCAAACGGTAGGACCTTCCATTTGAATAAGCCTGCTCGAGTGGCAAAGGCCGATTTTTCGCTGGCATCCGCATCCAGAGGTACTTGCCAGTATCCACTGACAAGATCCAAGGTGCTAAAATACCGGCTTCCTGCGAGGGCATCCAGACTCTCATCTATGCGAGGCAGGGGGTGAGCGTCCAACTGGGTCACAGCATTAAGCTGTCTGTAATCTATACAGAATCTCCAGGTGCCATCCTTTTTCTTTACAAGGACTACTGGAGAGCTCCATGCTCCGGAGGCGGGTTCTATCAGACCCTGGTCTAGTAGGTGGGCTATCTGTTTTTCGGCCTCTGCCTCCTTCTGAGGTCCGAGTCGGTGGGGAGTTTGGTGTATCGGTGTGGTACCTGCCAACAGGGGAATGCTGTGTTTTGCCAACGTGGTGCGTCCTATGTCATGGTCTCCTGAACTGAAGGTGGATCCATACTGAGTTAGTAGTTGGGCTAGCTGGCGAGCTTCCTGGAGGTTACGACAATTCTTTAGGGCCTTTTGGTAGAGTTCTTGGAGGTGAGGGGATACTGATGTCGCTGGATCTCCTTCAAAGTGGTGTACTGGAGGGGCGGCTGAGTGGGCGTCGGTAGGAGAGCACTGTTCTGACTGCACAGCAGTGTAACGGCCTATAGTTTGGCCGGCTTTCAACTCTAGTGGGTTGCTGGTGGGGTTTAGGCACCTTACTAGTAGACGCCCTTGTCCGTCGGGCTTACTGACGCTGGTCGCCAATGGGGGTGCGTCGGGTCGACCTTCCACAATACCAAGGGGACAGTGGTTTTTGGCGTTAAGTCTGCATGTTAATGCTCCCTCTGAGCATGGAGGTAAGGTGATGGTTCTTAACACCTGTACTCGACTTACATGTAATCTTCCCTTACGATCAGTGCATTGGAGCAGTTGGTCTTCTACAATTAGGGCGGCTTCATTCCATTCGAACCGACATCGATGTTTGGAGAGAAAAGGTTGTCCAATAACGGCATCTTCGTGGATTCGTCCAACTATGAAAGTGACTTCAGATTTGAGGTTCCTGAGGCGGAGGGGAACGGTGATGGTTCCATACAGAGGCACTCCTGACCCGTCGGTCATGATGCAGTGAGGAGGGCTCGTCCTCAGGGTATTCCGAAGGGCAGGTGAGAGGCGCTGGTAAGCGTGGTGTGACAGCAGACTATATGTGCAATTGTGGTCAATCAGTATTGACAGAGATTTGCCTTCTAGCTTTCCTGGCAAGAAATAATCGGCTGTTGAGGGGGGTTTGCTGTTGGTGTCGTTGGTAGTGGTTCTCCTTGGAGGTTGGTTTTGGGGAGTGTTGGTCTGGCTTGGCTGGATTCTAGCCTGGCGGGACTGTGGTACTTTCTGGCGTGGCTTGGCACACTTCTGTGGAGTTTTGTGGGTTCTAGTTGCAGTGGTGCGAGGCGTTTCCTTTAGTGATCGGACTTCTATGGTTAGTGCTTGTAGTGACTCTGCCATCCTTAGCAAGGGGTCCGTCGTAGCTGCTCCTGGGACTTGTTGTACCTTCTGTGCTGGGGAGTTAGGAGGTGCTGGAGGTGGTGATTGATGAGTGGCTGGGTCTTGCTCGTCCTCTGCTTCTTCCACCATCCGTACATGAGCAGGTCGCTCATCATGGGGTGTCTTCACTTGCAGGTACTCGTTTCCTGCGCGTACTGCGTCAGCTAAGTCTGCTGGCTGCATGGCCAGGAGGTGTCGCTGCAGATAAGCATTTCCAATGGTGGTGCTGAAAACATCCAGCGTCATGCGTTGCATGGGTCGGGCTGGTAGGTCGCCATAAGCGATGCGCACCAACCTCTCTACCTCATTTGCATGTTCCTGCAGGGTTGTCTTGTACAACCTGCGGAGACTGGCCAGTCTAGACATGGCCTCTCTGGAGGTTAAACCAAACCTCGCTCTTAGGGCAGCAAATATGCCTTGAAGGTGTGGGGGCTTCCCACAGTCGAGTGCGTTACCACGTAACGACTCTCTCATGCGTAGCATAGCTGTTTGTTCTGGCCAGTCATTGGCTTCACCTATCTCTACAAAACGAGCTATAAAGTACTCCACATCGCCAGTCCCTTCAAACCGTGGTGGCTTGAATGGCGTGTGAGTATTGACAGGGGGCCGCATAGCAGCCTGTAGCGCCTCGGTGAGACGGTCCATTGCCGTCAGCTCTGGATTCACGACAGGTATTCTGCCTGCACTGCGAGCACGTTGGTTTGCCATTATTACGATTAGAGGATAAAGTCAACTCGATAATCTATAATGGTTAGTCAACTCTGGGGCTGCAGTGTCCAGTTGTGTCCGCGCAATATCTAGGTCAGCACACAAGGGTACTGAGGGGTGGCAAGTGGCCTGTACTAACAAGTACAGCACCAACAATAGTGTATACAGGACTGGCGTTCTAGACGCAGAGTCGGTACCACTATGTAGCAGAGTCGGTCACAGAATGACAGACTCGGTATCAGGAATGACAGATCCGGTATTGGAAATGACAGACTCGGTATGGGAAAATGACAGATTCGGTATATGAAAATGACAGATTCGGGATCAGTTTGGCAGTGCCTGTAAAGCTGTTACAGGGCTTTAGCGTCTCTACAACGGAGTGAACTCGACGTTATTTGTAGGAGCGTTTTCACAAAGACCACTGCTGCTGTCGGAGTGAACTCGACGACAGTACGAGAGTGTCTTGTTTCTCTGGCTTGTACAACCCAGTACAAAGCCCGTGGTAGCTGGATCTGCTTGAAGCAGACTCCAAGGTAGCAAGTTTTCACCGCGTGAGAGTTGAATCCCACTGCTGCCACCAATGTAGCGGATTTTTATGTCCACTACCTTCCGCTAGGGGGTTGTGCTGGCAGACGCGCCGTCTGTGCAGCCACAACAAGGCAGTCAGCCTCTTCAGGCCTGACAAGTGGTGGTCGACCTCAACCCAGAGGTGACCCTGTACCGAATCGGTACAACGCAGTGTTGCAAAGCGAGTGGCTAACTTTAACAACGGTAGCAAGGAGCCCTCGGCTCAGACATACACAGCATAGTTTTGTGTGTATAGACCATTTATTCATTACAGAATAACAGGTAAGACTGGCAATACAAAGCAAGAGAACACACTCTTGCCATATCAGTAAGTGCAATGATTATGAGAAAGCTTCTCCCTTTTATAGGCAGAGTTGTGGAAAATAACTGCCATGCACAGGAAGCATGGCAGGAAGTTATATGATATAAAGGCACAATAAAATATATATAACAATGACATTGTCCAATAAGATAGCTAGGTAAGTAAAACATCACTGATGCCCATAAATAAGAGGCGGAGTTCACAAACAACTTGGTCAGTGATTGGTTAGTATTGTTCCTGGGCGTTACACAGCCTTGGGTCCACTGTATCTTTTATCCAAGGGTAGTTATCTTTGGGAGGTGGCATCTGAAGGCTCTTAGGCTAGGTTACGTCATCCTGGCCATGGCGGCCATCTTGTTGCCGACCCGGGATAGCAACCCAGGGTCGGTATAGTCAATACTGAGTGCCGAAGTAATAATAAATACTTATGAGAGCAATATAATTGCCATAACAGATGCTGGCCTTCGTCTGTCATAATCAGGGGAGGCATGCCTGTGGTAACCACCAACAGGGGGGCCTCTGCGCAGTGGTGGTCACAGTAGGTAGTCGGTAAAATCCACCACACCGGCACAGGGCTATCTCTGGGATGATGTTGATTGTTGTTGTCGAGCTTTAGAAGGCTGACTGTGTTGTTGTGCCGGCAGACAGCGGTTTACCCGGTGACAACAGTCTGGTAGAATGGTGGTGGACACCAGAATCCGCTACAACATTACTTTACTACAGCCTTTGTTACACAGTTTTCTCATCCCCACCACAAAGTCTTTGTCATGTTATTAACACTGCTAAAGTTAAAACAAATGTTGAAGAGAAGTAATCTACAGAAATATAAATGCCTATAGGCTGGCCGTAGAGAGTATTGTATTGTGACATAACATGAGACATTGAGACATAACATGAGACATTGTGACATAACATGGGACATTGTGACATAACATGAGGCATCCAGAGAGTTACGACTCTTGTCATTTATGTGAGTTAAAAAAACTGTAACCAGAGAAATTGAACACTTAATGTAACCAACCGCAATATAGAAATGCACTTTTGGAGTTGTGTCCCTAATACTTGTATTTGGTATGCTAAAAATAATCCGCCAAATCATAAATCACGATGATTGTTCATGAGGAACCATTGCGCCTGATGCACTTGAGCACCTGAGGCATATTGATTACCTGCGGCACTTTGAATAGCTAAGGCACCTTGAGCACCTAAGGCACCTTGAACGCCTGATGCACCTGACACACCATAGGCATTGAGTAAGCAAGTTTCCTTAGCCAAATACAACGGTATAAAACGAGACAAATACCAGGTACATGATACCAACACTAGATATTACTTAAAACTGATTATTGTTAACTGATATCAGGAGGTAAAATTAGAAAACAGGTATTTGAATCAATTTAAAAACGTCTTGATGAAAGACACTGGTTGCATTATGAGGAAACGTGGCAATAAGAAAGTCACTGTCAAGATTTGAACTCAAGTGCACTGAGCTGAGGTAAAATGGAAGAGCTAGCGAGTCATCTGACACATAAATAGTACTTGGTTATCTCCAACAGAGCCTTAATTGCTTTTGTGTAACCTGTTACTGTAAATAAATAATTGTAGAACTGACTTAAATAGCACATTAATATCAATAATTCTAAATATGACAGTTAAATAAAACTTGTGACAAAATAACCAGACATAAACTATAACACCTTGCTTACCTTGGCATGATATCTGGTGCGTCCTCAGAGTTGGTGTAAGGACTTCTGCACATCTACCATACCCTCCCATATCACATATTATTTTGGCATTTTTGGATTTGACAGTGAGTCGGTCATTTGGCAAAAGTAGATCAAAATTGTTCAGGCATTGATCAAATCTAGACGATATACTTACCAGAAAATCTGCACCCTGTAAATGAAATATCGAAAGAATGAACTTTGACCTTTGATTATATCAAAGAAACCTACATAAAAAATTGGCAGTATGTGGGTTGAGGAACAAAATTTGGTCGAAATAATGTTGTTCATCAAACAGTTTGTAAAAAAAATTGTTTTATTAAACAACAAAAAATAAATAAATGAAACGGAGTTAAGCTGTTTGTTTTCTTGCTGTTATTGACTATGGATTAAATACCAAAGAAACTTATATTTTGCACTAATTGCATTTATGAGATATAGTTAGTAATATTGTTTCCCTACGCCTGTATTTTTTTTACTTCTGGCAACATAATGAAAGGTTAGTTTACTAATCCCAATGGTACTCGCATATTTGATTAGTATGTAGTTGTGAGGAGTTGTTTCCTCTCTTGACCTTACGCGGATGAAATTTTCAATTATTTTATTCAAAATAACTCATCTGAAAATTTTTGAGTAGTTTTTTTAATTCACTAGCAACACACTAGTTACAAATTATTTTTGATGTTTTGATTAATAAACATAATGTGGGTAAAAGACAAACAAATTTTATAAAAATTATATATTGGACAATAATATTGTAGAATAATTACCTGGTGTTTTGTGAGTCCAGTGAATACTGTACAGTTTACAGTGCCTTTATAGAGAAGGCGTAGTCCCTGCTGAGTTGGTTGACTCTGTAAAACAAAAATAATTTGTTTGGTGACTTTTCCATAGGTAAGTTTTGTAACAAGAAACAATTATTTGCAGACATGTAGAAAAAGTGACAACTGATATATAACTTTGGTACGGGTTTACATCATTGTCAATGTGCTTTGAGTAAAAGAATTTCAAGCGATTCTGAAATTATTTCAACCTATAATGTTAGACTCAACCAATAAATCACTTTTATAGCTATACCCCAATGCTTACTAATTAAACAGTTACCATTTACTAAACCTCAGGGAGTTGTAATACCAACAAGTGAATCAAGTTTGACTAACTATAGCGGTGATAATCATAGAGTTAGTTTTTATAATTCCAGTGAAACTTCGTAGATTTGATTACATACGATGCTGAGTATGTCATTTTCTGCATTAACAAAAATGCTTGTCAGTAACAAACTAACATGTATGTTTGTTTAACTAACTTTGTTTTCAATACTAAGAAAGTTAGTTGTCTAACGAAGTGTGAATGTTGTAAAAAACTTTAAAAAACAAACTTTTAAAGTGAGTTTACGATGTTTAGTAGAAAATTTGACAGCTAAAATGGCAAGTCAGAAAAATTTACTTCCACTAGACTCAGAATCATCCTGCATTTGACTTGCAACAGCTCATAAAAAGTCAGAGCAATATATTTTTTTTGATGTAGAAAAAAAAACCAAAATATACAACACAACAAATATACAATAATTAATCAATAAAAAACAACTAAAGACAAGATTATTAAATTTAATATTGTGGAAATAGACTAATAATAAATAATAATAATAAATAATGAATAACTGTGGTAGTCGCCATAACAATAACTAATAACTTTTATGCCATACCTATATTTAACAAAATTATGTGCTGATCTCACCTATGAAATGGTGTTTACTAGCTGAAATTGTTAATCAAAGCAAAAAAAACTAATTTTTTATCAAAAATTTGCAACCCGTTAATGAAGCATCGGACGTAATTATTAGATATTTATTATTATTACAGTCTTACTACTTACACTACTTTATTTGCACTGATGTACTGTTTTGAGTGTAGAATATGTTCTGATCAGCAAATTTTGAGAAAACTATCCACAAAAATGTAGATTTTTTTTAAAATGTAACAGAAGAGTCAAGACTAAAATGGCTGAAAGCCGATGAAAGGAAAGTTGCAACTACCTGGCTACATGCAGTTTTAATGGAGAACAGAATCGTACACCACTTCTCTGACACCACTTCATTACAACAAAGCAAAAGTATGTGGATTTCCATGTTTGCACAGACGAAAAACAAATTGTAGTTTTGGAAATCTTTAGAGCTGGTTTTATTGTAAAAATACTCTGTCCTAGAAATAGACAGAAAACAATAATTTAATCAAAGCAAACTGGCTCGCTAAATATAACATTTCATTTCAGATTTTTGTAAGTAGTTAATATATTGTAAAAAATAAAATCAATTACACTTCATTGTTGTTACTGTGATTTTAACAAAAAGAGAGAGCGAAATAAATGTTCAGCGCCAAGTGAGTTCATAATTTACCATAAGCTGTATACTGTACATTGAACAAACCCTGAAGGTATGATTTGTGCATTACACACAACTTCGCAAAAGTTTGACTTTCATTTAAAAATGTACTTAAAATCCCTCATTAAAACTAAAAGGATTATACATTTCATTCTGAGAAATGCAAACAAATTTCTATGTTGTTTCAGCTATTGCTTGGTTAAAGTTTGCATGCGCATGTGATACAACTTCTTTATTATTACTAAAACAATTTTTCAAAAGCTGCCTATTCTATCCTAATCCAAAATGTAACAACATATCACAATGGAAACTGCACTCGTAAGAGTACATACATCCGGAGTCGCTAGTGTTTTCCAGGACTTAATGACTAAATTTGTGCTGTTGTTTCCTCTAAGAAAACAACTCCAGTTTTGATCAAGGTTAACATCTGCAGGGAAGTCAACTCAGTCAAAACAATTATCACAGCCCTCAGTATAAAGTATAACTGTTTCTGGTAAAATATTATTAAACTAATAACATTTCTAGTGCTGTAAAAATATGATTAATTAACCAGAAATAAAATTTTTCGTGCAGGCATTTTGAAATGAATATTTTACCTTTGGACTAAATCATTTATCAACTTGGTTCATTGAATAATGTCGAAGTTTTTTTTTATGATGCAACCAAATCAAGAACTCAAATATATTTCATAGTGCTTCTGTGGTTTGCTCATTGCTTCTAGGACCGTATGACTTTTGTGAAAGGCTATGGCAGCCTCCGTTACATAATATTTTGTAACAAAACTGTGTTTTTATTGCTTTGAGTATCATCACTCACCAGCCAGGATCCAACAACTTCGGTCAGCACTTCAACATCATGGTGGTAGTAGGCACTGTTACGAAAATGCCTTCCCACTGTACTAGTTGAACCAGGGATGACAACTCCAGCCACAATAACTAAAATAAAATAAATTGTCTCAAGTCAAAGAAAAATCTTCCAATTTAAAATAAACTGTAAAAAATCGCTACTCACAGTTTGTCTACATACTTATTGTATTGTAAATATAAATAAAAACTGTATCGAAAAAAGTTTAAAAACTGTAAAAACCTGCTTATTTAACAAAGTTAAATCCGAAGACATTACTGTAGAGTAACAATATAACATGATATACTCACGTCCGCTGACAAGTAATAACAGGTGGTTACTAGCTATGGCTATAAGAGAAAGCATCTCAGTAGTGAAAGAGAAGCTTTAAAATGTTTCACGTAAATCTATAAACAACTTTTATCAGTGCTTACGGGAACTGTACTTGTGTCTGGGAGTGCTGACTTTTATATGAAATAATAAACACCATAACTTGTTATTTGTATACAAGTTGTTGACAGAAGCAGTGATGCATTACTGTGGCGAAACAATGTACAAATATCCTGTCAAAAAGTACTTAAAGTTTGTGATTATAAAAATGTGAATAAACATGAAACTGATTCAGGATATTTCCACAAACAAGTAGGTGTGCATATATTAATTGTTGTGCAAACAATGCTCTGTAATATCCATTTACATTGGCTCTTCCCTTCCAAATCCATTATCGGTCAATATTTTTCCTAATTTATTTCTTGTTTCAGTACTGATTAGGTAATATTTGCAGTAAACCCCTATCATATATTACCTGTTTATAGTCTGCTCTTCATGAAACTTAGAATGACTTTTAAAAATTAATGGACAAGTTTAGCTGGTCATCTTTTGAAATCGTTCAATGTGTAGATACAAATGTGAATATCTTAATAGATTTGCCTCCCCTATCAAAGATATAGCGGCAGCCACTCCTCTATTCTCCAACACTTCGGTGTCCACTCCGAAGTGATGCTACAACTTCACGGGGTCCACGACCCAGACACACTACACCAAAGGTTACAAGAGTAAATATTTTATTCCATGAATCTATTTAGCAATATATAAGTGTACTTAGCACAATACACAAGACTTCTGCCTGTAAGACAGCACAAGAGCTCTTTTTATAGGAGACAAGGAGGAACACTCACCCTCTTATTAGGGGTGAACAAATCACAAATACCAATAGAAATAATACATCAATCAAAATTTACAACACATTTCAGTAAATAATATAAGCCAATAATACAGGTGAGCACATGGCAAAACAGCTCTGGGCTGCTTTCCCACCCTTTCTTGAGTCAGGGAAAGTTTTCACTCCTTATATAGTCATTCACTTTCTTGGTCTCTGTTCCTAGGCTGTTCATCTTTAGTATCCAACTTCTAGAGGCGGATAGCTAGTCTGCTAGGTCTTAGGCTATCCATTTCAGTCATCTTTGTTGACTGGCAGAGCAAGGGGTGTCGAGGGGTGTTGGGGGGTGTTGAGGTGAGAGAAAGGGGGGGGGGGGGGGTGGGCTGACTTGACTAAATACCATGTAAACCTCCCACAATATTAGTTACAGAGTTTTTTCTATAATTATTCAAATAAGTTAAGCCTTTAGCCATTAAGCAGTTGAGTTTACAATGATGGAAAAAGTTTTCTTGGTCAAAAATCCAATTGAAAAAACTAATTTAAACTTGTTATATGTGTTTTATGGTGGCGCAGCATGTGGTATAACCAAATGTTTTTTGTTTAGAATGTTCCTTATTGTAATGTCAACACAAACAAATCATTTATTTATAATATTCAGTAACTTCAAATATAAAAATGAAAATATGAAAACAGAAGGTATTTACATATACCCACCGCCATTATTTCATTGCTTGAGAAACTCCTTAATTTCCGGAGTATTATGGTGGGTTTACTAACCTCTCCCAGTACACACTCTACGTTAAAAGTCCCCCTGATGGTCATCTGATCTCAGGCTTGCTTCCCAACCACTGTGACACTAACTGCATTACCATTACTAACCAACACCTGCTGTGATAAACCTACCAGGTACCCTGGCGCAACACTATACCGAGTATCCAGGCTGAGGGTAGGTATCCCGGGTGAACAACATAATGGCTGCCTTAGCTTGAAAAATTATAATAGCCTCCGATTTCTTTGGAAGCAGATCCACTTTATCACTACAAATGGACTTTGTGCTACCTGGACCTACCGCTGAGAAAAACCAAAACCTCACCACAGGAAGTGCAAAAGCTCAGGATGGGCCAGGATTGGTTAGGATTGGCTAGGATTGGCTAGGATTGGCTAGGATTGGCTAGGATTGGCTAGGATTGGCTAGGATTGGCTAGGATTGGCTAGGATTGGCTAGGAATGGCTAAGATTGGCTAGGATTGGCTAGGATTGGCTAGGAATGGCTAGGTTGGCTAGGATTGGCTAGGATTGGCTAGTATTGGCTAGGAATGGCTAGGATTGGCTAAGATTGGCTAGGATTGGCTAGGATTGGCTAGGATTGGCTAGGATTGGCTATGATTGGCTAGGAATGGCTAAGATTGGCTAGGATTGGCTAGGATTGGCTAGGATTGGCTAGGATTGGCTAGGATTGGCTAGGATTGGCTAGGATTGGTTAGGATTGGCTAGGATTGGTTAGGATTGGCTAGGATTGGCTAGGAATGGCTAGGATTGGCTAGGATTGGCTAGGAATGGCTAGGATTGGCTAGGAATGGCTAGTATTGGCTAGGATTGGCTAGGATTGGTTAGGATTGGCTAGGATTGGCTAAGATTGGCTAGGAATGGCTAGGATTGGCTAGGATTGGCTAGGATTGGCTAGGATTGGCTAGGAATGGCTAGTATTGGCTAGGAATGGCTAGGATTGACTAGGATTGGCTAGGAATGGCTAGGATTGACTAGGATTGGCTAGTAATGGCTAGGATTGGCTAGTATTGGCTAGGAATGGCTAGGATTGACTAGGATTGGCTAGTATTGGCTAGGATTGGCTAGGATTGGCTAGGAATGGCTAGGATTGGCTAGGATTGGCTAGGTTGGCTAGGATTGGCTAGGATTGGCTAGGTTGGCTAGGAATGGCTAGGATTGGCTAGGATTGGCTAGGATTGGCTAGGATTGGCTAGTATTGGCTAGTATTGGCTAGGATTGGCTAGGATTGGCTAGGAATGGCTAGGATTGGCTAGGATTGGCTAGGTTGGCTAGGATTGGCTAGGATTGGCTAGGATTGGCTAGGAATGGCTAGGATTGACTAGGATTGGCTAGTATTGGCTAGGATTGGCTAGGATTGGCTAGGAATGGCTAGGATTGGCTAGGATTGGCTAGGATTGGCTAGGATTGGCTAGGAATGGCTAGGATTGGCTAGGAATGGCTAGGATTGGCTAGGAATGGCTAGTATTGGCTAGGATTGGCTAGGATTGGCTAGGAATGACTAGGATTGGCTAGGATTGGCTAGAATTGGCTAGGATTGGCTAGGATTGGCTATGATTGGTTCTGCCCCTGCTGCTGGGTGACCTTTATACTTAAGGTTATGCCTTATAAATCTAATTGCCTGCGACTATTACCTTTGTATTGGGATTTGATTGTTTTTGTCATACCTGTGTATGATTGGACATTATTTTAACTGGGACAAATGTTTCTTGTGAGCTTTCCTATAAAAGACAGGATTTTCGTCAGTATTCTTCCGTATTGTGGTGCGCTGTTCTCCATACTTACCTCATGTACCTAAGCTAAATACATGTATCAACTCTAAAGCTCAAAGTTATCTGTTTGAGCTGAGTGTTTGTTCTACATTTGAGTTCCATACCAGTGTGGTGGATTCTGCCGTCCACACAACGGAACCACCAACTGTTCTCCAACAGCAGAATACTGGCAGACACCCTGTCTGCCAGCACAGCAACTCTGTCAGCCTCTACAAGCCTGACAACTACTATCTCCACTCAACAGAGAGGACCCTGTGCCGGTTTGACCACAGGTAACTGCTATGGAGGAGTATCTCAACTCCACGACTGATGGTGAGCTCTCAGCTCAGACGTATAACTCAGTGCTTTCAATTCTATACATTTATTGTTTCATACAACCCACTATAAGAGCAATGGTAGCCGTGGCAACAAGTGGCAAAGGCAACAGCATTTGGCCATTGGCAAAGAATTACAGTCAAGCTTGGCTTTTTGTAGGCCAAGCCACAGGAAGCTCACAGGAAGCAGTTGGCCTACTTTCGGAGTAGACCAATCAAGCGTGCGATATATATAAGTTGCCAAATGATATTAAAAAATACATATACAATCAACACACACAACAAGCACATGGTTAATCCGAGATGGCGCCCAGAAGTAGGGGGTGGAGCTAATAGTATCATAGCCAATACAGTTAGTCACTAGATGTCTCTGCATATCTTGAGTAGGTCATTGGTCCTTTACTAGCCTTTGGTCTTGATATCTTGACATCTGGAGGCATCTAAGGAATGGATAGGTGGTACTCAGGCCTTTAGGCTATGTTTTGCTCCTCTGCTGTAGCAGACATCATGGTGCCGGCCTGAGAAATCGTCGCAGGGCCGGTACTGTGACGGCAGCGAGGCTATCGATTGGTACCGACCTTGCTGTGCCGACAAACGAAGTGCTAGTCTGGTGACATTGCATTAGTGGCAAAGTAGAGTGATGGCAAGAATCCAGTACAGTATATCATAATGAATACAATAGCAAGAGCATACTGATTTCTCGTGCGGAATGGTTTAGTTTGAAACTTCCTTTACGGTTAGCAAGAAAAGGTAACCTTCTGGAATTAACTAAATAATTTGCAGTATTTTTATTGTGAAATATTTTATAAAGACAAAACGAAATAGTTATTTGATATAAAGCGTAATGTATTTTGTTAACGTGCCAAGCTTTTTCATTTCATGTTAAGGTGAAAAATACTTTAGGAATGAGCTGATGGTAGTTTTAAAAGCCACTATTAATAGCTTTATGTTTGTGTTGTCTAAACATGACAATCTGAGTTAGTACTTGCTACAAATAACTAGAAATCTGAGTGTATAAGGTAAATTACTGCGTTTAAATTGCTGTTTTAGTAGACATGCTGAGATTTTGACAACTTCTCACAAAGGCAGGTCATATACATACGAATTAAATATTTCATTTTCTTTTGAACGCAGTTTACTGTTTAATTGTTTACAAGCAGGTGGCCTATTACAGTCTTTATCTAACGCAAGTAGGAAGTATGAATAAGTTTTTTGATGAATAAATCAACGGCTTGATTATGTTGTGAAACTGTGATTTAAAAATAACCCTCCAAGTAACTTGCAAAACCAAATAGATTTAGGAATAGCAATTTATGCAAATCTGCCATTATGGTGCAGCAGCTGTGACTGATAATATTTTAGCATCTGTACCGAGTAAAAGCATATTTATGTAAAAGCCAGCTGGAACTGGACTTCAACTAAATATTTTTGTGAATCATGTGACCCACGCTTATTTTTGTTCTGGACTCAAAAGTTGCATAATTATCTAATGAAAAACACCTGCATGGTTATAGTTGAAGTGTGATATTGTAATGTATTTCGGCCTTGTTACCACAAAGGTCGACTAGTCTCAAGTATTGTACGTCTCTCCAGAGGGGACACTGTGCTGTACGACAGTCACAACTATGTTCAGCACTGCGGGATCATTTGGCAAACACAGAGCCCACAACTCAAACAAACTACACAAAATGTGGTTTGAATAATGGCTCTATTCCTCAACACCAAAGTCCTAGGGTGGCGGTCCACTAGGCTGTTTGGCAAGACATGAGTGAATGAATGCAGTGAACGTATAGGAATCTAACCCTTTTATAGGTAAGCTGGCAGGAAGTGATTAGCATAATATTATATAAAAGTAAAGGTACAGGAAGTAATTAGACCAATCGGAATACATATAAATAGTAGACAAATCATACAATGCATAGGGAATAAAAGTAGTTGGTGCCAAGCGGCTAAAGACTGAGTCCTATCTCCTATTGTCCAATCACAGGTATCTGCAGGGCTCCAGGGCTAAAGTTAGCTTGTGGTTATGGTATTCGTAAATCCGAGGAAGGGTACTTCCTGTTCTTGCTCTAGAGTAGGATCCTAGATAGTTTGCAGGTCCGCTACTATGGCGGCCATCTTAGACCGGCCCTGTGTCACCATACCGGGTCGGAAAGGGTTCAATACCGGCCCTGCATACTGTGCTACCGGCAAAGTGAGGCTTTCCACTATCACAACAGCTTTCGATGGCTGTGGGTGGAACTTTAGCGCACTGATGTGGAAATTGGAGTGGTAAACAACCAATTTACCACTGCTTTTCATCAAAATCTACCACAATATGGTGGAGAATATGTGTGCACATCATTTTCAATACCTACACATGGAACCCTACACCGGGGTCGCTTGGGGTCAGTCGGGGTAACTCAGGATAGCTCAAAGTAACTCAGAGTAGCTTAAAATAGTTGTCTAGAGAAGAAACAGAGTTTTCTTTTGGTCCAAACCAGATCAAAGTTGGACCATTATTGGCCAGGCTGTATCCCATTTGGTATCCTGCCAATTTCTATTCATGTATAAGGGTAGGGAGAGGGAAAGAGTTGTCAAACGCTCAGGGTCCTGTACACACAACTTTGGGTGACTGATTGCTGCATGGTGAGAGACACTGGGGGTTGAGGGAAAGGGTGCAAGTACAAGAATATATGTAAACTAAGTTGGAATGAAGGTAGAGACATCCTGGAATCAACGTCGACCTACCAGGAATCAAAGTTGATTATGTTAAAGAGAAAAAAAATTGGTGTTTATTTTAGGAAGTGTCGACATTCCTTCCCGGGATATATAAATTTCCGTTTTGACATTCATTCCAGAATACAATGAATTCTTGTTTTCTCCTAAAGTAGATGACTCCTGGAATGGAAGTAGAAATGATATTTGATATATTACCACCCATCCAGGAATGAAAGTCAAAATTTTCTTGTTCCTAGCATAGTCGACATTTGTTCCAGGTTTCTCGACGCTCATACCAGTATGTGTCTACATTCATTCCTGTTTGCGTTCATTCATCTCTACATTCATTCCAGCTCCCTAAAAAAAACTTGTTTTAAAAGAATAAATATGATTAAAAACCATCCATTTAATGTCCTGGAGTACTTCATGCTATCAGGCATTATAAAACCGGCACTGCTAACATATTGCTACTAATTATAATGCACTAGAGATAAAGAATTCATTAACATTTTAGATTGAGACTACCAGAAGTTAGCGTCCAAGTTCTAAGCATAGATTTATGTGGCTATATAAACATATATACCTGCTTGTGAAGAGTTCCATATCAGACAATGGCCAAAATATTTATTTCTGGTGGACAACTAGTAGTGATGCTTTTTAGTGCAGTCATCAGCAAATTGGCAGCAAACCAGATATCTGTAAATAAACTTGATTAAGTTCTGGAGGTGTGTAGGACAAACTTGTAAGATTTGGCTAAAAACTGCACGTTTGTGTAACTGTGAATGAACTACTTACTAGCTACTTTGTATTTTAAACACTTACTAAAGATAATGTCACTCATCTTGTATGATAGCTCAGATAAATGGATAATAATAATTATTTAGCAAATAATAAACTGAGTTATTAGTGATAACTTATGATGACTCATTTCATGTCCATCTAGTGTTGGCAATTAGTCACTCCTTAAAACCAAGCATTGTTTTACCATGATACTTTTTATTGTGATCTTATTGGCTGTAAGCCAATATTGCTGCTGATTTCATCATCTTCGTTGGGAAAAATAACAATTTTGTATAGAGCCCTTTTCAAATGCATTGTGGATCACAAAGCACTGTGGTGGATTTTTGCAACATACCACCCCACCCCCTGCCCCTTTCTCTGCCCCTAACTGCTATTACCCCCACCCCAGTACAGCCTGCGAGCAGTCACTGAAGAGAAACGTTCACTTTGATTTAGTGAAATTGTTCCCTCCTAACACAGCCATGCAGCCAAGAGCAGATAACCCTACATGATGTTTGCATGTCACAAGCCAGGTCGACGTGGCCAACCATGTATGATTCCCTAGTGTACTGAAACAGACAAGTTTGGGCAGCATGATGCAACCAACCTAACAACCTCAACTAGTAAGATAGGCGGTTGGATCCAGTGCATAGGATGATGTCTATACACCAACCTATTTCTCCCGGCTCAGAGGAGAGAGTACCGACTTACAGGGTCAGAGCCTAAGGAAATGCTGTTACCAACTAAGGGGTACTAGCTTCCCCTAGGACTTACTGAATGGAACATTAGAACAAACCAAAACCTACCATGCACCTATTATTTCATTAGGTTGATTTATTATTTCATATTTGTATATTCTATGTTATTGGTAAATTGCATATATGTTGTTGTATCGTTGGAGGACCTAACGCCCTGGTCACACTAGGGCGATAACCAAACTATAACAAAACTTTATTAGGTGATCGCTGAAGCACGGCAAAATGTTTTTTGTTAAGCCGGTCAACGCGAAAACTGTAAAGCCTCGTTAACACTAGGCGACTGCGACTCTATTGATGGTCGCAGGCGAAGGCGCATGTTGCCTTTGCACTGCTGCGACACCCAAAACTTTTTGAGTTTTGACTTTTGCGACTTCGGAGTTGCCCAACCATCTTAACTAAATTAATTTATTGCGTTCCTGCTCACGCAGTTAGATTGATGAGTTGTGAGTTAATTACTACCAGTTTTCTACCAGGCAGCAGTTTTCTATGCGTCTTGTGGATTTTTTATTAACCTACTATATGAAAGTTTAATTTATTTATAGATAATAATACCATTTACTGAAATTAAATAATAATTTGGAGAAAATCTAACATTCGTTTTGTGTTTGCATCCAAAATAATAATGACAACTACTCCGAATATGAATTATTTATTATTGTTGAATATACATGGTTTGATTCTTTTGATAAGAAAAATAAAAAAACACACATGTCAACAATGCTGGTAATAATTAATAATTTAATAACAACCTTATGATCTTATAACAATCATGGTTTACATTATATCCAGGCTAGAATGAACAAAATATTGGAGCCACTATATAGAGCAACTTAATTGGTTAAACTGTGTCATGTGGCTATGAAGACGCTGTGACTTGCCGCTCAAACCCAACACTGCTGGATTGCTGCGTCTCAGCCTGCGACAACTCTGCATCTCCATCGGAAGCTGCGCCAGTCTTGTGCGTCGAGACACAAGTGGCAAACTTCAAAGGAGTCGGAGTCGCAGTCGCCTAGTGTAAGCACGGCTTGACTGATTCGTTACGCCTAGTGATCACTAGTTATGCCTAAAGTTTCATCTAATGACTGAGCAGTGTGCTTTGTGCGCGGGCTTGCTCATACTTTTCTGCAGGATGCAAGAGCATGGAAAAAAATTGAAGCAAAGTTTGGATTAGATTATTTCAGTAAATCGCTTAGTTTCAAAAGCTATTACTATTCTAAGTAATTTATTTTAATTCATTATTATTATCATTCATTTATTTAGAAGCCATTATTAAAATAATCAAATGGATAATTATTTTTCTAAAATGTCAAATTTGCTACTATGGAAACCATGCGTTCGTTGTGAATGGTCCTGATGTTAGAGACCAGCCAATATCGGCACATAGAAAAGCAAATAATTGATGAGCTTATGTTGTTCAATAGTCCAATCATATGCAAACAACGCAACTGATGAATGCATGCTCGTGGAGCGACGTCTTGTGTTGTCGGCAAAGGCTGGTCAGCCGGGACATAGCTTCCCTTGGTGTTAGCCCAAAACGTGCTCATAGTGCAGTAAATATACCCTGTAGATGCGGAGGCTATCCACTGTCCAATGCTCTACCCCGTAGTGCATCTCTCAAATGTAACATGGCCGTGTTCTCCGGCCAATCGTTCATCTCTGCTACTTCCATGAATTGGTTGATGAAGTATTCGACGTCTCCTTCACCGTCAAACTTTGGAGCTTTAAAAGTAGCTTGTGCATTGCCTTGGTTGGGCCTCATCATGGCTGTCAATGCTTCGGTTAATCTGTCAATTGCTGTAACTTCTGGGTTTCCAGCAGGTGCTCTACCGGCGCTGCGTGCTCTCTAGGTGGCCATCCTTTGCAGATAGAGGAGTGATCTCAACTCAAATCTAAATGATGGTCAGTGCAACTAGATCCCGGGACGGGATCAGTGTTTCCAGTGGCTCTCCCAGATCTATAGGTCGGTGTAGGGGATTCTGTGACAGTATCTGGCACTCCTTCACTTGTAACAACCGTTACGAAACTTTCTTGTACTGCTGCACGGCGGAGCAAGCTCTACGAGCCTACAGACAGTAATGTAGGGGCACTGTAAGTGGATACAGTGCCGGAGTCAGTGTTACAATCTGAGTAGCACTCCAAGCTGCAATAACTTCAGTAGCTGAGCCTGTATAGCGGATACACGACTCTCTCTCTCGCTTGTACAGTACCGATATCTCAATGTTCAGGGGGGAGCGAACTCAACGAGCCTGTAGCCTGTACTGGACTGCTGCAAACGGAGCAAGCTCTACGGTTGATGCAGACAGCCTTTAGTAGGTGATACTGTGCTGGGATAGCTGCTGAAGGGCAGAGGGCCTCATCGAGCCTGCAGAGAAATCCGGTAGTATTTTGGGCCAATAGCTTCTTCAGATCTACTCTCCGTAGATCAATCTTTTTCTCCTCTTTCCAGATCTACACCCGGTAGATCAAGCTTCTTTTTTAGTGATAGCTGGCCTGCAGTGCATTCGCAGGGCCAGAGGGTAGGGTGAAAGAGCACAGCATGGGAAGGTACCGTTTATCCCACCGCTGCCACCAATGTAATGGATTCCGGTCTGGTTACCATGGACATCAACTATGCTCAAGTGTTGTACCTCTCTCCAGAGGGGACACAGTACTGCTCGACAGTGACAACTGTTCAGGGTAACCGAATTACCCGGTAAAGCAAGAGCCCATGGCTCAAACAACCAACACAGCGTAGTGCTTGAATAAGTGGCTATATTATCAAGACAAAGTCTTTAAGGGTAATTATTCCTCTAGGGTGTTTGTGGCAAGACATGAGAATGAGTGCGACGATTATGGAAAAAGTCTCTCCTTTTATAGGAGAGCTCACAGGAACTAATTAGCATAAAGTATATAACAGTAAGAGCACAGGAAGTAATCTAGCCAATGCAATCAATTATATAAATAGTGATCCAATCATACAATGCAAATAAGTTAAATGAGAAAAGCGCCAAGTGGCTAAGGGCGGAGTCCTGTCTCCTACTGTCCAATCAGAGGTCCTGTAGGGCTCTCAGGCTATAGTTAGAATACAGTCCACTAAGTCAGTAATCCGAGGAAGGGTGGTTCCGGTTCCTGGCCTGGACTGAGTTCCTAGATGGTTTTGAAGTTCCTCTGCTATGTTGGCCATCTTATGCCCGCCGGGTCGGTAAGGGGTCAATACCGGCCCTGCAGGGGTCACTACCGGCCCTGCACACTATGCCACTGGCACAGTAAGACTTTCACCTGAACAGCAGTTAGCCGAACGCTGTAGGTTAAAGTCTAGCGCATTGTCTCGCAAGGGTGGATAGTAAACTGCCTGTTCACTAGTAACCTCCACCAAAATCTACCACAATACGGTATCAGCAGCTCAGCATGATGCTATCTTTGTTGTTATAGAACCACACCAAATGACACCAAAATACTTCAGTTACTTCATGAAAAAAATAAATAAAAAATAAATATAATTGGTATAATGCTACAAGTATTGCACATTTCAATAAAATCTACAAGCAGGTACACTTTAAAACTTTGTTACAAAACTATTGAGCTGCATAAAAAGTAATCTTCTAAGTTTGATGTTGAACTGTAGACAAAATGTATTGAGTTATATAACACAGAGGTAGTATTTAGTTAACTTTGCCAAAGCTCTTATCGCTTCTGTCATTCCAGTCTCTGTAATATTACAAAAGTGAATGCTGAACAGATGACTAAAAGTTGGAGCAGAGCAAAGCGTACAGAAACCAAAGTTCATTTGGAAAAAGTGTGCACCGTAAACCATGTCACGCTTTTGATCTAGTAAGTTTGGTAAACCTGAACATTTAAAAAACACCCAGTTGTTGTGTTGGTTCTGTTGGTGTTTTTGCTATTGAGCATTTATATGTTTAAAAATAAATCTTCACAACACATACCTGTACATGAAGGTTGAGCTTCTATAAGGGTTGGTGTTAAATCACCTTGTACACATTTATCATATCCTCCTATGTCACATATTAGTTTAGCATTTATAGCCCTGACCGTGTCTCTGCTAGTAGAGTCCAGTAGTTCATATCTATCTAGGCAGCGATCAAACTTGTTGGAGAGGTCAACCAGCAAGGAAACTCCCTGGAAAAAATAAATGTATAATTAATTATTGTAAAATGATGAATCTTTATGTACAATGAAGTAAAGAAACTTAAAAATGCTTTCAGAAACTTTTGACAAAATCGGTTTTAGCAATAGCGTGTCGATTATATTCAAACCAACCTCATCTACTGACATGGATGTAAAATTCATACAAGATACAGGAGTTCTATAGAATATATGCAATCCCATTTGGTCAGCTTGCATCTGTAACAGAGAAAATATACAATAAAATAAACTTTCTGCACTGAAATATTTTTGAGAAAAAGGTTATCGTATTTGTTGATTCTGTCCATTTATTACTTACAAACCAGCTGTTTGATGTCTGAGCAATAAGTCTCACTTGGGTATCGGCTGTTGGGTTCCTTTGGAAGTATCGGCGAATTGTTCTAGATTCCATTGATGGAATAACCACAGCCAACAAAACTAGAAATTGATGCATAGTTTGTGGACCTTCAAACTCCAAAACCGCAATTCAAAATGTGAGATTTTGATGGATTTAATAAAGTTTTCAACTAAAGGCAGAAGCTTTTGTTCTGAATAATAAATAACATTATTTCAAATTGACTCCAAAAATTATATACGTTTTATTTCTTAAAGGGCTTAGGACGGGCTTTTCAAGAAGCACTTTGTGTGTAGAGTTGTTTTTTCATCAAGCATTGTAAAACTATTGAGAAAACTCACTTGCGGCAATAAAAGTGCATTAGGTATGTAGAGGTCTATGGATGTCTACGACAAAGCGTTCGACAGAAGGGACTATCTGCATTATGATATTATATAGTATATTCCAGCAAGTAGTTTGTACAGTTTTGTTACTTTTTCAGTTTCGAACTACTTTTTAAAAATCTTAATTATTATTATTTAGTGATTTTGAATTTTTTTCTTGGAAAAATAGCCGGTATTTCAGAACTGATTATTATCATTGTTGAAATAAAAACAACGCCGGAAATACAATTTCGGCAATGTTTTTTTTCACCTAGTATTATTATAAAATTATATTAATGTTATTATTTGATTAATTTTTCACTTGAAAATTGTTATTTTGATAAAAAACTTTCATTAATTCTTTTGATTTTGATCACAAACACTATCACGTGAACGCCGGTGTATACATAATAGCAAGCTTACCAAAGATAAAACAAATTGCTGTCTTGAGAAAAACAGCTGCAAAAAGTTAAATTTTGTTGCAATATCATTTTCTTGCAATCAAAAGAGTCTCTGCACAATACTAATATTTAGGAAGCCCTCCTTCTATGCAAACAAGCCATATTTTCGAAAACTCGCTATATAGCTTTATATAACTTGGTGCGTCTTCATGAAAAAAAGGCGTCTTAGTGAGTGCTGTCTGTGTCTATAGGAATCGTCTTACTGGTGAGAGGGCAACTCCAGATAATTTTTCTGAACAGATTTCAACCTCAAAAAGTTTAAATTAAATCAAATCCTCTTCAAATTAGGCCTCCTAGGCCCTTTAAGTGAAAGATGAAAAAAGATCTTGAAATCAAATAAAATGTTTAAATCTCAACAAACATATCTCATACTTACCAAGAACTGCCAGAAAAAGAATAAGTTTCATGTTAGCACTTATTGTTCAAAACACTCTAAGCAAACATCACTTTTGAAAATTTATCCAACTCTTTCTGAACTATTAGCATTTCCACTCTTATATATGAGATTCAGCAGTGGAATAATCACATGTAGGTGGTATAGGTTGTACAATTACTCATTTTTCCTGCTTGCAAATTATTCACTTTGAGGAGGAGTATTGAGAAAGAGGGCTCTGTATAAGTCTTTTTTATAAAACTATTTAGGTTTGAGGTATATATTGGTAACACAATTCCACTAGATTTTATGCAAAGAGCACATGTATTTTTACAGCCTTGTAGAACTTTTAGAAAAATCATCTTAACGTTTAATTTCGCACAAAGTTTTTGAAAAGTTTAACTACACATTTTTGCCTGCTATATTTTCATTATCATTTAGCAGAAGAATGTAAAATGAAACTTTGAGGGTTTCAATTAGTCTGAAAGTGATGTAAAACACTATTAAGACAAAACATTGCCAACTATTATACTTTTTATGGGATAGTTTATTCCCTAACAATGTTACACAAATTCACATGCTTAATGATTAATATTCACTCATGATTGAAGGGGTGGCTACACACACCTGGATTTTGTCGGTATGCGGTGAAAACGCATTTTTTTTCTTTGCAAGCGAGGTTTTTTTTTACAAAAAGAAGCTCAATTTCGTAGACCAACATGTTGGTACACGAAATTTTTTTTGTCTGACGCTTCGGTGATTGGACAATTATTATTAAATAACCATCCTCAATTGGATAAAATATAAGGACGAAATTTGACGACTCCAGTGAACTTTTTTTATAATTCAACCTGGACCTGGTCATTAATGGTTGGCCTACAGACCAATTGTTACTTCTATCAAGGGGGTATTTTTTATTTATAAACAACTTATTATTATTTATAAATGGTAATTATTCATTACGGATAAAAAGATTATTTATCTGGTATGATAAACAAGCATCATAAGTAATTAATAGTTATAATTTATATTTATAATAGTCGTTATAATGACTATTTTCAATAATTATGTCTTCTTTGACTCACTGGACACTCCGTAGCGTTGCGGTGATCAATCATCTGTGTGTGTAGCCACTAGAGCGATGCTACGAAACGTATTTCTTGTCATATTCCTACGAAACGTAGTTGTGTGTAGCCACGGCTTTAATGTATGATATATTTATTTACTTAATTACTTAAATTCTTTACCGCTAGCAGTTAGCTAATGGTTGCTGAGTGAAATTAGGGTAAAGTTTTTATTTAACTTAATGACAGATCTTTTGTTTACCTAATAACTTTTAACCAAACTTTTATTTTACGATAATTACATCTTGCACAATGTGCGAGTAGCATTTTTTAGAGGAAATTTTAGTATATTTTGGTGTAATAGATTTGTTTGTATCAGTCCTATTATAAACAAACACCAATAAACTGGTCTAGCAAGTGACACTTTAATCCTGCATTCTGTGTGGGGGAAGGCCTTAGTGTCCGACACAAACCGGTACCAAAACTTAGACTAATCTGATTTATAAACTTTACACGAAACTATGCACTCCTTTCTTGAACGTCTACAGAATGAGCAAACCTTTTCAATGCGCAACAAAAATAAACATAAATTGAGTTTAATATATGAGGATATGTCACGCTTTGCTAAACATCGTCGCACCTAGACAACAGTAAACGTCTGTTACCGGTTATGGTGCACTTGGAATCAGGAAATGCGTAGACGACCGTTACAAAACAGATAATGATTAATATTGCTACAAAAACCCTGAAATCTAGTTAATTGGGTGCTTTAGTTAATCCTCTGTACACGCAGATCCTTCATAAAAATCCAAACTTGAAGCAAAAAACCCTCAAGGCTATTTCTGAACCAGCTGAATCAAGAGCTGTGAAATGTGCTGGAAACTCTAATCTTTATGTATCTATGTCAATATGTGCTGTTGCAAACAAAACTGTTAATATTATTGAACAAATTAAGAACAACATTTCTCTTTGGTTTCTGCTAAATTCCTACTATGTCTCTAGCACCAAGAAGTTTACAGAGCTAATTAATTGTATTGGCTGAAATTATATGTAGACTGAGAACTTTAATCTGTTGTGAAGTGAGATGACCAAACAGAACTAACAATTACCCGCAGGGGTTTCAATCTCGAAGCTCATGGATGAAATTTATTTGAAAGATGGCAAAGAGGATAGTTCATAAAAACCCCCGTCTTTGGCATTGGAGTTACAGACACAAAACTATCAATAATTTTCAATATCTATGATCACGGTTTCTAAGGAAGCAAGCACTTCCGTTTTTTAAACCCTTTGAGAGGTTTTCTTAATTTTTATTTTGAAAGTAATGTTTTCTTTCCTTTGAATGCATTTTAAAGCAAATAAACAAAGATTTAAGGAAAAAATGGATCAGTGAATCTGGAACATGTTCTTGAATACAATTCGATGCGGCAATGTACAGATGTGGCAATGTACAGTTTCTGGCAACAGAAGCCCAGTGAAAAAGACAGTGGCCATCCCCATTTTAGAGGCCAAACTTTGTTATAATTTCGTACCTCTACGTTAAAGTTATGTCAATTTTCATTGCCTTTTAAGGAGATATCTACAGACAAGCTAAACTGTACTATGACTCACATTGATGAAAACGACAATTAATGTTTGTTTACTGCCAATAGGTTACCGGACTCAATACGCTATTGATACCAATTCTGACTCACTAGTAAAGAATTAAGTTATATATTGTGTGCTTGGTATGGTGTGAATGTGCACATTGCAGGAAGTCATAGAGGTTGCTCCATTCTTTAGTTACCTCACATGCTACACTGCCAAAACTTAAATAGCTCTCCTAATGACTGTTTCCAAAAAAGCTATTCAACAGACAGAACTAATCAATAGGAGTTGAGCCAAGCATGAAAGTATTATTACGTATGTATAACAGGATTGAGTTTGTTTCACCATTGCAGGTGCACACCACCACACCTCCCACTAAATGGTACAATGATACACTTTTATTTCTAAGTCAACTGATTCATTAATCTCTAAGTCTGTGCAAGGGAGGACGTGGAAGGTAAAATCTGCAGCAAACCAAATAGTGTTGCATTAAAGGAAAGCTAGTTGGCATAAAAACAGCCAAATCAAGTGACAACTGTGAGCAGAGAAGTGGTAGACACCACAATCCACTACAACATTATTTTGTGTATGACATTACACTTTTGTACTGATGCCATTACATTGTGTATGACACTCTTGTACTGATGCCATTACATTGTGTATGACACTTTTGTACTGATGCCATTACATTGTGTATGACATTACACTCTTGTACTAATGCCATTACATTGTGTATGACACTCTTGTACTGATGCCATTACATTGTGTATGACATTACATTCTTGTACTGATGCCATTACATTGTGTATGACACTCTTGTACTGATGCCATAGCATTGTGTATGACACTCTTGTACTGATGCCATTACATTGTATATGACATTACACTCTTGTACTGATGCCATTACATTGTGTATGACACTCTTGTACTGATGCCATTACATTGTGTATGACACTCTTGTACTGATGCCATTACATTGTGTATGACACTATTGTACTGATACCATTACATTGTGTATGACATTACACTCTTGTACTGATGCCATTACATTGTGTATGACACTCTTGTACTGATGCCATTACATTGTGTATGACACTATTGTACTGATACCATTACATTGTGTATGACATTACACTCCTGTACTGTTGCCGTTACATTGTGTATGACATTACACTCTTGTACTGATGCCATTACATTGTGTATGACACTCTTGTACTGATACCATTACATTGTGTATGACATTACACTCTTGTACTGATGCCATTACATTGTGTATGACACTTTTGTACTGATGCCATTACATTGTGTATGACACTCTTGTACTGATGCCATTACATTGTGTATTACACTCTTGTACTGATGCCATTACATTGTGTATGACATTACACTCTTGTACTAATGCCATTACATTGTGTATGACACTTTTGTACTGATGCCATTACATTGTGTATGACATTACACTCTTGTACTAATGCCATTACATTGTGTATGACACTCTTGTACTGATGCCATTACATTGTGTATGACATTACATTCTTGTACTGATGCCATTACATTGTGTATGACACTCTTGTACTGATACCATTACATTGTGTATGACACTCTTGTACTGATGCCATTACATTGTGTATGACATTACACTTTTGTACTGATGCCATTACATTGTGTATGACATTACACTCTTGTACTAATGCCATTACATTGTGTATGACACTCTTGTACTGATGCCATTACATTGTGTATGACACTCTTGTACTGATGCCATTACATTGTGTATGACATTCTTGTACTGATGCCATTACATTGTGTATGACACTCTTGTACTGATGCCATTACATTGTGTATGACATTACACTCTTGTACTGATGCCATTACATTGTGTATGACACTATTGTACTGATGCCATTACATTGTGTATGACATTACACTCTTGTACTGATGCCATTACATTGTGTATGACATTCTTGTACTGATGCCATTACATTGTGTATGACACTCTTGTACTGATACCATTACATTGTGTATGACATTCTTGTACTGATGCCATTACATTGTGTATGACACTCTTGTACTGATGCCATTACATTGTGTATGACATTACACTCTTGTACTGATGCCATTACATTGTGTATGACATTACACTTTTGTACTGATGCCATTACATTGTGTATGACACTCTTGTACTGATGCCATTACATTGTGTATGACACTATTGTACTGATGCCATTACATTGTGTATGACACTCTTGTACTGATGCCATTACATTGTGTATGACACTATTGTACTGATACCATTACATTGTGTATGACATTACACTCTTGTACTGATGCCATTACATTGTGTATGACATTACACTTTTGTACTGATGCCATTACATTGTGTATGACATTACACTTTTGTACTGATGCCATTACATTGTGTATGACACTCTTGTACTGATGCCATTACATTGTGTATGACATTACACTCTTGTACTGATGCCATTACATTGTGTATGACACTCTTGTACTGATGCCATTACATTGTGTATGACATTCTTGTACTGATGCCATTACATTGTGTATGACATTACACTCTTGTACTGATGCCATTACATTGTGTATGACACTCTTGTACTGATGCCATTACATTGTGTATGACATTACATTCTTGTACTGATGCCATTACATTGTGTATGACACTCTTGTACTGATACCATTACATTGTGTATGACACTCTTGTACTGATGCCATTACATTGTGTATGACATTACACTCTTGTACTGATGCCATTACATTGTGTATGACACTCTTGTACTGATGCCATTACATTGTGTATGACACTCTTGTACTGATGCCATTACATTGTGTATGACACTCTTGTACTGATGCCATTACATTGTGTATGACATTACACTCTTGTACTGATGCCATAACATTGTGTATGACATTCTTGTACTGATGCCATTACATTGTGTATGACATTAAACTCTTGTACTGATGCCATTACATTGTGTATGACATTACACTCTTGTACTGATGCCATTACATTGTGTATGACACTCTTGTACTGATGCCATTACATTGTGTATGACATTACACTCTTGTACTGATGCCATTACATTGTGTATGACACTCTTGTATTGATGCCATTACATTGTGTATGACATTACACTCTTGTACTGATGCCATTACATTGTGTGTGACACTCTTGTACTGATGCCATTACATTGTGTATGACACTCTTGTACTGATGCCATTACATTGTGTATGACATGACACTCTTGTACTGATGCCATTACATTGTGTATGACATTACACTCTTGTACTGATGCCATTACATTGTGTATGACACTCTTGTACTGATGCCATTACATTGTGTATGACATTACACTCTTGTACTGATGCCATTACATTGTGTATGACACTCTTGTACTGATGCCATTACATTGTGTATGACACTCTTGTACTGATGCCATTACATTGTGTATGACACTCTTGTACTGATGCCATTACATTGTGTATGACATTACACTCTTGTACTGATGCCATAACATTGTGTATGACATTCTTGTACTGATGCCATTACATTGTGTATGACATTAAACTCTTGTACTGATGCCATTACATTGTGTATGACATTACACTCTTGTACTGATGCCATTACATTGTGTATGACACTCTTGTACTGATACCATTACATTGTATATGACATTACACTCTTGTACTGATGCCATTACATTGTGTATGACATTACACTCTTGTACTGATGCCGTTACATTGTGTATGACACTCTTGTACTGATACCATTACATTGTATATGACATTACACTCTTGTAATGATGCCATTACATTGTGTATGACATTACACTCTTGTACTGATGCCATTACATTGTGTATGACATTCTTGTACTGATGCCATTACATTGTGTATGACATTACACTCTTGTACTGATGCCATTACATTGTGTGTGACACTTTTGTACTGATACCATTACATTGTGTATGACATTACACTCTTGTACTGATGCCATTACATTGTGTATGACATTACACTCTTGTACTGATACCATTACATTGTGTATGACATTACACTCTTGTACTGATGCCATTACGTTGTGTAGGACATTACACTCTTGTACTGATGCCAATATTTGTGCTCTGATAGAACTGTTGTACAGTACTTAAAGTCACTGTCTTGTATGTTTGAGCTAAAGGCTCACCACAGTTGTTAAGTTCAGCCATTCCTTCGCAGTAGTTTGAAGTGCCCTCCCGACACAGGGTCACCTCTGCAGAGAAGTAGATTGTTGTTTGCCAGTTTGTGAAAGGCTGACTGTCTTGTTGTGCCGGCAGTCAGTAGTTTACCCGGTGAAAACTGTCTGGTAGAAAAGTGGTGGGTGCCAGAACCCACTACAATATTACTTTACTGCAGTCTTTGTTACACAGTTTCGTCCTCCTCACCGCAAACACTTTATCATTTTACTGCCACTACTGAAGTTAACACAGAAGTTAAAAAAGAGTAATTTTCAGACTTATATATGCCTATAGGCAGGCTGTAAAGAGCATTATATTGTGACAAAACATGACACGTTGTGACATAACATGACACATTGTGACATAACATGACACATTGTGACATAACATAACACATAGGGACATAACATGGCACATTCAGAGGGTTATGGCTCTTGTCATTTTTGTGGGTTAAAGAAACTGTAACCAGAGATTTTGAACACTTAAAGGTTTGGTTTGGGGGTGGTCTGACATTGAAAATCTGACCCAACCATCAGATTCTCCAATGTCTTTTGGGTACTGACCACAAATTTCAAGTCAATTCATCAATCACAAGCCATGTGGCAGCTGTTTTTGTACACCACCATTTGATGGCTGGTTGAAAAACGTTCCTAATTGTTGCAGTGATATCGTGACGTACATGGAACCTGTGTACTGTTTATAAGCCAATGAGCATTTAGCTACTGGGCCGTGATTGGTTGAACATTAATTGACCTAATATCAAAGCAGTCTGGCTGGCGATTGCATAAGTTTTTATATGGTTTCATTTTTTTAATGTTTGTAGCGAAGGTTACCAGTCACCATAAGTAACTACTACTTTGTAAGGTCCCCCTGATGGTTGCTACCAACAGGCATGCCTCGCAAATGAATAATAGAACAAGTCCGGTGTCTATTACAATCACTCTATTGCTTCAATCAAGCAATTGAAACATTTTTAACTATACTGGCACAGGATAACTACTACCTCGAGCCTGGGTAGCTATCCTGGGTCAGCATCAAGATGGCTGCCATAGCCTGAGAAACAAAAAGTTGCCTAAGGACCTATACAGACCATATGCAGACCCTAGCTATTCTCAAATCACCAGATATCGATAACCGAGGCTGTCAAAGCCGATATCCCCAGGAGATAGAAATCAGCAGTTGCTACTGGTTGACCATCCATTGACTCTGCCCCTTACCTATGGGCACCAGTTCTTTTTAAGTTGTATACTGTTATCTCATTGGTTTATATTTTTATCTTAACTGTTGATTTGTGTATACGAATTGACTTTGCTTGTGATAGAAGTACTTGGAAAACTAGGCCAAGTACTTCCTGTCACTTCCTATGACTCTGCCTATAAACGGTAGAGCTTTTGCGTCCAGTGATTGTGCTGTAAACAACTGCTGTGATTCACCTTCATCATGTTGTATTGGATTGACATGCTGTTATGTTATATTAAAACTGCATGCTCAGCATCGTTATTTTATTTTAAGTACAATACATATTTTATATTCCCCAAAGCACTGTGTATATGTCTGAGCCGCGAGTTAAAGTCGAGTGTTTTCCTTTACAACTAGTTGCAAGTGCCATCTCCGCACGGGGTCAACTCTGGAGAGAAGTTGACTGTCTATTGTCAGAGCTTGTGACGCTGACTGTCTTGTTGTGCTGGCAGATGACGGTTTGCTCGGTGACAACTACGAGTGGAGAAGTAGCAGGACCCCAAAATCCGCTACATAAGACCTCTAACACAGTACAAGACCTCTAACACAGCACAAGACCTCTAACACAGCACAAGACCTCTAACACAGTACAAGACCTCTAACACAGTACAAGACCTCTAACACAGTACAAGACCTCTAACACAGTACAAGACCTCTAACACAGTACAAGACATCTAACACAGCACAAGACCTCTAACATAGCACAAGACCTCTAACACAGTATAAGACATCTAACACATCACAAGACTTCTAACATAGCACAAGACCTCTAACACAGTACAAGACCTCTAACACAGTACAAGATCTCTAACACAGTACAAGACATCTAACACAGCACAAGACCTCTAACACAGTACAAGACCTCTAACACAGTACAAGACCTCTAACACAGTACAAGACATCTAACACAGCACAAGACCTCTAACATAGCACAAGACCTCTAACACAGTACAAGACATCTAACACATCACAAGACTTCTAACATAGCACAAGACCTCTAACACAGTACAAGATCTCTAACACAGTACAAGACCTCTAACACAGCACAAGACCTCTAACACAGTACAAGACCTCTAACACAGTACAAGACCTCTAACACAGTACAAGACATCTAACACAGTACAAGACCTCTAACACAGTACAAGACCTCTAACACAGCACAAGACCTCTAACACAGTACAAGACCTCTAACACAGTACAAGACCTCTAACACAGTACAAGACATCTAACACAGCACAAGACATCTAACACAGTACAAGACCTCTAGCACAGCACAAGACCTCTAACACAGTACAAGACCTCTAACACAGCACAACACCTCTAACACAGTACAAGACATCTAACACAGCACAAGACCTCTAACACAGTACAAGACCTCTAACACAGTACAAGACATCTAACACAGCACAAGACCTCTAACACAGTACAAGACATCTAACACATCACAAGACTTCTAACATAGCACAAGACCTCTAACACAGTACAAGACCTCTAACACAGTACAAGATCTCTAACACAGTACAAGACCTCTAACACAGTACAAGACCTCTAACACAACACAAGACCTCTAACACAGTACAAGACCTCTAACACAGCACAAGACATCTAACACAGTACAAGACCTCTAACACAGTACAAGACCTCTAACACAGCACAAGACCTCTAACACAGTACAAGACCTCTAACACAGTACAAGACCTCTAACACAGCACAAGACCTCTAACACAGCACAAGACCTCTAACACAGTACAAGACCTCTAACACAGTACAAGACCTCTAACACAGCACAAGACCTCTAACACAGCACAAGACCTCTAACACAGTACAAGACCTCTAACACAGTACAAGACCTCTAACACAGTACAAGACCTCTAACACAGCACAAGACCTCTAACACAGTACAAGACCTCTAACACAGCACAAGACCTCTAACACAGTACAAGACCTCTAACACAGTACAAGACCTCTAACACAGTACAAGACCTCTAACACAGTACAAGACCTCTAACACAGTACAAGACCTCTAGCACAGCACAAGACCTCTAACACAGTACAAAACCTCTAACACAGCACAAGACCTCTAACACAGTACAAGACCTCTAACACAGCACAAGACCTCTAACACAGTACAAGACCTCTAACACAGCACAAGACCTCTAACACAGTACAAGACCTCTAACACAGCACAAGACCTCTAACACAGTACAAGACCTCTAACACAGTACAAGACCTCTAACACAGCACAAGACCTCTAACACAGTACAAGACCTCTAACACAGTACAAGACCTCTAACACAGTACAAGACCTCTAACACAGTACAAGACCTCTAACACAGCACAAAACCTGTAACACAGTACAAGACCTCTAACACAGTACAAGACCTCTAACACAGCACAATTTTTTCAAGCTTGAAATTGTCATCAATTGAGTTGGAATGTCTATGATATCAAATGGGTACAATGAGATCTTCATCAGCTCCTCAGCAGTCACTGTGAATTGTAATTCAACTATCACAACTTCGTAGAGGATTTTTGAGACTCAAATCCACCTAGTGCTGTGACCAGACGAACTCCTAGTTCGCTGGCACAGAGAAGCCGGTAGCGTTCGGACGGTATGCAATTGCAATGGCTAATAACACAGAAATAAGAGATAATGTAACAAATAGGCTGGCAGATATAAATACAGACGAATAGGGTACAGTATATAAGGTTAAATATGTGTGGCGCCCAGAAGTGGTAGGCGGAGTCATAGGCTAGCTGGCCAATCCTAGGCATTCCTACTTCCTGCTATGGGTATATCAGTCTTTTTAAGCTCTGGTCTTTAGCTTTTTCCAGATATAAGGTTGGAACTCTCTCGGAAATGGTTTTTTGTTTCTCTCCAGCTACTTTCAAGTCCCAGGCTAGGATGAGTCACTTCCTGCTGGCTCGGTATGGCTCCTACATGGCCGGTACTAACTCATACAGGGTTGGTACAGGGTTGGTACAGGGTTGGTACAGGGTTGGTACAGGGTCGGTATCTTACCGACACAGGGTGGGTCAATCCAGTATGACTTACTACTGGTTTTCTGGTCATCCAATGGCTATATAAGTGATGCCAGAACAGTTGGTAGACATCTGCGCTCATGTGGGCGCTATAAAAATCCAGTACAGAATCGTCAAAAGAAGAGAGCCCCACACATCACATTTAAACAGAATTTGTGAAAGAAATCTTAAGTAAATAAATAACATACCTCACTCGCAATCAAAATTATTGCTATTTTGATATTTTGTTTAAAAAAAATCTTTGAAAGCTCTATTTTGACAACAAATTAGTCAAAGGTGAAGTTGTCTACTCATTAAATATCACTTTATCACATATTTATAGAATTAGATATTAACAACACTAAAGGAAGTAGATTAAAACATGATGAAAGTGCTAGCAATAATGTTTTCATACTCCATTGATTAATCTCTGTGCAAGTGATCCTACATTCATTCATTTGCACTGATGCTGAAAGACTGAGCTCTTACTCTAAACATGGTTATTGTGGTGAAACCTTCCAGCCCTTACATACGATTCTGTATTCAAGCAGACATTGGTGTAAAACAAGGCCATCTTAGAGTTTCAGTATACAAAATACTGTTCTCAATAATCCTTCATAAAAGGCTGTTGTACCTCTGATGATAACAGAACTAGGGTGTACATCAAACAGGCATAAGTATTAGAATGCGTGTTGAATGGAGAAAATTAATTGGTGAATGAGATAAACTGCAGCTGTATAAGCTTGGTAGATGTTTTTCTAGTCAGACAAACAAAGTGATGGTTGAAATTCAATACTGCTCAGTCTGACATTGGCATGGAATACAATGGTTAATAGCTTGGTTGCACCATCTATATCAGATACACAGTCACACACACAGTAAAAGGTTCATACTGCACATCTGGTACAACTACATAAATAACTAGGTTTACCCTCAGCAGTTGCATTAGTAGAGCAGTATGACAAAACAAACCAAATCATACAATAAGTTGAAAACTTGAACTTCGAATAGATAAACGAAAAGTATGGAAAGCAAGTAAGCAAAGAACTCGATACGATTTGATAACCAAGTTGTTCATAATTTATCATCATGATTTATGATTGGAGGGACTAGTTTTAGCCTACCAAATACAAGTATTAGGGACACAACTCCAAAAATGCATTTTTACATTGCATTCTACGTTGGTTTAAAAGTAATTCTGAGGGTCTTCTCGATTCAAGTTAGTTTAGTAACTGGTGAGATGAGGTAGAGATGGATTTGTGTGTACAGAGGCTTAACTAAAGCACCCTAGTTACCAGATTTCAGGATTTTAGTAGCAATATTAATCATTATCTGTTTTGTAACAGTCGTCTACGCGTTTCCTGGTTCCAAGTGCACGGCAACCGGTAACAAACATCTAATGTTGTCTAGGTGCGACGATGTTTAGCAAAGCGTGGCATATCCTCATATTTTAAACTCAATTATGTTTATTTTTGTTGCTCATTGAAAAGGTTTGCTCATTCTGTAGAACTTCAAGAAAGGGTGCATAGCTTCATTTGAAGTTTATGAATCAGATTAGTCCAAGTTTTGGTACCAGTTTGTGTCGAACACTAAGGTCATCCCCCACACAGAATGTAGGATTATAGTGCTACTTACTAGACCAGCTTATTGGTGTTTATTGATAATAAAATTGACAATAAAAATCTTTTGAACTCAAATAAACAACTACTTCCTCTAAAAAACGCTTTGGCATATTGCGTTAGAAATCTACTGCGTGTGTAGAAAATGGAAGTTTGGCTTAAAGTTATTAAGTAAACAAAATACAGATAATTAATTTAATTAACTTTCAACTTGGCCCTGATTTCACTCAGTAACCATCAGTAAACTGCTGGCGGTAATTAACAATAATGGAAGTATAGCAGACACAAATGTGTGGTTAAACTCATGAGAGACCTTTTGCCAAAATGAAGGTTTAGTTGATTTCGCTGAAAACTCTACAAGGAAGTAACAATACAATCCGTATTTTGCATAAAGTCTTGTGGACCTGCATTACCAATAAATACCTCAAACCTAAATAGTGTTATAAAAAGATTTATACAAAGTCCTCTTTCTCAATACTCCTCCACAAAGTGAATAATTCGCAATCAGGAAAAATGAGTAAGTGGACCATGTGATTTTTCCACCGCTAAATCTCATATATAAGGGTGAAAAAGCTAATAGTTCAGATAAAATTGGATAACTTTTCAGAAGTGATATTTGACTCGAGTGTTTCGAAAAATGAGTGGTACAACGAAATTTATACTATTTTTGACTACTTTTGGTAAGTATTAGATCCTTTGCTAAAGTTTAAAAATTTTATTTCAAATTATTCTTTAATTTCTGACTTGACAAATAAAACTTATAACATTTTATCAGAGCCGATTCAAATAATGTTGTTAATTATTTAGGAGAAAAGTTCTTGCCTTGAGTCTACATTATATTTAAATCCATCAAAAACTCATGTCTTGCATTGCGGTTTGAAGTTTGATGATCAACAAGCTTTATATCAATTTCTAGTTCTGTTGGATTGGGTTACTCCATCAATGGAATTTAAAAATGTTGGCAGTTACTTTCACGGGCACCCAACAGTCGATACCGAAGTGAGACTTATTGCTCAGACATCAAACAGCTGGTTTGTAAGTAATAAACGCACTAAATCAACAAATACGATAAGTTTTTTTTACAAAAATCTTTTATTACAGAAAGTTTGATTCATTTTATATTTTCTCTGTTACAGATGCAGCCTGAGCAAATGGGATTGCATATATTCTATAGAGCTCCTGTATCTTGTATGAATTTTACATCCATGTCAATAGATGAGGTGTGTTTGAATATAAATGAAGCTCTATAGCTAAAATAAATTTTGTCAAAAGTTTCAGAAAGAGCATTAAAGTTTGTTTTGGACTGCATTTTACATCAAGGTTTATCAATTTATAATAAACAACTAGATACTTACCTTTCTCCAGGGAGTTTTCTTACTGGTTGATCTCTCCAGCAAGTTTGATCGCTGCCTAGATAGATATGGTCTACTGGACTCTACTAGCAGACACGTGGTCAGGGCTAAAAATGCTAAATTAATATGTGACATGGGAGGATATGATAAATGTGTACAAGGTGATTTAACACCAACTCTTATAGAAGCTCAACTTTCATGTAGAGGTACGTGGTGTGAATATTTGTTTCAAAACATAAAAATGCTTCATAACGAAAGACAGCTCCATGTTTAAATTAATTTTTTCTGTTGATCTTTGTGATTGTTCAAACAATTCGGTTACATTATTTTAATTGTTTATCAAACCAACTTCTGAGTGAATTTTAAATGTTCAAGTTTTCCAAACTTACTTGATCAAAAGCTTGATAGAGTTTGTGTTGTTCACTTTTATCAAAAGAAGATTGATGTTTGTACATTTTGCTCTGCTCCAACCTTCAGCAGTCCATTCAGCATTCACTTTTGTAAGTTTACAGAGACTGGAATGACAGAAGCAATAAGAGCTTTGGCAAAGATAACTAAATACTACCTCTGTGTTATATAACTCAGTACATTTTGTCTACAGCTCAACACCAAACTTATATTGTTATTTTTCATGCAGCTCTTAACTTTTGTAACGGGTTTTTAAAGTCTTCGTGCTTGTACATTTTATTGAAGCATGCAATACTTGTGGAGATATACAGTTAATAATTGTAATTATTTTTATTTGTTTCATAAACTGAATGAAACATTTTGCTTCTACTTGGTGTGGTTCTAGGAATACAAATACAATATCTTGCTCAGTTGCTGATACCATATTAGGCTTTAGCTGTCATTTCAAAAAGTTTAATGCTTCGGTTGAGAGCACTCGGGAGACTCTAAACATCACCAGAATAAAATTGGCACAAATGCTAGGCAAGCCCAAGCTTTCAAATAGACACCAAGTAACAACACATGGGCAGCATTGCCTAACTGCTAACCTGTGCTACGTAGTTTATACATTTTTATTACCATTGTAATACAATATGAAATACCCAAAACTTAAATGAAATTGTTATACCATTTTTAATTTTAGTGAAACAAAGGTTTTAAGATCTATTTTAGACAAAAAAGTTCAATAAATGCGCAAACTTGTAATATTTTTGTTTTTAAAATAATGGCTATGCTTATAACTCTAAAATTTAGAAAACTGCTACTGAATAGAAAAAAATAACCAGTTAGAATAGACTATGAACTGCTCATCTATAGTAAGTATAAACTAGAATAAGAAAAAATTAGATGAGTAGTTCTGTGGTGGATTTTCATGGCCACTACATCTGCGCAAGGTCTCCCTGACAACTGCTGAGTGTCAGGCACACCTAGATTGAATCTGGCACAGCCAGAAAACCAAGTGAGAGACCCGGTAGAATCACTATCGGCCCTGTAGAAACACTACCAGCCCTGCAGCATTCACTGCCGGCCCTGCAGCAATCACTGCCGGCCCTGCAGCAATCACTGCCGGCCCTGCAGCAATCACGTCGTGGGCTCTGATTACGGTTGTGGAGTTGGCATACTCCTCCGTTGGAAGTAGATTGGAAGGTGACCTCTGGAGTGAGGTGTTATTGGTGGATCTTTGATCGGCCCCCCAAAATCCACTACAGTTCTATCTGTTTTAAATTAATGGAGTAACTATACACTAAATAGAAACAGGTCGCTTCATTCTTTGTTCGACAAATGACTGTAAAAATATTGTTTTTGCTATTTATACAGTAGCCTTGTTTTTTTTTCACTCTTTATTGCTTTAGCCCATAAAAATTTCCAAAATGTGCATGTATGTCATAAATATTTATCAAGCCACTATACAGCATTGTTGTCCCTCCCAAGTGACACCAGATGTAAGTAACAGGACGCTGGTTAGGGTGTCTTGCTACAGTGTCTCATCCACCTGTTGGTACCTTGGATGTGACAAGTACTGGTACCACAATGGCCTGTAGTAGCACCTAGTTCTAACAACATGTTCTGTACTTAAGTTTGTACAAACAATGTTCTGTTTTCAGAACTTCTCTCTGTAAGTCCATATGATATAGTTTTTTTTTGATTTTTGACCATAAATGAGTTTTTACACACATGTTAACATACAGGCAAGTTTATTTTATATGCGTGTATGTACCACACTTGAGCTAATTTCGTTATATTGTATGAGTCGGAAGAGCTCAATCTAGATTGCTGGAAATAGTTTGCTTCTGCCTTTTAAGCCTAAATTTTTGAGAACCAAAATTTGGAGTTAGTGTCTTTAACTAACAACAAGAAATGTATGATCATTTGTATCTGGATGTCATTTATATGCATGATTGTTTGATTTACATACAGAAGCACCAAGCCTCATTTTGAATTTCAGTTTTTAAAATTACATATACTTGAATAATAAAAAATTTAGATCTTTTAACATAAGCAAAACTTTTGTGATTTTTTTTAATTGTGATGGTAAAACTTGGAAATGTAACAGAAATTTAGTATTTATCTACATTAAAAACTATTAATGTTTATATTTGTACAGCATTTTTTGAAGGGTGATAGTTTTTTTTTATAACACAAAGTGTTATCTGATCTACAATGCTTTAGGAAAGGGCTTTATACAAAATTGTTACTTTTTTCAACGAAGATGTGTAATGAATTTCACTGGTCACCAATTGTGACCAATACTTATTAAAGGTCCCCCTGATAGTCTGATGACATCAGGCAAACCACAAAAAGCAATTAACAAAGCCCGAAATTAATTGCAGCTAAACTAATTGCTAAATTACACGCAATAGAACCAGTATAATAGTATACCGGCACAGAGTATCTACTACCCCGGCCCTGGGTGGCTATCCCGGGCCAACAGCAAGATGGCTGACATAGCCTGAGGGATGAAAACTAGCATAATATCTTCTATGACCAGTATCCATGAGCTAACTGCTCTTAGAAGTCGAGAAAGTAGGATACAAGGCCAAGAAAGACCAAGAACCTATTAAGTGAGAGATTACTGGCTGGAATGCCTATCCACTCTTCCCCTCACTTCTGGGCACCAGCTACCTTTAATTTAGTTCCTCACATTGCATTGGCTACTACTTTTAATTATAATTCTATTGGTGCTCTCGTATTGTTCTTATGTGTGATTGGAGTGTTCGGCAACTAGGCCAAACACTTCCTGTCATTTCCTGTAACTTTGCCTATAAGAGGCAAAGGTTTTGTTCAGATCATTGCATTGCCACACAGCAGATTGTACTTGCTACTTGGGTTGCCACCTTTCTTTTCAGAGGAAGAAAAAATGTTCATACCCCTCGAAAACACTGAAAACATGTCTGAGCCGGGGGCTCACCACAGTTGTTAAAGTTGAGGATTCTCCTTTACAACCAGTTGCTTGTGCCATCCCGGCACATGGTCACCTCTGGGGAGAGGTTGACTGCTTATTGTCACCCCTTGAAAAGTCAACTGTCCTGTTGTGCTGGCAGACAGCAGTTTGCTCGGTGACAACGACTAGTGGAGAAGTAGCGGGAAGCTATAAAAATGCGCTACAAATGATTATAGGTCTATTCTCTAGCTGGATCAATCCATACAATAAATTAAATAATATTTATTTCTCACAATTTATTTAATGCAAAGGAGTCAGTATCAAACAAAACTAATTTGCTAGGCATTCTGATAGGTCACGAACACTACCGATCTATCACACATTCTCGGTATGATCATTTTATCATTATTCATTAATAATATAAATTATATATGTTATTTAATATTATTATTTGTTATGACTATCAATTACAATAGTCATACTGGAATAGATTCTGGTCTGGTTCCACAGACATCCACTATGCTCAAGTATTGTACCTCTCTCAAAAGGGGACACTGTGCTGCTCGGCAGTGACAACTGTGCAATAAGGCAACCGAATTACCCAGTATAGCTAGAGCCCATGGCTCACACAAACAACACGGAGTGAAGTTTGAATACTGGCTTTATTCCCACAAAACAAAGTCCTAGGGGTATTAATCTACTAGGGGTATTGTGGCAAGACATGAGAATGAATGCAATGGATGAAGGTAAAGTCAGCCTTTTTATAGGAGGACTGACAGGAAATAATTAGCATAGTTTATATAAGAACAATAGTACAAGAAGTAATTCAACCAGTGCAAACGGATATATAAATAGTTAACAAATCACGAAAGGTAAATAGGTTAAACGTTAAGAGCGCCAAGTGGCTAGAGGGCGGAGTCTTATGTCCATTGTCCAATCACATGTCCTACAGGGCTCACAGGCTATGATTAGGTTACGGTTCACTTGTCTGGCAATCCGAGAAAGGGTACTTCCGGTTCTTGGCCTTGATTAAGTTCCCACATAAGTTTAAGGTTCTTCTTCTATGGCGGCCATTTTTTGCCAACCCAGTATAGCTATCCCGGGTCTGTAAGAGGTCAATACCGGCCCTGCACAGGTCACTATCGGCCCTGCATACTATGCCACCAGCACAGTACAACTTCCCGCCTAACTAGCAGTCTACCGAAAGCTGTAGGTAGAAGTCTAGCGCATTAGTTGCAAAGGGTGAAGAGTAAACGACCAGTTTACTGTGAACTTCCACCAAAATCTACAACAATACGTTGTAAATGAATTGATCATAATGACAAAAGGCAGAGCCATTTTGTTAAAAAAATAAAGATAAATTTTGTTGTTATTGTTATTCAAGAGCCAATTTCTTTGAACTATATGTTGTCAACCGGACAGTTATACAAAGTTGTTTATTCTTTGACTCACTACCACTATCTGCTAATTTTTCGTAGCATCATGCTGTGGGAGATTTTTATTGTAAAAAGGTGACTGACCCCTGCCCCATCTTCCCCCTACCTAAATGAACATTCCACCCTTTCCTCTACCATTTAGTGCCCCTTCTTATTAAGTGTACCAGGAATTCTCTCTTTATTACATGTACAACTTATCTCGGGTTAAAGATACCGGCTATCCTGGGTCTGCTACTAGCCAGTATAGACCCTGTATCCAGTGTATACATCACAGAGAGCCTACCCCGGGTTATTTCAGACCAGTATGTCATCCCAGTCATTTAATATGGCTGAAAAAATAGCCTGTGATTTCTCTATGTGAAAAATTGATTAATGGAAATGATCAGTAACTATAATTTTGAGCATGTCGCATGAAACAGACATTTGGTAATAGAAGGAAAGGTACTTCTGTCTCATGGATTTGTGTAAAATCCTAAAAGGTTTTGAAGATTCCCGGCTAAGGCAGCCATCTTGCGCCGACCCAGCATCAGCATACCGAGTCAGCCAGGGGTCACTACAGGCCTTGCAAGCTGTGCCACCGGCACAGCAACTTATTCTACCGACACAGCACCTTCTAATGGGTTGGGGTGAAACTCCAGCTCATCTCTGATTGTTGTCTGATAGCAAACAGGCTGCTTACTAATAGCATGCACCAAAATCTAACGCAGTATCCATGATTTTTTAGTACGATACAGTGAATAGACAAATTTTCTATTACCAGAGACAACATCTGAACAAATAACTAGGCCTGATAGACAAGCACATATAACTAAGGTGGAATGTACTATGTAAGGTGTTTATTTGATCAATTAATATATGATTACTTGCTTTCATGTAGTTTAAAATAATATTCAAGTGAAGCTAAACTACGCCGAAAAGAATTTTGTCAGAGCATAAAATTTTCACTGAGCAGCATGTAACAAAAATAATAAGACCGGCAATAAATTTAACTAACAATTAATTATTTTAGTTCGGAACGGGTCGACAAAAAGTCATCTGACTGCATATTGGCTCTACACCCTCACAAATGTCATGGGGTAACGACCATCAGCAAAAAAATACTATATGAAAAGGTTGATTCTACAAACAGTATTAGCTAATCGTGATTCCGTTTTGTTTTAACGCTTAACAAGTTTGGAGTTATCTTAGCTATGATTCGTTCGATAAACTATAAGAACTTTTTAATTACTATGATAATCTAAGCTGATGCCCCACTCCGCACACAATATATTGACTCACAAACTTCTGGTATTTGCTGTCTTTTTCTTGACTAACACGCCATGAATACCCTTAATATTACCTGATGAATATGAATTTTTTGTTGTTTGTGTTTTGTTATTGTCTCTTGCTCCCAATGATAAGTAATACATAAATGCATGAACGGAGGCATTTGAATTATTTATGTGCGTCCATAATTTTATTTGAAATGTTTATTTTGCGATAACGCCATTAAAACCCACTTCATTTATTACAAACAGATGCATTGCTGATTGCTTTGGCATTTATGATCGGTTTTTACAAGTTTCAATAGATGCCTAGATGTAAAATCATAACAAATCACTTTTTTTTAATGATCAAGTTGCTGCCCATATCAAGTTTAATAAAGTTGAATAAATGTACTCAACAAAAGATTTGTACTGTCTAATCATTTTTCTATATAAAAGAGTTTAAAACAGTTTCTTTACAACTGGAAAAAATCTGTACCAATTATTTTTTACAACAAGGAAATAAATAAATCAAATAGCAGTAGAGAGTTGGTATTCAGTAACAGGCCTATATTACACTTCCACTGTAACCATGCAGGTGCTTTTAATTAAATAATTATGTACCAATACTAAGCGTGGATCACATGTTTCACAATAATATTTAACTGAAGTCCTGTTCCAGGTGGCTTTTACATAAATATACTTTCACCCTTTACAGATGGTAAAATATTATCAATCACAATTACTGCGCCATATATTGCAAAAATTCCTATTTCAAACTCCATTTGGCGTCTAAAGTTTTTGGATGGTTATTGTCAAATCGCATTTTCGCAACATAATAGAACTAAAAATTTATTCATCAGAAAACTTGTCAACACTTCCTAGTTGTATTAGATGGAGACTGAAATAGGCCACCTGTCTTTTTTTATAGTTAGACAGTTAAACGTCTCCAAAGGAAAAATGGAATGTTTAATTACAACGAATTCGACATGGCTTTGCGGAAAACTGCCAAAATTTTAGCGTGTCCATTAAAGTAGCACTTCAAACATATTAACTCACCTTATATACCGAATTTTCTAGTTATTTATAGCAAGTACTAACTCAGATTGTCATGTTTAGACAACATGAACATGAAGCTGCTAAGGGTGGCCTTGGCAACAACCGTGAGCTTATTTCGATAGATTTTTTTTACTTTAACATAAAGAGAGAAAACTTAATTCATTAACAAAACTCATCTTGCTTCATGTCAACTAATCATTTATCTCTGTGCTTATGGTTCCACCAGTAAAAATATTTTCACAATAAAATAAATGTAAATCATTTAGTTGTCTCTGAAAGGTTGCCTTTTCTTGCCGTGAATGGTCAGTTTAGTGAAGTTGGTAATAAATCTTTGGACACAAACACTTCTCTCTCTTCACTTACAAGGAGTTGCAGTAGTAGCAGACCGGTATTTATACCGAAGAACAGTTAGCTGGTAGCAGAACAGGGTCGGTCAGACCTCAGTTGGAAGCCATACAGGGCAGGGCGCAAGCCTCTGTATGAGCTTGTATACAGCAGGGTCAGCTGTAGGTAGGGTGGCAGCAGACGGACTCGGTGTCCGTCGCCACATTCATAGAGCAGAGTAGGGAAGCAAGTTGCACTAGCCTACATGAAAGCAGTTGTGTCCAAGTAGTAAGAGTGAAAACTACTACATGTGTTCATTTGATCAAATAAGTTGCTTTCATATAGTTTTATATAATATTCAAGTGGGTTTAAACTCCGCGGAAAGAAATTTTACCAGAGCCTAATAAGTAACTATTTTAGTTCGGAACTTGAGGGTCGGCAAATAATTATCTGACTGCATATTGGCTCTACACCCTCACACACGTGATGGGATAGCGACCATCAGCAAAAACACACAATATGAAGAGGTTGATTCTACAAACTGTATAAGCTAATGGTGATTACGTTTTTTTTTCACGTTTTACAGATTTAGAGTCATCTTCTCCATAATTGGTTCAACAATCTATAAGAATTTTTTAATTAAAACGATAATCTAAACTTATGCTCCACTCTGTACACAATGTATTGAATCACAAACATCTGGTATTTGCTGTCTTTTTCTTGATGAACACGTCATGAACACTCTTAATATTACCTGCTGAACATGAGGTTTTACTATTTGCGTCGCTTGCAACAATTTAAAAATAGAATATAAATGTATTACATTGGGGCGTTTACTTTTTTGTTTCATGTGAGTCCATAATTTCATTTGTGATATCTATTTTGCGATAACGCCATCCAAACCCACTTCACTCATCACAAACAGATGCATTGTGAATTGCTTTGGCATTTATGATTGGTTTTCACAAGTTTCAAGAGATACCTAGATGCAAACACACACCAAATCATTTTGATTGAACGATCACTTTACTGCCCATATCAAGTTTAATTAAGTTGAAGAAATGTCTCCACAAAATTTTTTATTGTTTAATCAGTTTTCTATATAAAAGAGTTGAAAACATTTTTTTACAATTTGGAAAAAATTTGCACCAATTATGTTTTTTACAACAAGGAAATAAGGACATTTAATAGCAGTAGAGCGTTGGCACTCAGCCTATATTACACTTCAACTGTAACCATGCAGGTGCTCTTAATCAAATAATTATGCAACTTTTGAGTTCAGAACAAAAATAAGCGTGGATCACATGGTTCACAAAAAAATTAGCTGAAGTCCTGTTCCAGGTGGCTTTTACATAAATATGCTTTTACTCGGTACAGATGCTAAAAAATTATCAGTCACAGTTGCTGCACCATAATGGCAGATTTGCATAAATTGCTATTCCTAAATCTATTTGGCTTCGAAAGTCTCTTGGATGGTCATTGTCAAATTGCAATTTTGCAACATATTCAAACCACAAATATATTCATCAGGAAAGTTATTCACACTTCCTATTTGTGCTACACGGAGAGTGCAATAAGCCACCTGTTTGTAGCCAATTAGACAGTAACCGTCTTCAAAAGAAGAATGAAATGCTCAATTATTTTGGATTCGACCTACCTTTGTGGAGAACTGTCTAACTCTCAACATGTCTATTTAAATAGTACTTCAAACACATCAACTCACCTTATATACTAAGTTTTCTAGTTATTTATAGCAAGTACTAACTCAGATTGTCATGTTTAGACAACATAAAGCTGCTAAGGGTGGCCTTGACCACAACATTTAGCTTATTTCGAAAGTCTTTTTTACTTTAACATAAAGCGAAAAGAACTCGGCTCATTAACAAAAATCATCCTGCTTTATGTCAAATAGTAATTTCTTTCTTTGCTTATTGTTCTGACCAGTAAAACTACTTTCACAACAAAATGAATGTAGATTATTCAGTTGACTTCGAAAAGTTGCCTTTTCTTGCGAACCGGGAAGGAAGTTTCAAACTAAACCATTGCCTACAAAAAATCAGTATGCTCATGCTATCGTATTCATTATGATATACTGTAGTGGATTTTGCCATCGCATCACTTTGCCACTAATGCACTGTCACCAACCAAGCTCTTCGTTTGTTGGCACAGCAATGTCGGTAGCAGCCGATGGTCTCTTTGCCAACTACTTCCTCTCTCCAAGAGGTGATGCTGTGCTGGTATAGCACACGACTGTAGAAAAACCCTCGACTCAAACATCTAACTTTGAGCTTCAGAGTTAATACATGTATTGAGCTTACTACTCTCTTGTAAGTACATGGGGTAAGTATGCACAGCAGTGACCACAATACCGAATAATACTGACGAAAGTCTTACTTTTTGTAGGAAAGCTCACTAGAAAGATTTTTCCGAGTTAACATAACGTCCAATCATAAATAAGTAAGAGAAAAACAGTCAAATTGATACAAAGAATCACACTTGCATGCAATTAGATATATAAGGCATAACGCTAAATATAAAGATCACCCAGCAGTAGGGGAAGAGCCAATCTTAGCCAATACTAGCCAATCCTACACACACAGAAAAAAGTGGAACATTTGGGATTAAACAAGTGATTAAACACTGTAATGATTAATATAAGAGTACAATCCGGCATCATTAGGGGTGATATCTGGTATTTCAGTAGAAAATTTGGGAGTGTTTGCTGGAAGGAGTAATTAAGGATTAAAATCAGACAATAACTTTGCCAGAAATTGTGGGTAGGTCAATAAATCACTCTCAGGGGATTAAACTCTGGTTTTAATCAGCCAGTAAGAACTTTACTCCTCAAGCGATTACAATGTGGTTCTACAGTGTTGTTATTCTACAAGTCCTTAATTGTTAGCTTTACTGACCCAGTAAGAACTTTAATCCCGAAATGATTGAACTCTGGCTCTTATCTTCAAGTTGGATTTTACTCCTGATATGATTAAAATGGAGAAAAGCCTTGGCATTTATAGTATGATTACCTAATAGCAAGTGGGGGTATCAATGATCGCCTAAGCATACAGTCTTATTGTCCCTGAATAGGCTATTATTTTCCTGCTTCAATCACTAACAAATAGAGCACACGAGGATGATGAAGGCTTACACAGCTGTCTCAAAACTCTAAGTTAATGATGACACAGAAGCAGGTAAATAAGATATACTATGAATACACAATTGTTTTTGTATTGATTAGTAACTAAGTTAAAATACTAAACTGAACAAATGATGTTGAATGTTGTTTAGTAACTAATTGATTGTTTTCTTTTTTGTCACATTCAAAACTTTTGAACTTGAAGTGGCTGCAAATAAAATTTGCTACTATATCATAATTCTGCATTTTAGGACAGTCACCAACTAGAGATGTCCTTCCTTAAACGAAAATTGAATATACATGAAGTCAAGAGCTCACAGGTGATGAACAAACAGCTGTGATGTTGCCCAATCTTCATTTTCAACTTCTTATTGTAAAATGTGCCTGATGATGTCACTCTTATTTTAGGAGCTTGAAGATCAAAATCAGCCATCATCTCTCAGTTTCAACTTGGAATCTATTGCATGTACGCGGAGTGTACCCCAGTGGACCTATGTCCTAATAGACTATACTATACTAATCATCATTCAATCGAGCCAGTTATTTTGATCGATTTCTTTTCTTTCTTCTTAGTTGGTTTTATGTTGTAATCGCTGTATTTCCTTTTTAATGGTGTTGTACTGATCTCAGTTTCCTTGTTCAATACAAGTTGCCATTACATTCTGAAATAAGCTTTGTCATTTTCTACCAGCTAGATTCAATACAAAAGAATTACCTCCAATTCAAATCGCTTCCAATATTTAATCGCTCTCGAAGAAAAACCGTACAGACATAGCACTCAAGGAAGATTAATATTGATCCTAACTTTAATCAATGACTGGACTAGCAATGCTCCAAATACAATCATCATGCGATTAACAATATGCATATACAGTGATAAGAAATGCTCTTGTTTTTAATCCCTGGGAGACTAACTCAATCCAAATTTTAATCCTAAAGTGATTGAATACGGACCATTAACCAGTGCATTGGCTGTGGTAATAAATCACTCCCTGTTTAATCACATTTCAATCGCTCAGGTGATTACGTTCGTGGATAGTAAGAATTGATTGAAATAAGATTAAAACTCCTCCACGTTTTTCTGTGTGTGTAGCCAATCCTAGCCAATCCTAGCCAATACTAGCCATACCTAGCCAATCCTAGCCAATCCTAGCCATTCCTAGCCAATCCTAGCCATACCTAGCCAATCCTAGCCAATACTAGCCAATCCTAGCCAATCCTAGCCATTCCTAGCCAATCTTAGCCAATCTTAGCCAATCCTAGCCAATCCTAGCCATTCCTAGCCAATCCTAGCCAATACTAGCCAATTCTAGCCAATCTTAGCCAATCTTAGCCAATCCTAGCCAATCCTAGCCATTCCTAGCCAATCCTAGCCAATCCTAGCCATTCCTAGCCAATCCTAGCCAATCTTAGCCAATCTTAGCCAATCCTAGCCAATCCTAGCCATTCCTAGCCAATCCTAGCCAATACTAGCCAATTCTAGCCAATCTTAGCCAATCTTAGCCAATCCTAGCCAATCCTAGCCATTCCTAGCCAATCCTAGCCAATCCTAGCCATTCCTAGCCAATACTAGCCCATCCTAGCCAATCTTAGCCAATCCTAGCCAATCCTAGCCATTCCTAGCCAATCCTAGCCAATACTAGCCAATTCTAGCCAATCTTAGCCAATCTTAGCCAATCCTAGCCAATCCTAGCCATTCCTAGCCAATCCTAGCCAATACTAGCCAATCCTAGCCAATACTAGCCATTCCTAGCCAATCCTAGCCAATCCTAGCCATTCCTAGCCAATCCTAGCCAATCTTAGCCAATCTTAGCCAATCCTAGCCAATCCTAGCCATTCCTAGCCAATCCTAGCCAATACTAGCCAATTCTAGCCAATCCTAGCCAATCTTAGCCAATCCTAGCCAATCCTAGCCATTCCTAGCCAATCCTAGCCAATCCTAGCCATTCCTAGCCAATCCTAGCCAATCTTAGCCAATCTTAGCCAATCCTAGCCAATCCTAGCCAATACTAGCCAATCCTAGCCAATCTTAGCCAATCCTAGCCAATCCTAGCCATTCCTAGCCAATCCTAGCCAATACTAGCCAATTCTAGCCAATCTTAGCCAATCTTAGCCAATCCTAGCCAATCCTAGCCATTCCTAGCCAATCCTAGCCAATACTAGCCAATCCTAGCCAATACTAGCCAATACTAGCCATTCCTAGCCATTCCTAGCCAATCCTAGCCAATCCTAGCCAATCTTAGCCAATCTTAGCCAATCCTAGCCAATACTAGCCAATCCTAGCCAATACTAGCCAATCCTAGCCAATCCTAGCCAATCCTAGCCAATACTAGCCAATCCTAGCCAATCCTAGCCATTCCTAGCCATTCCTAGCCATCCCTAGTCAATCCTAGCCAATACTAGCTGAACTTAGTGATTCCTAGCCAACCCTGTTGTGAGTTCTTGGTCTTCCTCAGCCTTGGATCCTGTTTACGCAAAGTCTATTGTAGTTTATGAAGTGGATAAGGGTCCCTGAAACATCTGAGGCTGTTTTTATCTCTCAGGCTATGGCAGCCATTTTGTTGTTGACCCGTGATAACTTCTCACACCAGGAAACCCAGTATATTGTTGCTCCAGGGTACCCGGTGGGCTTTTCACAGCGGTTTTTGGTCAGTAATTGTAATGAGGTTAGTGTCAGAGTTGTTTGGAGGCATCATGGGGATCTGCAACATAGAGTGTGCACTAGAGAGGCTACTAGAACCCGCCACAATACTCTGGGAAATAGGGAACTTCCACGGTAAAGAAATAGTGGCGGCATATTTTTATTTTTATGTGTGAAGATAATGAATATTATAAATAAAATACTTGCTTGTGTTGACACTACAATAAGAAACGTTTTAGACCAAAAAAGTTTGATTATACCAGATGTTGTGCTACCATAAAACCTAAATTAGCTTTTTCAATTGGATTTCCAACCAAGAAACCTTTTTCCGTCATTAAAAACTCGCCTGCTTAACGTCTGAAGGCGCAACTTCTTTGAATAATTATTGATAAAATTCTGTAACTAATATTCACATATGTATCTACACATCGAATGATTTCAAAAGATGACCTGCTAAACTTCTCCATTAAATTTTAAAAGTCATTCTAAGTTTCATGAAGAGCAGACTATAATGTAATATATGATAGGGGTTTACTGCAAATATTACCTAATCAGTACTGAAACAAGAAATAAATTAGGAGAAATATTGGCCGATAATGGATTTGGAAGGGAAGAGCCAATGTAAATGGATATTACAGAGCATTGTTTGCACAACAATTAATATATGCACACCTACTTGTTTGTGGAAATATCCTGAATCAGTTTCATGTTTATTCACATTTTTATAATCACAAACTTTAAGTACTGATACTCTTTAACAGGATATTTGTACATTGTTTCGCCACTCAATGCATCACTGCTTCCGTCAACAACTTGTATACAAATAACAAGTTATGGTGTTTATTATTTCATATAAAAATCAGCACTACCAGACAAAAGTAAAGTTCCTGTAAGCACAAATAAAAGCTGTTTATAGAGTTATTCATCAGAAAATTTATCCACACTTGCTACTTGTGTTAGATGGAGACTGCAATAAGCCACCTGTTTGTAGCCAATTAGACAGTTAACTGTCTTAAAAAAAATAAAATGTTTAAGTAATATAAATCTGACATTCCTTGTGGAGAACTGTCAAAATCTTAGGATGTCTTTTAAGATAGTGATTCAAAAGTATCAACTCATTTTATATAAAAAGTGTTTTAGTTGTTTACAAGAAGCACTGATTCAAACATTTAACTGGCATCGTCATGTTTAGACAGCATGAACATAAAGCTGCAAAAGGTGGCCTTGAAAACAACCACTAGCTTATTCCGAAAGATTTTCTTTACTTTAAGATAAATTGAAAAAAACTTGACTCATTAACAAAGCTCATCATGCTTCCTGTCTGCCAGTTATTCAATTTTTCAGAAAAAAACATTTTAGGTGTAATTTTACAAACTGTTTGCTTTGCACTGATAACCAGTTTGGATCAATTAATTGTGGAAATACAGCAGCCTATCCACCAATAGGGAGTTGTAAAGTTGGTACAATTAAAGATTGGAAGTGCATTCAATAGGCGTTAAGACAAAATATAGTGTTCTTCGATACCAAATAATATCTTTATATCTGGACTGCTATAACAAGTGATGCAGCTAGTCTATATGTATAGACATGAAAAGTGCCTGTTGCTGGTAGACTTGAAACATTATCTGTCAGTCCAGGTGAATGGACGCCTGAACCATGACACTGAGAGGAATAGAAGCTGTTCTAAAAACATTCTATTGTATCAAACTGATGTATGACAGTGGTTTAAAGTTGTCTGCTGTTGTCAAGCTGGAAATTTTTGTGTTTAAACATTTGTTATTAGAAAACAGGACAAAAATGTTGTTTTTGGGTCCTCTCAGCTGTTAGTACAATTACCTTATTCAGTAATAGGTGTTATCTCACATAAAAAAAGAGACAACTGATTAAAAAACAAACAAAATAAAAACTATAGTTATCAATAGTTAGTATAACAATGATCTAAATTTTGCTGTTAAAGTTCTTAAGAAAATATAACAAAATGATATTTTTACCGTTTATTTTTATTATTATTATTATTAATGATATTGTTATTTTTTTTCACATCAAAAAAGACCTTATTTACTATCATCATTGTATTATTAACATTATCAACATTGTTACTGTTGCTGTACTGTTGGTATTGTTACCTATTATTGATGTTACTATTATTGATTTCATCCATGCATTTCAACTAGGAATAGTTACTGGATTTAGTACGTGTATTCTCTGGCTGGATCGGTGAACAGCTATGATTATTTATACTTGAGGGTCACATCGAAAGGTGGCAAATGCATCTATCTTGGCTTTTAAATTTTATCATTTTATATTAGTAATTAAATCTTTTGATCCGAATCAGTTTGTGAAGACATAAACATTCCAGTGTGCATTATAACGAGCATAATTATTTTCACATGTGTAGGCATTTTATCAAGGAGGCTTATCGTCTTGTTGATTCCTTACTGGTTCTCATAGCGTTATGCTACGGGAAGTAGTAGATAGTGGTAGAGAGTCAAAGAATAAACAACTTTACACTTACCCTGTTGGTGACGATTATTTCGAAACATCGCATTCTTGATTAACTATAACAATAACAATTATTTTTACTGTTTTAACAAAGCAGTTCTGATTTGTTCTCTGATAATTAGTTTATTTTTTAATTCATGATAATCATAATAATTAATAATAATAAACAATATGCGTGAATTATACCATCAATGAGTTATAATAGAATAATAGAACCGAGATTGAAATGCTTTGAAGCATATGTGAACCATGCGACTAGGTATTATTAATGGTTTATGAAGGATCGGTGGAGTTTGTGACCTAGGAGTATGCCTCCAAATTAGTTTTACTTTTTCCATGGAGACGGTATTTTCCGATCCACTCACAATATAGCTACCGACCCATTTGAGTTGAATAATTTGACAGAAGGCAGAAGACAGAAGGTTTGCCCAGTGAAAGGTTTTTAGCTGGAGGTAGCGGACACCAGAATCAACTACAAAATTACTTTACTGCAGCCTTTGTTACACAGTTTTTCATCCTTACCACAAATTCTGTCATTTTACTGATACTACTATACTTAAATCAGACGTTGAAAATGAGTGATCTTCTGAATTATTAATGCCTATAGGCTGGCTGTAAAGAGCAATATATTGTGACATAACATGACACATTGTGACATAACATGACGCATCTGGAGTGTTATGCTTCTTGTCATTTATGTTGGTTAAAGAAACTGTAACCAGAGATTTTGAACTCTTAATGTAACCAACTGCAATATAGAAATGCACTTTTGGAGTTGTGTCCCTAACACATGTATTTTGTATTCTAAAACTAGTCTGTCCAATCATAAATCATGATTAATTCTGAAAAAAACATGGTTGTCAAACTGTATCGTTTTCTTCTTTTACATTTTTATACTTTTCTTCACTCAGTTGGAAGTTTAAATTTTCAACTTAATTTTTGCTATAGCTTTTCTTGTGTCATACTACGCTACTAAAGCAAGTCTTGAGTGCAAACTTTATAACTTATATGGTTGTATCCTACACCCATACCAACCAGTATACCGGTGACCCTTCCCAAATAGGCAGTAAGAGCCTTTCACTGCATGTGCGACTGTGTAACTTATATAGATGGTGCAATTGTGCTAGATTTTGATGCACATTAGTAGTAAACAGGTCGTGTACGCTAGACACCTTGCGAGACAATGCGCTAGACTTTTACCCACAGCGTTTGGTTAATAGCTGTTGGGTAGAAAGTCCTACTGTGCCGGTGGCATAGTGAGCAGGGCCGGTATTGACCCCTGCAGGGTTGGTAGTGACTTTAATTATTTTTGGCTGAATGAATCAGAGTTAAAAAGACATTTAAAAAGTTCATAGATTTGTGATTCTTTCAATGACAGCAGATATTCAACAATATTGGTGTCTCTATTGTATTTATTTTTAGATTTGCAGTTTTTTGACGTGCGCCCTAGTCCAGTAATCATCAAAGCACAAAGAATTTCATAAACATTCATTAGAAACAATCAAGTACATCAGTGAAACTTTATGAACCAGACCTCATGTTACAATAATGTTTGCCTAATTGAAGCTTGGAATGTGAAGGCTGGAAAGTTCATCAGGGTGACTGCCTTTGGAAGGAGAGCTCAGTCTATCAGGATTAGTGCAATTGCATTAATTGACCAATTACGTTGCAGCAACATCGACAGAATATCAAAGCAGTCTGGCTAGCGATTGCATAAGTTTTTATAAGGTTTCATTTCTTTTAATGTTTGTAGTGGATGGTACCAGTCACCATAAATGATGACTACTTTGTAAGGTCCCCCTGATGGTTGCTACCAACAGGAATACCTCTTAAATAAATAATAGAACAAGTCCGGTTTCTATTACAATCACTCTATTGCTCCAATTAAGCAATTAAAACATTTTTAGCTATACTGGCACAGGGTAACTACTACCCCGGGCCTGGCTAGCTACCCTGGGTCAGCATCAAAATGGTTGCCATAGCCTGAGAAACAAAAAGTTACCTAAGGACCTATACAGACCATATGCAGACCCTAGCTATCCTCAAATCACCAGATGTCGATAACCGAGGCTGTCAAAGCCGATATCGCCAGTAGAAAGAAATCAGCAGTTGCTGCCGGTTGAAGATCCATTGACTCCGCCCCTTACCTATGGGCACCAGTTTCTTTTTAAGTTGTATATTGTTATCTCATTGGTTTATATTTTTATCTTAACCGCTGATTTGTGTATACGAGTTGACCTTGCTTGTGATAGAAGTACTTGGCAAACTAGGCCAAGTACTTCTTGCCACATCCTGTGACTCTGCCTATAAACGGTAGAGCTTTTGCGTTCAGTGATCGTGCTGTAAACAACTGCTGTGATTCACCTTAATCATGTTGTATTGTATTGTCATGATGTAATGTTATGTTAAAACTGCATGCTCAGCATCGCTATTTTATTCTAAGTAGAATAAATGTTTTATATTACCCAAAGCACTGAGTATATGTCTGAGCCACGAGTTAAAGTCAAGAGTTCTCCTTTACAACTAGTTGTAAGTGCCATCCCGGCACAGGGTCACCTCTGGGGAGAAGTTGACTGTTTATTGTCAGGCCTTAAGAGGCTGACTGTCTTGTTGTGCTGGCAGATGAAGGTTTGCTCGATGACAACTACTAGTGGAGAAGTAGCGGGGTGCTAAAATCCGCTACATGTTTTTAAGACTTCTAACACAGTACAAGACCTCTAACACAGTACAAGACATCTAACACAGCACAAGACCTCTAACACAGTACAAGACCTCTAACACAGTACAAGACATCTAACACATCACAAGACCTGTAACACAGTACAAGATCTCTAACACAGTACAAGACCTCTAACACAGTACAAGACCTCTAACACAGTACAAGACCTCTAACACAGTACAAGATCTCTAACACAGTACAAGATCTCTAACACAGTACAAGATCTCTAACACAGTACAAGACCTCTAACGCAGTACAAGACCTCTAACACAGTACAAGACCTCTAACACAGTACAAGACCTCTAACACAGTACAAGACCTCTAACACAGTACAAGACCTCTAACACAGTACAAGACCTCTAACACAGTACAAGACCTCTAACACAGTACAAGACCTGTAACACAGTACAAGACCTCTAACACAGTACAAGACCTCTAACACAGTACAAAACCTCTAACACATCACATGTTTTTTCAAGCTTGAAATCGTCATCAATCGAATTGGAATGTTTATGATTTCAAATGAGTACAATGAGATTCTCACCAGCTCCTCAGCAGTGGCTGTGAATTGATATCTATCACAATATCATCAAAAGATGACAACTGCACATACAACATATGATTGAATTTAGTAAAAATCTCATAAGTAAACGAATAAAATTCCTCACTCACAATAACAACTGGTTGCAATTTTGAAATTTTGTTTAAACAAAGGTTTTTAAACGCTCTATTCAAAAAACAAAACAAGTCAGAGGTAAAACTGTCTACTCATTAATTATCCCATCACCACATGTTTATATAGTTAGACATTAAAAACATTAAAAGAAGTAGATTAAAACATGACGAAAGTGCTAGCAATAATTTTTTCATACTCCATTGATTGATCTCTGTGCAAGTGATCCTACATTCATTCATTTGCACTGATGCTAAAAGACTGAGCTCTTACTTTAAACATGATTATTGTGGTGAGCCTTCCAGCCCTTACATAAGATTGTGTATTTAGACAGACATTGGTGTAAAACTATGCCAACTTAGAATTTCAGCATACAAAATACTGTTCTCAATAGTCCTTCATAAAGGCTGCTGTATCTCTGATGATCACAAAACTAAGGTGTACATCAAACAGGTATAAGTATTAGGGTGCTGGATAAATAAAGACAATTAATGGTTGAATGAGATAAACTGCAGCTGTGTAAACTTGGTAGATGTTTTAATCAGACAAGCAAGGTAATGGTTGAAATTCAATACTGTCAAGTCTGACATTGGCACGGAATACAATGGTTCCTAGCTTGGTTGCACCATCCACATAAGATACACAGTCACACACAGTTCCTTGGAGTTACCATTGATAAAAACCTAAGCTTTGACGCTCACATAGACCAAATAAGTAGTGACATCAGACCACTCACGTATGTGCTACTCAAACTGAAACGGGCAGGAATTCCACAGGATGTTCTCGTAAAATACTACAGCTCATGCATAAAACCAAAGATGAGTTACGGCTGCGCAGCATGGTTTCCCATGTCATCATCTAATAGCATTGATAAGCTAGTCCGTCTGGAAAAGCTTATACTGAAAAGCATATGCCCAGCAAAGGAACACTATGAGGAACTCCTCGCCGCTATGAATATTACACCCATAGTCAACATCCTTGACAATATATGTGCCAAATACGTTAACAAAGTTCAACAGCCTAAATCCTGTATCCATGGACTGCTGAATAAACCAGCCCCATCACTGCGTAGGTCATCACGCATCAAACAAAGACAGACTGATGTAAAGTGTAGAACCAAACACCGAGGCTTCACTGTTTTTCTCAAGTATGGAAATCAGGGTTGTTTGAAGTACTCTAAGTAAATTTTATTATTCTTAATACTGAATCTTTTATTAATTAGTAACCCTTTTTCTTTTTTAAACTCAGACTGCCATAGATTTTAAAACTACTCTGGTGAAAACCTATAAGGGTTGTCACTTTTCGTAACTGCATTGTGCATGACCAATGGTTGACGAATAAAAAGTTATATATAAAAGGTTCATACTACACAGCTGGTACAACTACATAAGTTACTAGGTTTACCCTCAGCAGTTGCATTAGTAGAGAAGTATGACAAAACAAACCAAATCATACAATAAGTTGAAAACTTGAACTTCAAATAGATCAAAGAAAAGTATGGAAAAGAAATGAGTGAAGAACTGATACGGTTTGACAACCAAGTTTTTCATAATTTATCATCATGATTTATGATTGGACGGACTAGTTTTAGCATACCAAAGACAAGTATTAAGGATGCAACTCCAAATTTGCAATTCTATATTACTGTCAGTTGTATTAGGGGTTCAAAATCTCTGGTTATAATTTCTTTAACTCACATAAATGACAAAAGTCATAACCCTGTAAATCCGCCATGTTATGTCACAACGTGTCATGTTATGTCATAATGTAAGACTCTTTATAGCTAGCCTATAGGCATGTATAATTCTGTAGATTACTTCACTTTTTATTTCCGTTAAACTTTTGTAGTGCCAGTAAAATGACAAAGATTTTGTGGTGAGGATGAGAAAACTGTGTAACAAACGCTGCAGTAAAGTAATGTTGTAGCGGATTCTGGATTTCAACACTTGTCTACACACAGTTGTCACCAGGCAAACTGCTGTCTGCCGAAACAACAACACAGTCAGCCGTCCAAGGCTCGACAACAACGATCAACCTCTCCCCAGAGGTGACCTTGTACCGGTTTGGTACTTCAAACTACAGTAAAGGAGTAGCCTAAACTTTATAGCTGCGGTGAGCGTTCGACTCAAACATACAAGACAGTGCCTTTAAGTACAACTGTCTTATCAGAGACCAAATATTGGCATCAGTACAAGAGTGTCATACACAATGTAATGGCATCAGTACAAGAGTGTAATGTCATACACAATGTAATGGCATCAGTACAAGAGTGTCATACACAATGTAATGGCATCAGTACAAGAGTGTCATACACAATGTAATGGCATCAGTACAAGAGTGTCATACACAATGTAATGGCATCAGTACAAGAGTGTAATGTCATACACAATGTAATGGCATCAGTACAAGAGTGTCACACACAATGTAATGGCATCAGTACAAGAGTGTCACACACAATGTAATGGCATCAGTACAAGAGTGTAATGTCATACACAATGTAATGGCATCAGTACAAGAGTGTCACACACAATGTAATGGCATCAGTACAAGAGTGTCATATACAATGTAATGGCATCAGTACAAGAGTGTCACACACAATGTAATGGCATCAGTACAAGAGTGTCATACACAATGTAATGGCATCAGTACAAGAGTGTCATACACAATGTAATGGCATCAGTACAAGAGTGTAATGTCATACACAATGTAATGGCATCAGTACAAGAGTGTCATACACAATGTAATGGCATCAGTACAAGAGTGTAATGTCATACACAATGTAATGGCATCAGTACAAGAGTGTCACACACAATGTAATGGCATCAGTACAAGAGTGTCATACACAATGTAATGGCATCAGTACAAGAGTGTCATACACAATGTAATGGCATCAGTACAAGAGTGTCATACACAATGTAATGGCATCAGTACAAGAGTGTAATGTCATACACAATGTAATGCCATCAGTACAAGAGTGTAATGTCATACACAATGTAATGGCATCAGTACAAGAGTGTCATACACAATGTAATGGCATCAGTACAAGAGTGTCACACACAATGTAATGGCATCAGTACAAGAGTGTCATACACAATGTAATGGCATCAGTACAAGAGTGTAATGTCATACACAATGCAATGGCATCAGTACAAGAGTGTCATACACAATGTAATGGCATCAGTACAAGAATGTCATACACAATGTAATGGCATCAGTACAAGAGTGTAATGTCATACACAATGTAATGGCATCAGTACAAGAGTGTAATGTCATACACAATGTAATGGCATCAGTACAAGAGTGTCATACACAATGTAATGGCATCAGTACAAGAGTGTCATACACAATGTAATGGCATCAGTACAAGAGTGTAATGTCATACACAATGTAATGGCATCAGTACAAGAGTGTCACACACAATGTAATGGCATCAGTACAAGAGTGTCATACACAATGTAATGGCATCAGTACAAGAGTGTAATGTCATACACAATGTAATGGCATCAGTACAAGAGTGTCACACACAATGTAATGGCATCAGTACAAGAGTGTCATACACAATGTAATGGCATCAGTACAAGAGTGTAATTTCATACACAATGTAATGGCATCAGTACAAGAGTGTCACACACAATGTAATGGCATCAGTACAAGAGTGTCATACACAATGTAATGGCATCAGTACAAGAGTGTAATGTCATACACAATGTAATGGCATCAGTACAAGAGTGTCACACACAATGTAATGGCATCAGTACAAGAGTGTCATACACAATGTAATGGCATCAGTACAAGAATGTCATACACAATGTAATGGCATCAGTGCAAGAGTGTAATGTCATACACAATGTAATGGCATCAGTACAAGAGTGTAATGTCATACACAATGTAATGGCATCAGTACAAGAATGTCATACACAATGTAATGCCATCAGTACAAGAGTGTCACACACAATGTAATGGCATCAGTACAAGAGTGTCATACACAATGTAATGGCATCAGTACAAGAATGTCATACACAATGTAATGGCATCAGTGCAAGAGTGTAATGTCATACACAATGTAATGGCATCAGTGCAAGAGTGTCATACACAATGTAATGGCATCAGTACAAGAGTGTAATGTCATACACAATGTAATGGCATCAGTGCAAGAGTGTCATACACAATGTAATGGCATCAGTACAAGAGTGTAATGTCATACACAATGTAATGGCATCAGTACAAGAGTGTAATGTCATACACAATGTAATGGCATCAGTGCAAGAGTGTAATGTCATACACAATGTAATGGCATCAGTACAAGAGTGTCATACACAATGTAATGGCATCAGTACAAGAGTGTAATGTCATACACAATGTAATGGCATCAGTACAAGAGTGTCATACACAATGTAATGGCATCAGTACAAGAGTGTCATACACAATGTAATGGCATCAGTGCAAGAGTGTAATGTCATACACAATGTAATGGCATCAGTACAAGAGTGTCATACACAATGTTATGGCATCAGTACAAGAGTGTAATGTCATACACAATGTAATGGCATCAGTACAAGAGTGTCATACACAATGTAACGGCATCAGTACAAGAGTGTCACACACAATGTAACGGCATCAGTACAAGAGTGTCACACACAATGTAATGGCATCAGTACAAGAGTGTCATACACAATGTAACGGCATCAGTACAAGAGTGTCACACACAATGTAACGGCATCAGTACAAGAGTGTCACACACAATGTAATGGCATCAGTACAAGAGTGTCATACACGATGTAATGGCATCAGTACAAGAGTGTCATACACAATGTAATGGCATCAGTACAAGAGTGTAATGTCATACACAATGTAATGGCATCAGTACAAGAGTGTCACACACAATGTAATGGCATCAGTACAAGAGTGTCATACACAATGTAATGGCATCAGTACAAGAGTGTCATACACAATGTTATGGCATCAGTACAAGAATGTAATGTCATACACATTGCAATCTAAACTGTAAAGTACAGCAGACGAGGTGAATGCAATCAACTATTAATAAACTCAGATTTTTATAGCAGAGTTACAGGAAGTGACAGGATGTGCTTGGCCTAGTTAACCGAGTAGTCTAGTTGCATACATGGTTATTACAAATAGACAATCGTGCCTAATAGGTAAAAATAGCAGCCAATAGGATAAGCGACAATCAATCAAACTAATCTGGTGCCCTGAAGTAAGGGGTAAACTTATTCATCTCCCTGCCAGTATTAATTGACGATAGATAACCAATTAATGTTGTTTATTTGTTTTCAGGTTTTACAGTTTTGGTGGTGAACAATACGTTAGGCAAAATAATAAAAGCAAACTTGCGTAAAAAGGATTTGAAGCACTTTTGACTTCACATTTATGTTTGTGAAATTCCAACTGACTTTCCGCCAATTGATGATTAGTTTGTTTGAATATTTTTCCTAGCTGCATATAAAATGTGATTTGTAGCCTTGCCTGTGGTATGTTTTGTTTGCTTTTATGAATTGTTTTATAATAAAACGTTGTTGCGAACTTTTTTGATGGACTAAAGTTAACTCTTCCACCGTTTGCTGCTTATTTAATTGTTGAAAGTCCCAAAATTAATGCAATCAATTAATAGGAAAAGTTGGCTTGTTTTTTTTGCTGCCAAAAATCTTTGCTTTATTGCAACACTATTTGATTTGCTGCAGATTTTACCTTCCACGCCCTCCCTTGCACAGATTTAGAGATAAATGAATCAGTTGACTGAAAAACAAAACTGTAACTCTGTACTATTTAGTGGGAGGTCTGGTGGTGTGCAGCTGCAATGGTGAAACAAGCTCAATCCTGTTATACACACGTAATTATACTTTCATGCTTGGCTCAACTCTTACTGAATCGTTGTGTCTGTTGAATAGCTATCTTGGAAAGGGTCATTAGGAGAGCTATATAAGTTTTGGCAGTGTAGCGGATGAGCTAAATAAAGAATGGAGCAACCTTTATGACCTCCTGCAATGTATACATTCATACTATACCAAGCACACAATATATAACTTAACCCTTTACTAGTGAGTCATAACTGGTATCAATAGTGTATTGATTTCGGTAACCTATCGGCAGGAAACAACCAGTAATTGTTATTTTTGTCAATGTGGGCCATAGTAAAGTTTAGCTTGTCTGTAGATATCTCCTTAAAAGGCAATGAAAATCGACATAACTTTAACCTAGATGTAAGGAATTATGATAAAATGTGGCCTCTAAAATGGGGATGGCTATGGTCCTTTTTACCCGGCTTCTGTTACCATAAACTTTACATCACTGCATCAAATTGTGTTCAAGAATATGTCCCAGATTCGCTTGTCAATTTGTCCTTAGTTTTTTGTTTATCTGCTTTAAAATGCATTCAAAGGAAAGAAATATACATTTATTTTCAAGATAAAAAGTGAGAAAACCTGTTGAAAAGTTTAAAAAACGGAAACACAAAATTCCTTTAACACGTTGAACATGGGCTCAGAGATGGAACCTTGCACGTGATTTGATAGGTTTTATTGGTCATCTCACTTTACAACAGATAAAAGTTCTCAGTCCAGTTACATTTTTAGCCAATAAAATCAGTTAGCTCAATCTCAGGCGACTCCTTGTGTCTCTACTCTTATTGGTGCAACAACCATAGTGAGAGTTTAGTAGAAACCAAAGAGAAATGTTGTTCCTCATTTACTTAATAATATAAAACAGTTTGTTTGCAACAGCACATATTGACATAGAGACATAAAGATCAGATTTTCCAGCACATTTCAGAGCTCTTGATTCAGCTGGTTCAAAAATAGCCTTGAGGGTTTTCTTGCTTTTAGTTAGTTTAGTAACTATTGAAATGAGGTAGAGATGGATTTGTGTGTACAGAGGCTTAACTAAAGCACCCTAATTACCAGATTTCAGGATTTTAGTAGCAATAATAATCATTATCTGTTTTGTAACAGTTGTCTACTCATTTCCTGATTCAAAGTGCACGATAACCAGTAACAGACATTTAGTGTTGTCTAGGTGCGACGATGTTTAGCAAAACGTGACATATCCTCATATTTTAAACTCAATTTACGTTCATTTTTGTTACACATCGAAAAAGTTTGCTCATCCTGTAAGGAATTCATCGCTTTATTTGAAGTTTATGAATCAGATTAGTCCAAGTTTTGGTACCAGTTTGTGTCGGACCCTAAAGTCTTCCCTACACAGAGAGTGAAATTACAGTGTTACTAGTTAAACCATTTTATTGGTGTTTATTTATGATAGAACTGGTACAAACAACTCTATTGAACTAAAATAAATTACTATTTCCTCTAACAAATGCTAATCGCATTTTGCATCATATATTTAAGGTATGTCCATAAAATGAAAGTTTGGTTTAATGTTATTGGATATACAAAATATAGATTATTTGATTAACTAACAACTTAGCCCTGATTTCACTCAGTAACCATTAGCAAACTGCTAGAGGTAATTAGAAATAATGGAGGTATAGCAGACACAAATGTGTGGTTAAACTCATGAGAGACTTTGTATCAAAATAAACGTTAAGACAGTTTTGCTAAAAATTCTACAAGCCAGTAAAAATACATGTGTTCTTTCCTTAAAATCTAGTAGACTTGTGTTACCAGTATCTATCTCAATCCTAAATAGTTTTATAAAAAGATTTATACAAAGCCCTCTTTCTCAATACTCCTCCTCAGCGTGAATAATTTGCAATCAGGAAAAAATGAGTAATTGCACAACGTATACCGCCTACCACTGCTAAATCTCGTATATAAGGGTGGAAAAGCTAACAGTTCAGGAAAAGTTGGATACATTTTCAAAAGTGATATTTGCCTGTGTTTCAAACAATGGGTGTTGACATGAAACTTATACTATTTTTGACAATTTTCGGTAAGTACTAGATATTTTTTGCTAAAATTCAAACATTTTATTTTAATGCAAAGTATGTTTTCGTTTCTGACTTAACAAAGAAAACTTACATATTTTTAGTGCAGCCAATTTTAAATAGTGTTATTTATTTTTTGGAACAAAAGTTGTTTCTTTGAATCAAAATTATATTTAAATCCAACAAAAGCTACTGTTTTGCACTGCAGTTAACAAACCATGTAACAACTTTTAGTTCTGTTGGATGGGGTTGCCTCATCAATGGAGTCTAAAAATGTTAGCTCTTACTTCAACGGGAACCGAACAGCCGATTTCGAAGCGAAGATTATTGCTGAGACATCACACAGTTAGTTTGTAAGTAAGAAACGCACACAATGAACAAATACGGCAAGTTTTTTCACAAAAAAATGTTTTAATACAAGAAGTTTGGTTTATTAGATATTTTCTCTGTTACAGATGCAGCCTGACCAAATGGGATTGCATATATTCTATAGAACTCCTGTATCTTGTATGAATTTTACATCCATGTCAATAGACGAGGTGTGTTTGAATACAAATGAAGCGTTATTGCTAAAATAAATGTTGTCAAAAGTTTCAGAAGAAGCATTAAAGTTTGTTTTGGACAGCATTTTACATCAAGGTTTATCAATTTATAATAAACAACTAGAGTCTTTATTTTTCCCAGGGAGTTTCCTTGCTGGTTGACCTCTCCAACAAGTTCGATCGCTGCCTAGATATATATGGTCTACTGGACTCTACTAGCAGACATATGGTCAGAGCTATAAATGCTAAACTAATATGTGACATTGGAGGATATGATAAATGTGTAGAAGGTGATTTAACACCAACCCTTATAGAAGCTCAACCTTCATGTACAGGTATATGTTGTGTTAGTTTAACTTAAAACATGTAAATGCTCAATAGCGAAAACACAGCTGAAAAGTTGAAACAGTTTTTACTGTTGATATTTGCGATTACTCTAACAATTGGGTTACATTATTTTAATTGTTCATCAAACCAACATCTGGGTGACTTTTAAATGTTCAGGTTTTACAAACTTACTAGATCAAAAGCTTAACAATGTTTACGTTATACACTTTTCCCAATTGCACTTAAGTTTCTGTATGCTTTGCTCTGCTCCAACCTTCAGTAGTCCATTCAAACTGTTTTTACTGTTGATATTTGTGATTATTCAAACAATTCGGTTACATTACTTGAACTGTTTATAGAACCAACACAACAACTGGGTGGTTTTTAAATGTTCAGGTTTAACAAACGTACTTGATCAAAAACTTGATAAAGTTTGTGTTACACAATTTTACTAAATAGAAATTGATGTTTGTACATTTTGCTCTGCTCCAACCTTCAGTAGTCCATTCAGCATGCACTTACGTAATATTACAGAGACTGGAATGACAGAAGCAATAAGAGCTTTGGCAAAGTTAACTAAATACTACCTCTGTGTTATATAACTCAATACATTTAGTCTACAGTTCAACATCAAACTTAGAAGATTACTTTTTATGCAGCTCTTAACTTTTGTAACGGGTTTTTAAAGTCTTTGTGCTTGTACATTTTATTGAAGCATGCAATACTTGTGGAGATGTACAGTTAATAATTGTAATTATTTTTAATTTGTTCATAAACTGAGTGAAGCATTTTGTTTCTATTTGGTGTGGTTCTAGGAATAAAAATATAATATTGTGGTAGATTTTAGTGAATGTTCATAGTAAACTGGGAGTTTGCTACAACATTTCTCCACTCAGGGCGCTGGCAATGCACCTACAGCCATCGGTGAGATGCTGTGCCGGTAGCAAAGCCATACTGTGCCGATAGCACAGTATACAGGGGCGGTAGTGACCTCTACAGGGCCGGTACAGGGCCAGTAGTGACCTCTACAGGGCCGGTAGTGACCTCTACAGGGCCGGTATGCTGCCTCAGGGCCGGCATAAGATGGCTGCCATAGCTGAGGGTTTCCAAAACCAGCTAGGACTTTCCACCAAGCCAGGAACCGAACCTACCTACCTTAACATCTGCGGTAACCAGGACCACAAGCTATCTAGAGCCTTGGGACCCTGTAGAACAGTCTGATTGGACAGTAGGAGACAGGACTCTGCCATTAGCCACTTGGCGCCTTATTTATTTAACCCTTATTGATTGTATGATTGGCTAGTTATTTATATAATTCATTGCATTGTTCAGATAACTTCCTGTGCTATTATTGTTATATAGAATATGCTAATCAGTTCGTGTGAGCTCTCCTATAAAAGGAGAGAGTTTTGTTATCATCTTTGCATTTATTCTCATGTCTTGCCACAAACACCCTAGAAGAACCATTACCCTCTAGGACTTTGTCTTGAGAATATAGCCACTTACACAAGCACTACGCTGTATTGTTTGTCTGAGCCATGGGCTCTTGCCATACCAGGTAATTTGATTACCTGAACACAGTTGTCACTGTAAATCAGCACAGTGTCCCCTCTGGCGAGAGGCATAATACTCGAGACTAGTGGATGTCCATGGTAAACAAACCGGAATCCATTACATTGGTGGCAGCGGTGGAATAAACAGTACCTTACCACGCTGTACTCTTTCACGCTACCCTCTGGCCCTGCGAATGCACTGCAGGCCAGCTACCACTCAATAAAGAGAAGATTCATCTACTGGGTGTAGATCTGAAGAAGAAGAGGAAGAAGATTGATCTACGGAGAGTAGATCTGAAGAAACAGTTAACACAAGATACTACCGGATTTCTCTGCAGGGTCGTTGAAGCCCTCAGCACTGCAGCAGCTATCCCGGCACAGTATCACCTACTAAAGGCTGTCTGCATCAACCGTAGAGCTTGCTCAGTTTGCAGCAGTCCAGTACAGGCACTTACCGTATTCCCTACAGGCTCGTTGAGTTCGCTCCGCCCTAGACACAGAGATATCAGTACTGTACAAGAGAGAGAGAGTGAGTCGTGTATCTGCTATACAGGCTCAACTACTGAAGTTACTTCAGCTTGGAGTGCTACTCAGCTGGTAACACTGACCCCGGCACTGTATCCACTTACAGTGCCCTTACACTACTGTCTGTAGGCTTGTAGAGCTTGCTCCGCCCTGCAGCAAGACAAAAAGTTTCGTAACGGTTGTTACAAGCTACGGAGTGCCAGATACTGTCACAGTATCCCCTACACCGACCTCTAGATCTGCTAGAGCCACTGGAAACACTGATCCCGGCTTGGGATCTAGTTACACTAACCATCACCTGATTTGAGTTGAGATCACTCCTCTATCTGCAAAGGATGGCCACCCAGAGAGCACGTAGCGCCGGACGAGCACCTGCTAGCAACCCCAAAGCTACAGCAATAGACAGACTGACCAAAGCATTGACGGCCATGACGAGGCCCAACCAAGGCAATGCACCAGCTACTTTCAAAGCTCCGAAGTTGGACGGTGAAGGAGACGTGGAGTACTTCATCAACAGATTTGTGGAAGTGGTGGAGATGAATGAGTGGCCAGAGAACACGGCCATGTTATACTTGAGAGATGCACTATGGGGTAAAGCATTAGACTGTGGAAAGCCTCCACACCTGCAGGGTATATTCACTGCACTACGACCACGTTTTGGGCTAACACCAAGGAAAGCTATGTCCCGGCTGACCAGCCTTCGCCAACAACACAAAACGTCGCTCCAAGAGCATGCTAGTGAAGTAGAGCGCCTAGTGCGAGTTGCGTATGCTGATCTACCTCACCGACCCATGCGGAGGACGATGCTGGATATTTTCAGCACCACAGTCGGAAACGCCTACCTGCAGAGACACTTGTTGACCATACAGCCCATTGACGCAGCTGAAGCAGTCAGGGCCGGTAATGAGTACCTGCAAATCAAAACACCATTTGAAGAACGCCAGGCTCATGCACGAATGGTAGAAGAGGATACCGATGAAGAGGGAGAGGAATGGATGAGGACAGTTGCCAAGAGCCCACTCCAACGTGTCTATACCATTACTCCAGTGCAGCAGACACACTATGTTCCTACACCTGCTACCCCGGATCCTATGGCAGTAGTCATAGACAGCCTGAAGCTTTTGGCTGGTGAGATACGGTTGCTGACAGCAGCCAGACAAACAGCTCCCCCTCCGCCATTGGAGACAGCACCCACACCACATTGCTGGGGCTGTGGACAGCCAGGTCACATGTTAGGTACCTGCCCTCGAACTCAGTGCACAGTTTCCTGACGACCCAGACAGACGAGAAATGGCCGGCGCCCGCAGTAGCGCCACCGGCAGTAGCGCCACCGGCAGCTAACTGCAGCTGGGCAAGCCGGACAGCCCGTAAACCCCGTTTCAGTCCTGTAACTCCGAAGGCAAGTGGACAACCCCCCAAGACACTACAGACGGCAGCTGACTGCAACTGGACAAGCCAGACAACTCCTGAACCCCCTTCTAGTCCTGGAACTCTGGAGATGAGTGGACAACCTCTCCAAAAGAGCACAGACGCTCGCTGACTGAAGCTGGACAGTTCCCAGACACCCTTCTAGTCCTGTAACTCTGGAGATGAGTGGACAACCCCCCCAGGAGAGTGCAAATAGCTGCACCTCCATTGGAGCAACCCTACCAGGCCAGCTACTTCCTGGCTGGAAGATTAGCCGGTAGGCCAGCAGCCCTGTTGATCGACACAGGCTGCACAACCTACTTGCTGTCAAAGCACCTGTACCAGCAACTGCCACAGTCAGTGAAGAACACGTTGCAGGGTAGTGAGACGCATGGAATCATGGCTGACGGATCTAGGATCCCCTTTTACGGCACACTGCGAGTGAACTTGCAACTTCTTGGGCTGAGAACGAGCGTTAACTTCGTCATTAGTGACATTAATGAAAATGCCATTATTGAGATGCCACTCCTCACCATAAACGAGTGCGCCCTGCGATTTTCAGACTCCAAGGTCATCATTGATGGACATTTACTACCGTGCAAGGACAAGCACGGGCGGCCACTTAATGACAGTGGCCGTCTAGCACAGGCAGAGCTGATAGAGAACCCCCCTTACACCCCTGAAAAAGAGGTACGCCCCCTTACTAAAGACGAAGTCCCCATACACACACCCACAGTAGAAAAGACTGCATGGGAAACATACCAGGCTACGGAGAGCCACCCACCAAAAACCTATAGAAAAAAGTTTGAGCCAGATCGGATCAAAACTGTAGACGTTAGGAGCGAAACAGTGTTCCCCCCCGCTGGCTACACCCCTGCGATGGAGAGAAGGGACCCCCGCTGCTGGAGAAAGGCGGCCACCCTTCGGCCATCCAACCCCTACAAAGAAAAATATACAATCACCAAAAATCCCTGACAACCTCCAGTTAACAGAATAACTGTAGATGACCGCCAAAGAAAGTTAGAAAAGTGGCCAATACCCCCCAGTATCCCAAAAGTTCCTGCACATCCGGCACAGATGGACGAAGTGAGTCAAAGTTGTGAACAACTCTGCAGCACAGACCAGCCACTCGTACCTAGCCGTGACAGCGACAGGACAATCCCCCAGTTAGCTATAGCGGCTGACCAGTTCGTAGAGCTCGAGGACCACAAAGCAAATCTGCTGCAGGATGCAGGCTTTGGTAATTGTCCATCAGCCAACTACAAAGAGACAAGTCTACTGGCGATTCCCACAGCTGAGCTGTATAGAGACCCCCATTACCTGGTAGTAGAGATACTGGAGGAAAACTTGCTGCAGGATGCATACCTCCATAACTAACCACTGCCCAGCTCTACTGAGACAGGACTACCCCCCATGCAAATCACCGAGTTATGTAAAGACCTCGCTCTCTCCGTAGGTGAAGTTGATGAAAAAACCACGCTGGCCAGTACAAGCAAGGGCATCAGATGATTGTCATCCTTTAAGACAGTACCGGCAGGAGAAGCCTGTTGTGGGGACTTAGGGTGAAAGTCCTACTACCTCTTCACCCCCAACCTTACTGCCACACAGCACAGTACACTACACCCCGGGTCGGGCTGTAGCTGACACCCCAGTGGTATCAGGGAAGCAGGAGAACAAGTGCTCATATTCCCCAAATAAGGGATGACGCTCTCCTGAGGTGGAAATATGAAAGCTCTTGCAAGCACTAGAAATTCCAGGGCCTCTGTTATCATCAATACACGACACTGTATCTCAACAAGCCCACTATCAGTGCAAGCGAATGGTTGCACAGTTGCCTGGGCAAGCTGTTGGAGACACGATCCCGACTGGATGTGAAACCATCAGTCACGGTACCTCTAGTGAAGACGGTGAGCCCTGCAGTACAAGAGGAAATGGAGCTGATTACCAGGGGGAGTTGAGTTACGGGAAGTCACCTGTAAGGGCGAACTTCTCTGGAGAGAGGTGCTATGTCATCTCATGGCATAGAACCCGACTATATATATCATCAAATATATTAATCTTGGTACAGGTGTTACCGCCACACGTATTATTCTCGATATGTTGTTGTTAAAGCCAGGTTATGACCTTAATGGAGAGAGGTATGTGGTAGATTTTGGTGAATGTTCATAGTAAACTGGGAGTTTGGTACACAGTTTCTCCACTCAGTGCGCTGGAAATGCACCTACAGCCATCGGTGAGATGCTGTGCCGGTACCAAAGCCATACTGTACCGGTATCACAGTATACAGGGCCGATACAGGGCCGGGAGTGACCTCTACAGGGCCGGTACAGGGTGGGTAGTGACCTCTACAGGGCTGGTAGGGACCTCTACAGGGCCGGTATGCTGACTCAGGGCCGGCATAAGATGGCTGCCATAGCTGAGGGTTTCCAAAACCAGCTAGGACTTTCCATCAAGCCAGAAACCGAAGCTACCTACCTTAACATCTGCGGTAACCAGCACCAGAAGCTATCTAGAGCCTTGGGACCCTGTAGAACAGTCTGATTGGACAGTAGGAGACAGGACTCCGCCCTTAGCCACTGGGCGCCTTATTTATTTAACCATTATTGATTGTATGATTGGTTAGTTATTTATACAATTCATTGCATTGGTCAGATAACTTCCTGTGCTATTATTGTTATATAGAATATGCTAATCAGTTTCTGTGAGCTCTCCTATAAAAGGAGAGAGTTTTGTTATCATCTTTGCATTAATTCTTATGTCTTGCCACAAACACCCTAGAAGAACCATTACCCTCTAGGACTTTGTCTTGAGAATGTAGCCACTTACACAAGCACTACGCTGTATTGTTTGCCTGAGCCATGGGCTCTTGCCATACCGGGTAATTTGGTTGCCTGAACACAGTTGCCGCTGTCAATCAGCACAGTGTCCCCTCTGGAGAGAGGCATAATACTCGAGACTAGTGGATGTCCATGGTAAAAAGACCGGAATCCATTACAATATCTTGCTCAGTTGCTGATAGAATGATCTGCTTTAGCTGCCATTTCAAAAGGTTTAATGCTTCGGTTGAGAGCACTCGCTAGACTCTAAACATCATCAGAATAAAACTTGCACAAATGCTAGGCAAGCCCAAGCTTTCAAATAGACACCAAGTAACAACACATGGGCAGCATTGCTTACCTGTGCTACATAGTTATACATTTTTATTACCATTGTAATACAATATGAAATACCCAAAATAAACTATTATACCATTTTTAGTTTTAGTAAAACAGAAAGTTGTGGGTCTACTTCAGACAAAAACGTCCAATAAATGTAACAGCTTGGGATGTTTCTGTTTTTAGAATACTGCCTATGTTTATAACTCTAAAATTTAGAAAACTGCTATTGAATAGAAAAAATAAACTGTTAGTATGTTGCTAATCTATTGTGAATATAGACTAGAATAAAAAGAACCAAATGTGTAGTTCTACCTGTTTTAAATTAATGGATTGGCCTTAAATTAAACAGAAACAGGTTGAGTTGTATTTTGTTCAACAAATGAGTGTGACAAAAATCTTTCTGTTAGTTATACAGAGGCCTCATTTCTCTGACTCTTTATTGTATTATCTTACAAAAGCTCCTAAAACTTATGTCATACATATTAATCAAGTCATTATACAGCATTGTTGTCTCTATCAAGTGTCACTATGCGTGTAACAGACAGGATACTGGTTAGAGTGTTTTGTTACAGGGTCTCAGCCACCTGTTGGTAGCCTAGATGTTACAAGCACTGGTACCACAGTGCTCATTAGTAGCAATTAGTCTTAGCAACAGTCTCTGTACTTCAGTTCGCACAAACCACGTTTTGTTATCAAAACTTCTCTCTGTAAGTCTGTATTATATATTTTTTTGGTTTTCGACTATAAATGGGTTTTTACTCAAATGTTCACATACAGGCGAGTTTATTTCATATGTATGTATGCACCACACTTGAGGTATTTTCATTATATTGTATGAGTCGGAAGAGCTCAATATAGGTTGCTGCAAATAGTTTGGCTCTGCCTTTTAAACCTAAATCTTTGAGAACGAAACTTTTGAAATAGTATTGTTTGACTAAACCAAGCAATATATGATCTTTCGTATCTGGATGTTATTTATATGCATGATTGTTTGATTTACATACAGAAGCACAAATCTTGTTCTGAGTTTCAATTTTTTAAATCGTATGTAGTTAAATGATAAAAAATTTTGACAGCTTAACAATAGCGAAACTTTTGGTATTTTTTCTAATTTTGATGGTAAAAATTGGCAAATTAATATAATTTTAGTATTTCACTGCTATAATAAAAACTGTTAATGTTTATATTTGTACAGCATTTTCTGAATGGCATTTTTGTTTGTAACAAAAATAACTATCTGATTCACAATGCTTTAGAAAAGGGCTCTACACAAAAGAGTTATTTTTTGCAACGAATATGATTTTAGGTGTATTGTAATAGATTTCCTCCTCCTACTACGGACACAACGGCATCTACTCCAACTAGACACTAACGACTCCTTCGGGTCTGCCCCCAGACAAATCACACAGAATTTACACAATTGAAATATTTTATTATATCAACCTGTTTAGCAGCATAATGTAGTGGATCGTTCCGGTAAGGCTGCTACTACCGTCTACTAACAACACTAACAAGCAGCAAAGCAACACCTCTCTCTTAGAGGTAACGCAGGGTCGGTCAGACCTGCAGGGTACAACAGAGAAGTCGGTAATGACTTCACTACTAGTGAGCCCTCGGCTCAAACAAACTAAGTGTAGTTTTATGTAATAAATTACATTTATTGTCTACATGTCAAACTCTAGGGAGGCAATTGCCTAAATAAATCCACAGCAGTAGCAATAAGAGATAAATAGCCAAGTACACTGGCAAAAGCAGCCTTTTATAGGCTGGTGACAGGAAGCGTATTGCATCATGTTCGTGCAAACAATAATACATAACAAGAAGTAATACAGCCAATGGTATACAATATTAAAAGGGAAAGGCTCCTAGTGACAATGAGTAAGGCTATAGGATCATCTCCTCAGTCTAGTTAGCCTTGTAATCCAGGTAGATGGAAAGTAGAGGTTGCTAGGTCCCGGATTCGTTCTCGGGCATCGATATAGATCTTCTCTGGAACTCTGGGTATGGTGGCCACCTTGTTGCCGGTCCGGTATGTTACTGCAGCGTCGATAGAGGTCATCCCTGTTTTATCAGAGGTCACTGCAGGGCCGGTATAGAGTCTGCAGGGCCAGTATCACATCTGCAGGGCCGGTAACGCATTTCTTCTGCTTCTATTGATGTCTATTTGGTGCATCACTTGAGGAGGCCTGTTTGACTAAATACTAGTGTCAAAGTCACCTCTAGGTCAAGGTATGTTTGTGCAAAACATGTGTGCTGCCAAAATCCCCCACAATAATATAGGTATGGCACAAAAATTCACGAAATTCTGCCTCTCACATGCACAGCAGCTTCTTTTATAGGAGAAGACAAGAAAACTCACCCCTTATTAGTAGTGAGCGGATCGCACACAACAATACAAAATATATACAAGCAAAAACGCACAGCACAATTCGCATTAGCAAAGTGAGCCAATGAGGATAGGGAGCACATGGCAAGGTGGCTCTGGGCTCCCTTCTCGTTCTTTCTATGGTGGTGGAAATCTTCCACTCCTTATAAAGCATCCAAGCTTTCTAGTCCCTGCTCCTGGCTTCTGTACTGCTTCGATCTCGTCACGATGAGGGGTTTGCAACTCCTGAGGCACCAGGCTACATTTAGCAGCCATATGTGTTGACTGGCCCAAGGTCCCGACCCAGGGGACACGGGGTAGGTTCTCTATGTCTTATGTATACGATACATGGTCTATACAGGCCCGGGGTAGCCGGTATTCCTGAATCTAGGAAAACATATAAATGAGATGAGGTGACGGCTCAGGGTCCACTAAAACTTCCGTTGCTGGTAGCGTAAGGGGTGTGGGGGATTTAGAGTGGGAGATTGTAGGGAAAGGGGCCTAGTTTGTTCAATTATAATGAAAGCCTCCCACAGTACCCGCCGGCTGGATCGATCCATACAATAAATTAAATGAATATTAATTCTCACAATTCGTTTAATGCAAAGGAGTTGGTAGCAAACAAAACTAATTTGCTAGGCATTCTGATAGGTCACGAACACTACCGATCCATCACACAAAACTAACATATACCGGTGTGGGGGACATTTGTTTCAAAGCAGTTCATTCTCTGTTTTATCACTTTATCATTATTTATTTACAATATAAACTCTATGTATTGTTTAATATTATTTATTATTATGATCATCAGTTACAATAGTAATAAATTGTGAATGTATTGATCATAATGATGAAATACAGAGCCATTTTGTTAAAACAATAAAGATAAATGTTGTTGTTATTGTCATTCAAGAATCAATTGCTTCAAAATAAATGTTGTCAACCGGACAGATATAAAGTTGTTTCTTTTTTCTCTTACTACCGCCATCTGCTACTTCCTGTAGCATCATGACATTAGTAGCACTGAGGAATCAATAGATGATAACCATCATTGATCAATTACTTACACATTTGGAAAAAAATTGTACAATGTTAGTTTGGATGTTTTGCCCGATGTCCAGATGACACTTGAGTTATGTTTGTGTATGTAGTTTATAATACAATCAAAAAACATCAGTAAAACGTTAAGGGTAACATAGCTACACTGCTTTGGAAAAAGTTCAAAACAAACATCAGTGCTATGTACCATTATTGATATTTCTGGAAATACGTTCATAAATGTTTCAATAACCTCCGGAATAACTTTATATTAACAGTTGATGCATCTTTTATAGAATGGTAGGAAAAAAATTGAAATAAAATTAAGGGTAACATAACTACAATGTTTAGGAAAAACATTAAAGTGAAGGTTTTTACAATGAACTATTAATGGTATTTCTAAACATCGGTCAACAAACAATCAGATAAAGTTGGGAACAACATTATATTAACATTATTGTACAATCCTTATATGTTTATAGAATGTATGTACAAATTTTATGCCAAATGTTTATATCATATTCAATGAATGTTAGTTCAAAATGTTAGCCCGGACGTTACGTTGCAATATTTGTGAAACGTTTTGAAAGCGTAAGTTGCAATTGTTACAAAAGTTACATCAAATGAGTGTTAGCTAATGTTAATTAAATGTTATTTACTTGTTGGAAAGATACTAGTTTGAATAAAAATTATTTTTAAAATTGGTAAATGTTTATCAAATAAATGTTTTTCTGTGATTTATTGTTGGAAGTTTCACTCACTAACTATTCCTATTCCATTATTGATTCTACTGCATTTAAATTCTTTCTATTACACCAGCCACAAGCCAGCTGCATTCACATTGGCCAGCCATTAGTATTAAATACGTTACTAGTCAAACAAGAATAGATGCGTTAAGCTAGTATAAAAAACCTGTATCATATTTGACAAAGTAAGTAGACCTTGGTGCTCTGAGCATACGAGATTTCGTTCTTTCTGCTTTGGCAAAAGTTGAGTCAAGGTACTTTTGTTGTCTAAATCTATGCACAACTCAAGTAAAAGTTCTGTCAGACAGGTGCCTTTATTGAGACAGCTGGAATGGCTGTAGTCACCTTCACTTAGTTGCATCAGGAACTATTAAAAACTGTGTTCAGCTTTTATCAGAGTTCTGCTAGAAGGTACAGAGGTTCATGCCTATAGGAATTCTACAGAAGTCATTCTCCCAAAGAAAAGTTTGACTTTGCCACCTATCGGCTGAAAACCAGCATATCCTACTTACCATTTACTTTTATGGGTAAATTTGTACAGTAAACAGAGATATATCCTGCCTATCAGAGAGAAGAAGACATTAGCTGTCTCATAAAGGAATACAGTTGTCTGCCCTTGGATAATGAAGGGAAACGATTACTCCATCGTGTACTTTTGATAGTGAAACGAAACTCCTTCTACGATTTTACTAAAATTATAGTATTCCTCTAGCAAGAAGTGTAGAATCAGGCATGTGATGCAAAGGGAAAAGCATATCTGTGTAGAACAAGTAAATAAAAGGAAAGTGGACGATCAAGTGCATTGTGTACTCACGCTGACTCACTCAACAACTGAATTGTTTCAATAAACCAACGCAGAGAATTGTGGCCATAAACTGTAATTAATTAATCAGCAATGTGACAGGAATATTAAGACTTTTATACTTATATTAACATTTGAGCTAAAAAAAATTGCCAACTCATGCTAAAGTTTTACGAAACAAGTATTTAGGAGAAAAATTTTTACCAATATTTTTCCAAAATCCCAAATTGTATATCGCTAGAAGTGCAGCATGAGCTACTATGACAGCCTTCCAATGCACTGCTAGTTTGGAATCCATACAAAGTTTTACAACATGCCATTCCTTCATCAAATAGAATTGTGCCAATAAAGTAATATCATTGCAGCGGTGGATCGCAAATGCTTTAGTGTCTGGCCAATGACTTGGACTGTGTGGTGGTAATGCTTCGATATACATTACTCTTTCACCAAACAACTTGTGCGCACGAGGATTTCCACCATAGGTGCCAAAAATATTTTTCTTCGAATCATGAACGAGCATGCTATGGTCGCGATCGTCAAACAAGGCACCAAATTGGTATACACCATATTGGTCTTTGATACGAATTTCTGCAGTATTCTGCTCAATATTTTTATAATCGCATTCGACTACTAGTAAAGGAGTTAATGTTTCTCCATCCAGCAAATCGCTGCACGTAATTTTACCTTCACCAATAATACAAGAAGGTCGCATAAGAAGTTCTCCTGCAGATTCCAGCACAACTAAAGGTTCTTTAGGACTTCCAGGTGGCATTAGGTGAGGAATGTCTGATGGCATTAGATGGAGATGGAATGAATAATGGTAGTGCATAAGTTTTAAAGTCGCCATGAGAGCCAATGCTTTCTTTGAAGGGCTCAATTCAGCAGGATTTTCGTACTTAAAATTGATAGCTATGTACGAACTTCTTTTCTGTTGATTAATATAAATACTGGGAGATTTGGGCACCATAAAGTTTTTCTTTTCTATTATTACAAATCCATCTTTGGTTTCACGGTAAGACATTCTTAACTGAAGCGAGGATTTGTTTTCTGTTTTATCCAATAATTCATTTCCACAAACTGTCAGCATTGGACCACGAAAGTAATTTAGTGCCGAATAAACAGACATCATATCTTTTGCACTGCTTAAGCCACCGTAACAGATGAATATCAACTGTTTAGTAACGTTTTCAACATTTATCTGTTCTTTTTTAAAATCTACGGATATGTTAAATGTTGTTATTCGATCTTCATTTCCCACTCTTCTTCTGACAGAATAATGCACTAACCCGTTATGTTGTCCTAAAAGCTGAATATCCATGAAGCGAATGTTGGTGAGTCCATCGAGGGCAGACATAAAACTTGAAGGCGCAGCCATATTGATTGAGAGTGATGCTAGATACCTACTTCTCTTTGTTCTGGAGCAAACTATGCATGGCATTTATTCAAATTGTTAGTAAAAAAAATGATGGCTTCACGGTTTCCTCACTGAGCCCTCTTTAACCACAAAAACTGTCGGTACACTCAGATTGATTGAACGCATGGAATACTTGAATCACACCAAGTAGCATTGTGTACTTAGTTAGCTTGTTAAGTGAACCTTTGATTACCGTTTGTTATTTGCAAGTTGTTTGAACAATCAGTTTTCTAAACTGTAAGTCAAGTTTCTGATATTTCTAACATTAAGAACTAGAACACCGCAAAAAAACTTGTTACATGGACTTTTTGCAACAATATATCATATTTAAATCCCAATACTTCAGCGCCTTAATAAACATTTTGAGAACGATTTGTATTTTTTATTTCAGTGTCTCTTTTCAAGCTATGTCTCTTTGCGACTTGAATTTTTTTTTTGAAAAGTGAATTATAAACCAGTAAACCTATTTTTATCTTTGAACACTTTTCTGTGTTTTTATCAGAATAGCATTTTTATATGATCTTCTCCAGTATGGTTTATTGTGAGCCAACACTTGAGATTTGGTTATTCGTGAGTTTACCTCAGTGCTGACTTAGTGCTGACAGGTGTAGCGGTTGGCTGGATGATGAACATCTGCTATTACTTTTATTTGGAGACAACATCAGCGGGCTGCGAACCCATTGATCTAGGATTTCACGTTTTATTCTACAATAGTTAGAAATATTATCCTTCAAAGTGAATCAGACTACAAAAACATAAATTTCCCGTGTGCGCAATAACGAGCATAATTATTTTTAGGTGTGGAAGCATTTCATCAAAGGCCCTTCATGTGTCTTTGACTATTTATTCATACTCAATGCATGATGCTACGAGATGTAGCAGATGCTCATAGCGAGTCAAAGAATAAACAACTTTCACTCTTTTTTGTCTGACTGTTCAAACATTGATTAGAAAAAGTTTGCTTACTTTCACAATGATGTGAATAACATGCATAGTTCTTTTGCTGAAAAATTCACCAAACTATGTGACAAACATGTTCCTTTTACACAGCTTGCTGCTGATGATCAAACCAAACAAAGAAAAAATTATTGGATTAGCCTCAATTATTGCTGAAAATTGGCAAGAAAGATTACTTGTATAAACGATGTTTAATTTCTCCCCTCAATTCAAACTTGAAAGCTCGACATAAAAAAGTTTGTGATGCAGTTACCAAGGAGTTGAGGGTCGCTAAAACATACTATTTCAACAAAAGTGCCTTTTTGTTGGCACCAGGTACCATGGGAACCTGTGAGGTACCTTTTGGTGTGCACCAGGTGTTATAATTTAATTTTTAATATTTTTGTTTGAACTAAGTATTTATTGTGCAGGGTTTGTTTAGATTGTGATTTTGTATGCCGTTTTAGATCATGGGGTTCAGTATTTTAGAAACATGGTATCCATGTTTTGGTTATACCAGGGGTTTGTATCATGTTTGATTGCTAGATTAACTTGGAATAGTTATTGGTAGAAATTTATTAAAGAGTATTGTATAACAATAAAGTGCTGTATTATTGTATAGCTTTGTTACATATGAGAATATATTGAAGGTTTGTATTGTGTTTTGTTATACTTTATTTTATAATAGGTAAAATACAATAGATGATATGTACTTAATGATTATTATAAAGCCCGAGTTTGGATAAAATGTTTTTACTAGTTAGGGATAAAGTATAGAATTGCTTAATATAGTATTTGCAATAATAGAGATAACTTTTTGAAAGAATAGCAAAAATAATTCACTAGTTATCTCCAGCGCTGAGTTCCCCTCCGAACTCATTAAAATCTTCATGCAGTAAATCAGCATTATTTCTATCTGCATCTGATTTTGGCAGCTACTCATTGTATTTTGCTTAACAACGATTTTGTTCCCAATCAGCCCTGCTGGATGTGAAGAGGAAGACAACATTGTGATATGTGCTTGCATTGGCACTGCTCTTTTTTCTTTTGTAAATCATCACAACCGGAGCCCAGTTTATAGCTTCTTCGATGTATTTGTTTAGAATGAGAAGGGTTCTTATCTCTCTCTTTTAATTTTTTTCCTAACGTGTTCAAGTTGCAACGGATTCTTCTCTATTGCTTCGATGAGGTATGAATCTCTCAATGACTTCAATGTAAGGGAAAATTACGCATAGTGTGAAATTAGTGAGATATTCGATGTTAAAGTTTAGTTCGAGCTCACCCTTGGTCATCATTCTCAATTGCTTGGCTTCAGCAGCAACTTCTCTCAAGCTTAAGTTTTTTTGCGCTAATGCGCTAGAGATCGTAGCAAGCAGTATTTTTATTTCTGGGATTTTGCACCCCACCCAAGTAGACAACTTTGCAAATGTAATGTGTAGTTGACAAAATTGAAGTTCTCAACTATTTTGCTCGGACAAACTACTATCTGAAGTTTTCTCACATCTGTCCTGCCACAGTAGCCGAGAACAAAGTCATCGCCATGTATAACAGTATTGCAATCGACAGCAACCACTTTCATAATTGTTGGGGCAGCGAGACTTGTCAGCGTTTGAAAAATTCTAATGTTTTTGCAACTTGTTTGCTTTCCATCCCTTGAGAGTCTTACCCATCTTTAGAGCTTTATCCGCATTGGACAATGCTTTTTTACCATCCTTCTCTCCATGAATTTGCTTTATAGGTATAATCAATTTGAGGAGAGCTCATTTTTTGCCTGTGTTTCTTTTGCAACAACATATTTACTCTTAATGATTGTTTTGGTTTTTTTTACCGGGCCAGCATCAATATGGCTGCCATAGCCTGAGGGAGCAAACATAGCTCAAAACCCTCTATAACCATATCTGGGAACTGACTGCTCACAGAAGTTGGAAAAGTTGAACCAAAGGCTCGTAAAGTCCGAGAACCATACCAAGAGAAAATACCAACTGTTACTGGATAAATAGCTATAGACTCCGCCCCTCACTTCTGGGCACCAGTTCTATTTAATATATTCAATCATATCTCAGTGGAAAATAATGTTGTGTGCATCTGTATTGGTTAGCTATCATGCTTCTTGTACACGATGGAAATGTTTTGAGCACTTCCTGTTACTTCATGTAACTCTGCCTATAAAAGGCAGAGCTTACTCACATCTCATTACATGACCTGACAGCCTTGTATTGGATTGCCACCTTTGTGTTCTGCTATGAATAAAAGTTATTATGTATCACTCAAAATTGCCAAATATATATTTTTGAGCCGAGGGCTCACCATAGTTGGTAAAGAAGTTTACTCTCTTTCTCTCTTTCCAAGTAGTTGTTTATCTCTGGGGAGAGGTTGACTGTTGTTTGTCAGGCCTAGGAAGGCTCACTGTTTAGTTGTGCCGGCAGACATGCAGTCGGTGCGGTGGCAACTCCTAGCGGAAAGTAGTGTGACGTAAAAATCTGTTACAATGGTGGCAGCAGTGGGATCGATTCTCATGCTGTGTTAAGCTTTGCTACTTTAAAGTCTGCGTCAGCAGATCCAGCTACCACAGGCTCTGTACTGTTTGTACAAGCCAGAAACAAGACACTCCCGTACGGTCGCAGAGTCTCCACTCTGCCTGCAACAGTGATCTTTTTGTGAACGTTCCCACATTAATGTTGAGTCCCACTCTGTTTGTAGTGACACGACCAAGCACTGTAACAGTTCTATAGGCACTGCCAAACTGATACCGGCACAGTATTTTCCGGTACTGGCCAAGCTACAAAGTGCTACCGGCCTTGCGTCTTGAACACCGGCCCTGCGTACACCACTACTGGTGCTGTACTTGTTAGTACAGACCGCTTGCCACCACTCAGTATCCATGAACTACCCTGAACTAGAGATTCCACAGACAGAACTGAATACTGTAGAACCACTGGTACCGCTCATACTGGCCCAGCTTCTAAGTTGATTAACCATTGTAAACTATTGAGTTGACCTTTATCCTCTAGCTGCAGCAATGGTAAACCAACGTGCTCTCAATGCTGTCAGAGTACCTGTCATCAAAAAAGAACTGAATGTGATGGACCGTCTCACTGAGGCCCTGCTGGTTGCTCTGCAGACCCCTGCTAATGTGTACAGGCCATTCAAACCCCCACAGTTTGAAGGAACTGGCGATGTCGAATACTTTATAGCCCGTTTTATGGAAACTGCTGAGGCCAATGAACGGCCAGAGCAAACGGCTATGCTACCTATGAGAGAGTCGCTACGAGGTAACGCAATCGACCGTGGAAAACCAAGACATATTTGCTGCTCTTAGAGCGCGGTTTGGTTTAACCTTTAGAGAAGCCCTGTCCAGATTGGCTGACCTTCGCAGACTGTTTAAGACAACTCTGCAAGAACATGCTAATGAGGTGAAACGGTTAGTGAACATCGCATACGGTGACCTATGCAACGCATGATGCTAGATATTTTCAGCACAACTATTGGAAATGCGTACCTACAGCGACGCCTCCTGGTCATGCAGCCAGCAGACCTAGCTGATGCAGTACTCCAGAAAACCAGTACCTGCGAATGAAGACCCCCATGTTGAGCAACCCACTCATGTAAGAACAGTGGACGACAATGACGAAGAAGAGAGGAGGAGCCCAGCAACTCACAGTTCATCTACCCCTGCACCCCCAACTCACCGGCACATGATGTGCACAGCATCCTGACAGCAGCTGCAGAAGATCTTTTGCTTAGAATGACCGAGTCGCTGCAACTTCTAGCCACAGAAATAAAGTCATTGAAACAGAAAAGAGACCCTACTCCCATGCCCCTGATGAAGACCACTCCAACACCACGGCGTTGGAGCTGTGGAGAGTTGAACACTTGTCCGGGACATGTGCCAGATGAAAACAGGCCACCAGACCCGCTTACCAAGCTAAACGGGCGGGAAACGACCAATGCCTGCGACAGGGCAAGCCATACACCTGTCAAGACAGACAAATCCGGGGTATACAGGCAAAGGGAGCCTTCTCAAAAATTAAAAGTGGCCAGCGCAAATCAGCCTACGTTAAAGCGCCCCTACCAAGCCTGTCACTTTCTGCCAGGAAGGATGGGCGGATCGCCAGTGTCAATACTGATAGACATCGTATGTACGAAAAATCTTGTTGCTGCTGGGAATGGCTACCCATGGCCGGTATATGAATGTGCACCACTCTAATGTGGTTAAATACTGATTCTAATGCTTACTACAGCTCAAAGGTTATGCAATCCATTCCGATATTATTGTATTGGTTTAAGTAGACTTGCCTGATGACTGCAGGCTATTAGTAAGTGTTGTAGGGGCGAATTAATGTTTGTGCCAGGGAAAAACCCAGCTAATATTGTAATGGATTTCGGTCTGTTACCACGGACATCCACTAGTCTCGAGTATTCTACCTCTCTCCAGAGGGAACACTGTGCTGCGTGACAGCGACAACTGTGTTCAGGCAACCGAATTACCCGGTATAGCAAGAGCCCATAGTCAGATAAACAATGCAGCGTAGTGCTTGTGTAAGTGGCTATATTCTCAAGACAAAGTCCTAGAGGGTAATTAATCCTCTAGGGTGTTTGTGGCAAGACATGAGAATGAATGCAAAGATGATAACAAAACTATCTCCTTTTATAGGAGAGCTCACACGAACTGATTAGCATATTCAATTTAACAATAAGAGCACAGGAAGTTATCTGGCCAATGCAGTGAATTATATAAATAACTAACCATTCATACAAGCAATAAGGGTTAAATAAATAAGGCGCCAAATGGCTAAAGGTAGAGTCCTGTCTCCTACGGTTCAATCAGACTGTTCTACAGGGTCCCAAGGCCCTGGTTAGCTTGTGGTCCTGGTTACTGCAGATGTTAAGGTAGGTAGCTTTGGTTCCTGGCTTGGTGGAAAGTCTTAGCTGGTTTCGGAAATCCTCAGCTATGGCAGCCATCTTATGCCGGCCCAGAGTCATCATACCGACCCTGTAGAAGTAACTACCAACCCTGTAGAGGTCACTACCTGCCCTGTACCGGCCCTGTATACTGTGCTACTGGCGCAGTATGGCTTTGTTACCGGCACAGCATCTCACCAATGGCTGTAGGTGCATTGCCAGTGCACCGAGTGGAGAAATGGTGGAGCAAACTCCAAGTTTACTGTGAAAATTCAACAAAATCTACCACAATATGCCTATAAACTAAGACTCCAATACGTATGCCAAAATGACTGCCTAATCTGTGTTGTTTTACCTGAATGTAACTCACAATTATCTGAATGGAGAAAATATGGTGACATCAGCTATATTAAAGAATTTGTTAACAAACAGTTATACCAAAGTTGCTGTTGCTAGCTGATGTATATGATATAGCGATAAACTCTTACAGATAAGGTCCAGGAATACGTTTTTATATTTTCTTATAGATCTGTGTATAATTAAGGCATAGTAAGTTATTTTCACAGCCGACAAAGTTTAGACGATATCACTGGTAGTAATAAACTTATACTTCCTACATTCAATATCTATATACCCAATAGCCACAAGTGGTACAAACCTGGTCAAATGCAGCACTTGATTGACAGAGAGACGTACCATTGAAAGCATTTTCATGAATTTTTTTCTCAATCTAATTTAGTTTGTACTAAGATAAAGTTATAGTAACAACTTGTGTAGTCTGAGTTGGCTATTGGCAACAAATCTTTTTATGAAAAACTTCTCTATACACCAGCAGAAACCTAAATAGTGGGTTCCTCAGAGATTATCAAATTCCTTACAGAGTTGGCCACTTAGATAAATAGTCTGGTGAATCATTTTGGAATGACTAGTTGATTTATTTCTAGTTCATCATATTGTACTGGTGAAGCAATACAATGACCAGGATGAGCGTAAAAATTACAGGAAAAACTGTTACTATGGCAACTGATCTAGATCAAATAGCAGTAAGCTTCCATTGGAACGTAATGGTTATTGATCAATCATGGATAAGTGATAAGATGTAGCATTTATCAACTCAATATCATACAATTTTCTACCTTTTCTTTACAAATATCAAGTCTCTGTGGCGCAATCGGTTAGCGCGTTCGGCTGTTAACCGAAAGGTTGGTGGTTCAAGCCCACCCAGGGACGATGTCTTTTATTTTAGCTGAGATGCTCAATAATTATTTCAAAGTGGTATAATTTTACAATAAATGATACAATGTGCAAGTGGTCAATGGCATCACCGGCTTTGCTTGGTTTTGAGTACACAGAAGTTGCTGAGGTTATACAGTGCAATCTTAAGTTATTACGAGAGCCTTTTTCATGCTAAGATTAAACTCAATCTTTAACATTGAAAATGTTCCTCCAGTGGTAAAAAATGCACCACACTATGTCATGCAGGTTATATTATTTCCATATCATAATCTCTTATGTGCACAAATTTTCCACAGCTAACATAAATTAATTAAAACAATTAGTGTATAAGCTAATCTCAACGATATGGCTTGTGTTTGCCTCCAATCATCCCGGCACCAGCATAATCTTAGATAACGTAACTGCTAGTTAAATGTCCTCACAATAAAACTCATAACCCAAACAACTAACAGCTAGCTATCGATTTTCTATTACACATTCCAATATCGCTCTGTTTTTCTCACTACTTATCCAACACTTCATCAATCGTTTATAACTAGTTCCGTCTCAGTACATCTTTTGGGGAAATTGAAAAATAATTATCTAACCGCAGATATACATAAGCTCAGTGTGCAATTTTATGCTGATAGGCTCATGTTTAGAGATGGAAACATCAATTGGGTTTGCAGATGCTGCAGGCTTGTTTCACTGTTAGCAGATGGTATGTATGCCAGAATCGAACTGAGTGCTTTCAATGTGTTTGGTGAAACTAAGGAAGGTCGGGATAAAAAAAACAATCCATGCTTTTGATGCAGCTGTGATGAAAGAAGCGCAAAGGAAAATGGACAAACGTAAATTCTACACTCGTTTGTAACTGGCGGTCGACGCATGAACCATTGCAAGATGCCATGACATGTGTTCATAATTATGGTCATGCTGACCCTTCTATCACTTTTACATGTAACAACCACTGGACGAAAACTTCTGCTGATTCCATTTCAGGCCAAAGCACCAAAGATATTTTCAACTCAAGCTCAAACGACTGATGCAGTACATCACAGCCGCACTATAATTGGCCTCTTGAGATATCACATGTGCATCAGTGAAGGGCAAACATGTGGACATGCCCACAATGTTTTCTAGTTAAATGGCCCTAATGGGTCTAATAAATTCAATTTGTTTATTTGTCCTGAGCTGCCCAATGTTGATAAAGATGCTAAACTTTGTGAGGTAGTTGCTAAGGATATAGTATATGATCCAGCTGGTCAACGGAACCGTACATGTGCTAACAAAGTATGCTCCGATTTTTATCTCTGGCCACTGCTCAGTGTTACTGTTATTGGAGTTGGTGGTTATCCATTGTATAGACGAAGATCCCCTCAACTGGTCTAATAAAAACAAATTGGTTATCCCTGCTGAGCTGCTAATGTTGATAAAGATGCTGAACTTTTTGAGGTAGTTGCTAAGGATATAGTATATGATCCAGCTGGTCAACGGAACCGTACATGTGCTAACAAAGTATGCTCCGATTTTTATCTCTGGCCACTGCTCAGTGTTACTGTTATTGGAGTTGGTGGTTATCCATTGTATAGACGAAGATCCCCTCAACTGGTCTAATAAAAACAAATTGGTTATCCCTGCTGAGCTGCTAATGTTGATAAAGATGCTGAACTTTTTGAGGTAGTTGCTAAGGATATGGTATATGACCCAGCTGGTCAACGGAACCGTTACATGTGCTAACAAAGTGCTCCGATTTTTATCCTTGGCCACTGCTCAGTGAGACTGTTATTGGGGTTGATTGTTATCCATTGTACAGAAGAAGATCCCCTGAACAGGGAGACCTAACGCATCAACTCATGTTACCTGACCAAGATGAAGCTAAGCGTTTCGCTGTAGACAATAGCTGGATAGTTCTCACCTTTTCTATACTGTCAAAGATTCTAAAGACACACATCATTGTAAAAGTTTGTAACTCTGTCAGCTCTATCAAGTACAGGTGTTAATGTGCTAATAAAAGCAGTGACCGGACAGTTTTTGGGCTAAAGCGAGCTGGAGCTCTGCATAACAAAGTCGTAAGGTGTGAAAATGACAGGAATATAAGCTCTAATAAGGCTGTTTGTCAGATATTTGGTTTTCAAATTCCTCATCATTTACCGACAGTGCATCATCTCACCATTGAAAATGGCCAAAGGGTGTATTCTACAGATAAAAGCATCCAGTAAGGAGCGGGGAAGCTGTCTCATTCAATTTTGACTGCTTTCATCAAATTGTGTGCAAGTATTGACTTTAATAAAGCTTTGCAGTATTTTGAGTTACTAGCCTTCTGCAGGTGGATCTCAACAGTCGAGGAGTTGAATTGGTGAGTACAATCTGTACTAAGCTAGTGCATCCCCTGGGGTACATACTATCACTCAAATAATAATGAGTGTTTTCAATCAATTTTTTACTCCATACTTTCTATTGTGCCACTTTTATTCCTGCATTAGAAAATTGTGGAAGTGCAAGTTAGCAACACTTTTTCACAAAAATTGCTGTCGCTGTGGCAGTTTGGAAGGTGATACACACCGGAGAGAAGCTTTAGATGAGGGAGCAGTAGTTTATTCACTGGCTCAATTGCACAAATGTTTGCCATCTTGTTGGCTACCTGCAGCTTATCTGAGCCACTACAGCTATGGAATAATATCGAAGAAAACCCAGCAAAATATGCATTGTTTCAGACTTAAAATTTGGCCAAAGATCAATAAGTTCCATTTACGGATGTAGTTTCAATCAAAATTTGTTGCCTGTTAAAAGTAAGGTAGTTGAATTTTGAAACAAAGACTTACCATGCATGGTGCTCCACCACCTAATAGGTTAATCTAGTCACAAGTGTCAAGCAAAAACTTCATATAACTGTGAACACTTGCATCATATTGTAGTGGATTTTCATGTCATACACTCCTGCGCACACTGCTGTACAAAGTCTAGCACCCTATATTAATTGCTAGACAGTGAGAATGGTCGCAGTCAATCATACAGGATTGACCGACCCTGCATCTCAACTAAGTATCGACCCTGTATCGGACAATACCGACCCTGCATAGGGCAATGCCGACCCTGTATGACACAATACCGACCTTGCAGAGCCGGCAGGAAATGACTCAGCATAGGCTGAGAACCACAAAGTATTCTAAAGGACTCAGGAGGACGAATCTGGGACATAACCACCCCAAACCTAGATGGAGAGACGATACAAAGGCTGCAGAGGCGGGACAGGAAGTGCTTAGGACACTGATTGGACAATTACCTGATAGCTCCACCTACCTTTGATGGCACCATACTTATTCTAGCCATTTGATTTGCCACCTATTATTACAAGACTGTCTATTAGTTAGTTATGTATTATTCTCTTATGATTTGTTATGACAAAGATTACTTCCTGTGAGATGCCTATAAAAGGCAGAGCCTGTACCATTTATGTTCAGTTATTGTAATGTTTTGTGCCTTTTACTAACTGGCCTTATTCTGGAGGAATAAATGCATACTTACTCGAAAGCACCGAGTAATGTGTCTGAGCAGAGGGCTCCGTTCTGGTTGTATATAAAGTTGGGATACTCTATCTAATTTCTCTTCGGTATGCTACCGACCCTGCTGTTGTAGCAGGTAAAACATAACAACTGGTGGCAGCAAGCTACCAACCTCAGTTAGTGGGTTTACAGCCCCCAAAATCCACTACAATATGTTGAAGAAAGTGAACCATCTTCCAGCATCAGAATAAAACCTACTGTAAATCATCTGAATGAAATTGGCGAGTCTTTTTTGATGCTCTTGCAAGCCCAAAACAATTTCCATCAGCTTTCTTCTGGCTGAAACTGAACCTTTAGGAGACCTCGCATCAGCTGTTGCCTCTTTAGGTGTTGATGCTACTCTACTTTCCATTTAACACGATGCGTATTTGGCCCTGAAGCTTCCACTCAATCCAGAAAGACTTCTGGGACCACAGCACTTTTGCAAAGAGGAAATCTTATTGTCTGCCATGAGTGCACCATGCCACACACACTGGTATTTGATTCAAACAATACAATAATGGAGAAAATACGTAGCAACAGTCAAATGGATTGTGTCATGTTGCTATTATCTGGAGACTACAGACTGTACTTCCGATTATCCAGCGAGGCAAACAAGCAAATGATATTAATGCATGGCTCAAGTCTTCAGTTCTGTAGCCTACAGTTAACTAGGTGCATATGCATACACATACGTGGGCAGTTGTGCATAGATGTGAAACGATGCTGCTGATGCCATTAATTTGCAGCTCTCAAGTATTCTGTTTGGTGAAAGTTCCACCTAATGGTCATTGAACGCGGCAGTATGTGAAAACAACAATGTCAACTTACCAGTTAAGTTTTTCACCTTCAGTGTTATGGCAACATCGAGCATTTTTTATGAGAGACGGCGACAAGTTTTGGTATTTGTTCCTCGTCTAAAAATCTGTAAGTGTGTGCTGGAAACTTAAGGTTGCCCTGTGAAACTTCAGCAAGTTGTGAGTACTGAAAATCAAACTAAAATAGTGATGTTTTTGAGAAATTGCGCACTGTCTCACTTGTTACAACAGCAAACTACTTTAAACTAGACATTCAATATCCCATAGACTAAAAGAAAATTTATCGTTCCTGGGTGGGCTTGAACCACTAACTTTTCAGTTAACAGCCAAATGCGCAAACCGATTGCGCCACAGAGACTTGATACTCTTGCTGACAAAATATCATTTTTAGATTAAAGAACTGCTTTCTGTTACATCTTGTTACTATTTCATTCTTGATCAATAACCATCATATTACAAAGTAAGCTTCCTGTTATTTGAAAAGATCAGTTGCCATAGCAACAGTTTTTACTATAATTTATACTTATCCTGATCTCTGTGTTGCTTCACCATTACAATGAGAAGAACTAAAAAGAAATCAACTAGACCTTGCAAGAAAAAAAGTCACCAGGCAGTTATTTCAGTGGCTAACACTGTAATGAGTTTGGTAATCGCTGTGAACACCACTTACCAACTTTTTGCTGCGATGTATTGGAATATAGAAGTTTTTCGTAAAGAAATTTAATGTACAGTAAAGTAAATAGTTTGATAATACCATCACATCACTGATAGAAATAATTGATACGTTTTAAAACTCACACTACACAAAACCAAATTAAATGGAGTAAAACATTTATTAAGATATTTGCAATGGTACGGTTTTCTGTAAGTGCAAGAGTTGCATTTCACCAAGTTTACCACAAAACAAGTTGGTTCTCGGAAACGGAACACCCATCATGTAGCTGCAGAACTCTGATCCACCAAAGCTGTCCATTGAAACAGGTCTAGTCAATTGAGTTAATTCCTGATGCACATAAAACCATGATAACAGCAAGGGCCCAGGAGAGGCCATCTTATACCTACTGATTTACCCTTTGAAGTTTAAAGGACTTCAGTGTAGTATCACAATCTGCTTTGCCATGACCATAAATAAATCTCAAGGAGCTTACTTTAATGCAATCAGCATCAGTTTAGAAACACTCTGTTTCTGTCTTGGTCAGTGGTATGTTGCATTATCTTGAATTTGAACCACATCCAAGCTGTACAGTAAATCAAACGGAGGTAAAAGAGAAAACACTGTGTATCTCCTTGCTCTATGATTAATGCCAACATTTCTCAGGCAGTATGGTCATTGTTGTTACATATTCCTATATTGTGTTTGTTTTCAAGTAAATATTTTTCTTCTGAAATATTGTAACGACCTTCGCCGAACAGCTAATAGAGAGAATAACAGAGACAATAGAGCAAGACTATTGTCTGCAAAATAATACTACACAGTATTTCTATACCAGATAAAAGCTGTACGGGCTGTACTGAGCTAGATGCGAACGGTAGTTCGCACTGCTCAAAGCACTTTCTACTTTGCTGTTGTAGTAGATTTTGGCGAGGTGCAACAAAATCCTACTAAGCTGAAGTAATCGTTATCTCTCTAAAGGGGACACCGACAGCATGGCCAGTACCACTTGTCCAAGTGATTCTAACAACTAGCAAGGAGAGACCGCAGGTCAAACAAACTAGTTTGGTTGCTGTAGTATGAACACCTTTTATTGTGTTCCATACTGTACTACAGAGTGTAGTGGTAAAAGTAGACAAAAGGATACAAATGCAAAGAGTATGCGGTGGATTTTAGCGTACACATCCTCGGCACAACCAGTACTACATCCTGGCTTCCCTACAATAGCCATTGGACAGCCAGGATACCTAGTAATTACTACCAAGTGGACGGCGACTGTATTTATTCCTATGCCGACCCTGTGTACACCCATACCGACCCTGTATGCATCCATACCGACCTCACTGGGCCGGCAGGAAGTTAGTCAGCAGAGCCCGAGATCCCGAAAGTAGCCTGGGAGAGCCTAAGCACCATCTGATGGAAGTAGCCGCCCTTACCCCTCACCAAAGAAGCTGGATCAAGAGCTGAAAGGACTGAGATTATGACTCCGCCTATTACCACAGGGCGCCTATTCCTTTTAAGCCCTTTACTGTATTCTTACTTGTTATGTATTTATATATTTAATCTCATTGGTGTATTTTGTGACATTGCATGATAATTGGATGACTGCTCTTTTGCACTGCCTATAAAAGGCAGAACTTTGGCCATAACAGTCAGTTGTAATTGGGATTGCTTACTAACTCGTTTTAATCCGGTTGAATAAAGTCATGTACACTCAACTACTTTGAGATATGCGTCTGAGCCGAGGGCTTACATTTAGTCGCAGAGTAGCAATACTCTATCTGAAATACATTCGGTACCTCACCGACCCTGTTGTTGTAACAGGTTAATCTAATAACTGGTGGCAGCAAGCTACCAACCACAGCTAGGGATTTTAACGCCCCCAAAATCCACTACAAGTATATACAAGCACCAGCCATATTTAGGCTGGAGCACAGTAAGCTCCCATTGTCACAATCCATTAATATGCTAGGAATTTGAAAGAAAATCAATCATGTTCCCAGGAAGTGATTTGGACAAATGACAATACAAAGTTAAATATAGTAACAAAAAGATGATAATCGCAAAAAGCTAAATAGAATAAGCGCCTAAGGATGAACGGGCAGAGGTAAAGGGTTGAATGTTTGCTGGTACGCTCCCATCTCCTGGTAAGTCCTAGGGCTGTATTATGGGCTGGCATCCTTCTTTCTCAGCTTTTGGAGGTAGATGGGTTACAAACTTGGCCTTCAGCTTCTCCACAGGTCTTCTAGAGATCTTATGCTAAGTCACTCATTTGACCCAGGCCTAGTAAAGTTAATATCGGCCCAGTAAAGGTAAACACCGGCCCATTAAAGGTCACCACCGGCCCTGTCATGTTTGCACTACAGAGAAAGCAGAACAGGTACTAAAGATTTCTCAGTATCTCTCGAGCTACCTGTTCAATCACTACTCTATATTTTATATCAGCCGCGGTAGCTCAGTGGCAGGGTGCATGGCGACTAAGCCAGAATATAGAGGTCCGAGTCACCCTCTCGGAACTTTTTTCTCTTGTTTCAGTAGACAAAGTTCATGTAAATCCATTACAATATTACACTCTTACAAATACCGATAAAGTTACAGTGTGTTGCTTCACACTAATAAACCATTTCATTGTCATCATTTCATCTACATGCTTTTTCAATAAACCAAAATGGATATAATTAATTATCTTTAAAGCTCTTCATTGATACCTTAAATACTGTTTTAATGTGAAACCACAAGTTTGCTTGTACTGTAGTGGATTTTAGCACCCCTTTACTTCTCCACCAACGTTGTCACCAGGCAAACTGCTGTCTGCCGGCACAACGAGACAGTCAGCCTCACAAGGCCTGACAATAAACAGTCAACCTCGCCCCAGAGGTGGCCCAGTGCCGAGATGGCACTTACAACTAGTTGTAAAAGAGAACCCTCGACTTTAACAACTGTGGTGAGTCAGCCAGGCATAGAATGCGTGTTAATGGAGACAAATGATTGTTTAATGAGATACACTGCAGCTGTATAAACTTGTTAGATGTTTTTTTAGTCAGACAAACGAGATCATGGTGGAAATTCAATACTGCTCAGTCTGACATTGGCAGGGAATACAATGGTTAATAGCTTGGTTGCACCATCCACATAAGATACACAGTCACACACAGTTACACACAGTAAAAGGTTCATACTGCACAGCTGGTACAACTACATAAATAACTAGGTTTACCCTCAGCAGTTGCATTAGTAGAGCAGTATGACAAAACAAACCAAATCATACAATAAGTTGAAAACTTGAACTTCGAATGGATAAACGAAAAGTATGGAAAACAAGAAAGTGAAGATACGGTTTGAAAACCAAGTTGCTTATAATTTATCATCATGATTTATGATTGGACGGACTAGTTTTAGCATAACAAATGCAAGTATTAGGTACACAACTCCAAAGGTGCGTTTTTATATTGCTGCTATTTACATTAGGGGCTCAAAATCTCTGGTCACATAAATGACAATAGTCATAACTCTCTAAATCCGCCATGTTATGTCACAATGTGTCATGCTATGTCACAATGTGTAATGTTATGTCACAATATAATGCTCTTTACAGCAGGCCTATAGGCATGGATATTTCAGTAGATTACTCTGTTTCAACATCTGTTTTATGGTAGTGTCAGTAAAATGACAAAGAATTTGTGGTGTGGATTGGAAAACTGTGGAACAAAAGCCGTAGTAAAGTATTATTGCCGTGGATTCTGGTGTCCACGACCATTCTACCAGATCGTTGTCACCTGGTAAACTGCTGTCTGTTGGCACTACAACATCGTCAGCCTTCCAAGGCTCAACAACAACAATCAATCTCTCCCCAAAGGTGACCTTGTACCCCTGTGCCACTTCAAACTACTGCACAAGAGTGGCTTGAACTTTAAAACTGTGGTGAGACTTTTGCTCCAACATACAAGGCAGTGCCTTTAAGTACTGTACAACTGTTCTATTAGAGAGCAAATAGTGGCATCAGTACAAGAATGTAATGTCCTACACAATGTAATGTCATCAGTACAAGAATGTCATACACAATGCAATGGCATCAGTACAAGAATGTCATACACAATGTAATGTCATCAGTACAAGATTGTCATACACAATGCAATGGCATCAGTACAAGAGTGTAATGTCATACACAATGCTATGGCATCAGTACAAGAATGTAATGTCATACACAATGCAATCTAAACTGTAAAGTACAGCAGACGAGGTGAATGCAATCAACTATTAATGAACTCTGCCTTTTATAGCAGAGTTACAGGAAGTAACAGGAAGTGCTTTGACTAGTTAAACAAGTATTGCAATCACATACAAGCTTAATACAAATAGACAATTGCCCTAATAGCTAAAAATAGTAGCCAATAGGATATGGGATAATTAATCAAACTAATCTGGTGCCCAGAAGTGAGAAACAAACTTATTGATCTCCCTGCTAGTATCAATTGACATCAATACCGATCTTGTTTTCATGCTTTTGGCATTTTTAACTTCCGGGGCAAATGATAAAATAAAAAAGATAATTAAAGGAGATTTGCATCAGATGGGTTAGCAATGATCGATTCCATATTTGTGTTTGAGAAGTCCCAGCCAACTGATTAAGTGGTTTAAATATTTTTACATAAATTCATATGAATTGTAACTTATTGCCTGGCCAGTGGAATGTTTTGTTTGCTTTCATGAGTTATTTTTTATTAAAATGTTGTTGAGAAATCTTTTGAGGAGTTGAAGTTTACTCTTCCACTGCTGTTTACTACTACTTTAAATGTTGAACGTCCCCAAAAAATAATACAACGAAAATTAAAAGGAAGACTTGGCTTGCTGTTTCTGCCGAAAGTTTTCCTTTAATGCAACGCTGTTTGATTTGATGCTAAATTTACCTTCCACGCCCTCCTTGCACAGACTCAGAGATAAATTAATCAGTTGACTGAGAAATAAAAGTGTAACTTTGTACCATTTAGTGGGAGGTGTGGTGGTGTGCAGCTGCAATGGTGAAACAAACTCAATCCCGCTAGACACACGTAATAATACTTTTATGCTCGGCTCAACTCCTATTGATTAGTTGTGTCTGTTAAATAGCTTTCTTGGAAACCAACACTAACCGATCTATATCAGCTTTTGGCAATGTAGTAGATGAGCTAAACAAAGAGTGGAGCAACCTTTTTGACTTCCTGAAATGTATACATTCATACCATACCAAGCACACAATATATATCTTATTTCTTTACAAGTGAGTCATAATTGGTATCAATAGTGTATTGAGTTCGGTAACCTATTGGCAGGAAACAAACATTAATTGTTATTTTCGTCAATGTGGGTCATAGTACAGTTTAGCTTGCCTGTAGATATCTTAAAAGGCAATGAAAATTGATATAACTTCAACCTAGAGAAAAGAAGTGATAACAAAATGTGGCCTCTAAAATTGGAATGGCTACTGTCTTTTTCACGGGGCTTCTGTTACATAAAAACTATACATTGCCGCATCAAATTGTATTCAAGAACATGTTCCAGATTCGCTGGTCAATTTTTCCTTAATTATTTGTTTATCTGCTTCAAAATGCATTCAAAGGAGAGAAAACATTAACTTCAAAGTAGAAATTAAGAAAATCTGTCAAAGGGTTTAAAAAACGGGAGCGCATGCTTCTTTAGATACCGTGGCCATAGACATTGAAAACTATTGATAGTTTTGTGTCTGTAACTCCAATGCCAAAGATGGGTGTTTTTATGAGCTATCCTCTCTGCCATCCTTCAAATAAATTTCCCCCATGAGCTTCGAGGTTGAAACCTCTGCGGGTAATTGTTAGTTCTGTTTGGTCATCTCACTTCACAATGGATAAAAGTTCTCAGTCTATATATACTTTCAGCCAAAAAAATCAGTTAGCTCAATCTCATGCGACTCCTTGGTCTGTACTTTTATTGGTGCAATAGCCGTAGTGAGAGTTTGGTAGAAACCAAAGAGAAGCGTTGTTCTTCATTTAGTTAATAACATAAAGTACTTTTGTTTGCAACAGCATAATAGACATAAAGATCAAATTTGCCAGCACAATACAGAGCTATTGATTCAGTTGGTGCAAAAATAGTCTTGAGGGTTTTCTTGCTTTAAGTTTGTTTAGTAACTACTGAGATAAGGTAGAGATGGATTTGTGTGTACAAAGGCTTAACTAAAACACCCAATTAACCAGATTTCAGGGTTTTAGTAGAAATATTAATCATTATCTGTTTTGTAACAGTCGTCTACGCGTTTCCTGATTCCAAGTGCATGATAATCGGTTACCGACATCTAATGTTGTCAAGGTGCGACGATGTTTAGCAAAGCGTGACATATCCTCATATTTCAAACTCAGTTTATGTTTATTTTTGTTGCGCATTGAAAAGGTTTGCTCATTCTGTAGAAGTTCAAGAAAAGAGTGTATAGTTTCATTTGAAGTTTATGAATCAGATTAGTATAAGTTTTGGTACCAGTCTGTGTCGGACACTAAGGCCTCCCCCACACAGAATGTAGGACTGAAATGTCACTTGCTAGACCAGTTTATTGGTGTTTGTTTATAACAGAACTGATACAAACAAAACTATTGAACTAAAATAAACTACAATAATTTTCATTTCTGGTTTCGATGTTTATGATATCATAGATGTTGCGGACTTTGGCTGTCAGTATTTTGTTGGAATGATATAAATTTTGTCTCATAATAGTGAGTATTAATTTTTTCTAGTTTAGTATTATTTTTGCAGATTGGTGATGTCGAAGTTTAAATATTTGTTAGTGATGAAGCATCAACTTTCTAGAAGGTCTGCCGCATATGTTATAAGTTGCAATACTTAATCAAACCACAAATATATTCAACATGAAAGTTATTCACACTTCCTATTTGTGCTACATGGAGAGTGCAATAAGCCACCTGCTTGTAGCCAATTAGACAGCTAACCGTCTTAAATAAAAAATAAAATGCTCACTTGTTTTGGATTCGTCATACCTTTGAGGAAAACTGTCAAAATCTCAGCCTGTCTATTAAAATAGCACTTCAGGCATATCAGCTCACCTTGTATACTAAGTTTTTTAGTTATTTATAGCAAGTACTAACTCAGATTGTCATGTTTAGACAACATGAAGTTGCTAAGGGTGGCCTTGACCACAACATTTAGCTTATTTCAAAAGATTTTTCTACTTTAACATAAAGCGAAAAAACTCGACTAATTAACAAAACTCATCTCGCTTCATGTCAACTAATTATTCATATCTGTGCTAATGGTTCCGTCAGTACAGATATTTTCACAACAAAATGAATGTAAATCATTCAGCTGACTTTGAAAAGTTGCCTTTTCGTGCAAGCCGTTGTAATGGATTCTGGTCTGGTTACCACGGACATCCACTAGGCTCAAGTATTATACCTCTCTCCAGAGGGGACACTGTGCTGAGTGACAGCGACAACTGTGTATCAGGCAACCGAATTATCCGGTATAGCAAGAGCCCATGGCTCACACAAACAATACAGCGTAGTGCTTGTGTAAGTGGCTATATTCTCAAGACAAAGTCCTAAAGGGTAATTATTCTTCCAAGGTGTTTGTGGGAAGACATGAGAATGAATGCAAAGGGTAAGGCAAAAGTCTCTCATTTTATAGGAGAGCTCACAGGAACTAATTAGCGTATTCTATATAACAATAAGAGCACAGGAAGTAATCAGACCAATACAAGTGCACATATAAATAGCTAACCAACCACACAGTCAATAAGGGTCAAATAAATAAGGCGCCAAATGGCTAAGGGCGGAGTCCTGTCTCCTACTGTCCAATCAGACTGTCCTACAGGGTCCCAAGGCGGCCATTCTATACCGGCCCTGGGTCATCATACCGACCCTGTAGAGGTCACTACTAACCCTGTAGAAGTCATTACCGGCCCAGTATTGGCCCTGTATACTGTTCCACCGGCACAGTATGGCTTTGGTACCGGCACAGCATCTCACCAATGGCTGTAGGTGCATTGCCAGTGCACTGAGTGGAGAAATGGTGGAGCAAACTCCCAGTTCACTGTGAACATTCACCAAAATCTACCACACCGTAAAGGAAGTTTTAAACTTGAACCATTACTCACGAGAAATCAGTATGCTCTTGCTATCGTATGCGTTATGATATGCTGTAGTGGATTTTGTCATCGCATCAATTTGCCACTAATGCACTGTCACCAACAAAACTCTTCATTTGTTGGCACAGCAAGGTCGGTAGCAGCCGATGGTCTCTTTGTCAACTACTTCCTCTCTCCAAGAGGTAATGCTGTGCTGGTATGGCACATGACTGTGTTGACTGACACTGGTACGTCACTGACTGACAAATCTAGTCAAACGCAACTCTCGTACTGACAGAAAGCCGTACCATTGAAAACATTCTAATAAACTTTACTCTCGATCTGATTTAGTTTGTACTAACACAAAGTTACAATAGCAACTTGTGCAGTCTTGGTTGGCAATTGTAAACAGTAGATTTTATGAGTGCTCTGTAGGAAACTATTTAAATTGCTAAACAAAAAATTTATGTATGAAAAACTTCTCTGTACACCAGCAGAAAAACTGATTAGTGCTTTCATCAGACTCCTTACAGAGTTAACCACTTAGATAAAAAGTCCTGTGAGTCTTTTTGAAATGACTAGTTGATTTTCTTCTAGTTATTTTTATTGTATTGGCGAAGCAACACAATAACCAGGATAAGCTTAAAACTTACAGGAAAAAATGTCACTACGGCAACTGATCTAGATCAAATAGCAGGAAGCTTCCATTGCAACATAATGATTAATGATCAATCATGGATAAGTGATAAAATGTAGCAGTGACCAACTCAATATCATAAAATTTTCTACCTTTTCCTCACAAGTATCAAGTCTCTGTGGCGCAATTGGTTAGCGCGTTCGGCTGTTAACCGAAAGGTTGGTGGTTCAAGCCCACCCAGGGACGATAGCTTTTATTTTGGTTGAGAGGCTCAATGAGTATTTTAAAGTGGTGTATTTTTACAACAAATGATACAATGTGCAAGGGGTCAATGGCATCACCGGCTTTGCTTAGATTTGAGTACACAGAATTTGCTGAGGTTATACATAGCTATATTAAGTTATTAGGAGAGCCTTTTTCATGCTATGATTAAATTTAATCTTAAACATTGAAAACATTCCTTCCTTGCTCCTAAGCACACCATATTAGGTCATACAGGTTATATAATTTCCATGTCCCAATCTCTTCTCTGCACAAAGCTTCCACAGCTAACATAAATTAATTAAAACAGTTAGTGTATAAGCTAATCTCAACTACATGGCTTGTGTTTGCCTCCAATCATCCGGGTGTAGTATCCCGGAATGAACCGCATCATAGAATGACCCCCAGGGTCATTTCGGGATGGATTACATTAGTAGTATCTCAAACTGACCCCCATAACATATGGAATCCCATATCAAAATAATGACCGCCCCTCTAGATATGATCGATTTGGCCACAAAAGCCATTTTGAGGGTCATCTTATTTTTACCCCCTTATAACAGAATGACTCCCCCCCTCAGATAATATCGCCTTTACGGTATACCGTATAGTAGGGCTGGGGCCGTATTGGCGAAATGTTATTGTAGTTGTAACTACATGGTGTTATGTCTACTGCAGTAAACATACGTAGCCTTACAGTACAATGGCTCGACAGACAATTTAATGATAAGCCACTAGTACGCCATTGGTCATTTTATTTAGCACACACGGCCACTGACTGAATTCCACTGTAAGCAGCATAAATAAAATGTCACATTATATTTCCATAATACAAGTTGGTTGACCAATCATATCACTAGAAGTTTGAATGGACCAATCATAGAGAAGTAGGTCATTTTTTGATCAACTCAGATGGATAGTTTGGCTAAATACTCATTATTGATTGGCCAAGAAAAATCAATATCAAAATGCAGGCACACTACTACTCACGAAATTTCTTAAATTTCACCTGTATTAATTTTTATCCAAATATGAAAAAGCATTAAATTTGAGTCATAGTAGTGAGTTTGTACTGCTAACTGAGAGCTCTATTGGCTTTCCAATGAAAATTTAGCATCATGTTTGAAATCATCCAACAGCAAATTTAGATGATTTCCGTTTTTAAGAAAATTTGATATTAGCAAGAGATTAATTTCCTGCAAAATGTCAATATACCAAATCTTGATGACTGTCCATTGGTAACTATGATGATTTGTTGCGTCTTACAACAATGGGTTATATGACTGGGGGGTGGGGGTCATTCTGTTATAAGGGGGTAAAAATAAGATGACCCTCAAAATGGCTTTTGTGGCCAAATCGATCATATTTAGAGGGGGGTCATTATTCTGATGAGGGGGGGGGGGGTCCATATGTTATGGGGGTCAGTTTGAGATACTGCAAATGTAATCCATCCCGAAATGACCCCGGAGGTCATTCTATGATGCGGTTCATTCCGGGATACTACACCCGGATGATTGGAGACAAACACAAGCCATGTAGTTGAGATTAGCTTATACACTAACTGTTTTAATTAATTTATGTCAGCTGTGGAAGCTTTGTGCACAGAAGAGATTGGGACATGGAAATTATATAACCTGTATGACCTAATATGGTGTGCTTCGGAGCAAGGAAGGAATATTTTCAATGTTCAAGATTAAATTTAATCATAGCATGAAAAAGGCTCTCCTAATAACTTAATATAGCTATGTATAACCTCAGCAAATTCTGTGTACTCAAATCTAAGCAAAGCCGGTGATGCCATTGACCACTTGCACATTGTATCATTTTTTGTAAAAATACACCACTTTAAAATACTCATTGAGCCTCTCAACCAAAATAAAAGCTATCGTCCCTGGGTGGGCTTGAACCACCAACCTTTCGGTTAACAGCCGAACGCGCTAACCAATTGCGCCACAGAGACTTGATACTTGTAAAGAAAAGGTAGCAAATTTTATGATATTGAGTTGATAAATGCTACATCTTATCACTTATCCATGATTGATCAATAACCATTACGTTGCAATGGAAGCTTCCTGCTATTTGATCTAGATCAGTTGCCATAGTAACAGTTTTTCCTGTAATTTTTACACTTATCCTGGTCATTGTATTGCTTCGCCAATACAATAAAAATAACTAGAAGAAAATCAACTAGTCGTTCCAAAACGATTCACCAGACTATTTATCTAAGTGGCCAACTCTGTAAGGAGTTTGATAATCTTTGATGAATCCACTATTTAGTTTTCTGCTGGTGTATAGAGAAGTTTTTCATAAAAAGATTTGTTGCCAATAGCCAACTCAGACTACACAAGTTGTTACTATAACTTTATCTTAGTACAAACTAAATTAGATTGAGAAAAAAATTCATGAAAATGCTTTCAATGGTACGTCTCTCTGTCAATCAAGTGCTGCATTTGACTAGATTTGTACCACTTGTGGCTATTGGGTATATAGATATTGAATGTAGGAAGTATAAGGTTATTACTACCAGTGATTTCATCTAAACTTTGTTGGTTGATGAAAATAAATTACTATGCATCAAGTATATATAGATCTACAAGAAAGTTAAATAACACGCATTCCTGGATCATAACTTTTAGAGTTTAGGTTGTTACTCACTAGCCCTGCAACAGCAACTTTGGTGTAGCTTCAATAGAGATTTTTGCTAACTACTTCTTTAATATAGCTGATGTCACCATAGTTTCTCCATTCAGATAAATGTGAGTTACATTCAGGTAAAACAACCCAGATTAGGCAGCCATTTTAGTATAGATATTGGAGTCTTAGTTTATAGGCATATGAGCTGGGTTTTACCTGACACAAACATTGATTCACCCCTACAACACTCACTAATAGCCTGCAGTCATCAGGCAAGTCTACTTAAACCAATACAATGATACCGGAATGGATTGCATAACCTTTGAGCTGTAATAAGCATTATAATCAGTATTTAATCATACCAGTACACTTAGAACACTGGAATGGTTGCCCAACAAGGTTGCTGCCTGGAATGGCTACCGAAAAAGATTGCTGCCATGGCCTGAGAAACCAAACACAGCCCAGGAGTCTCCAGAGCCTTTAACCAGATCTGTCAAGATTCCAAGAAACAAGGCCCCCACAGACAGTAACATAATTGCAAATAGCTCAAAGACTCTGGGTCATGCGTCTAAGCTAAGGCCCACAACAGCTGTAAAACTGAGGATACTCTTTTGCATTAGTTTTGACTTTCATACCGGCACGGGTCAGCTTTTCGGAGGGGTAGATCGTTAGCTGCCAGACCTCTGAATGCTGATTTTTTGTGCTGGCTGACAGGAGTTTGCTCAGTGACAACTGTCAAGTAGAAAGTAGTGTGATTGTTAAAATCAGCTACACAGACATATAAAATAGTGATCACATTTACATATATTTGTTGCAGCGTGGACAGAAATTTATCAAAAATAGCAAAATTACATTATAACTTAGTTTTAAGGGGTGGCCAGACATGACGATTTTGCATCCGAAATGAGCAATCCGATGTAGGATTGTCCATATCCGATGTCGGTTTGCATTGACTGGCCATCGGATCAAGCGATCGGACCTGCTCGAAATCCATCTTACATCGGATTGCTAATACTGATTCTGATTGGTTAGTAGTAGTTATAGTAGTTACTGAATGTGAGTAAAAGTATATTATATTAATATAATATATAACTAAACTATAAATAATAAATGTAAAATTAGTATAACTATAAGCATAAGTATATAAGTAGTAAGTAGTAAGTATAATAAGTAGTAAGTAGTAACTAGTAAGTATAATAACTAATAAGTAGTAAAAGTAAGTATAATAAGTAGTCAGTATAATAATTAATATATAATATAATAATAATAATATAAGTGTAATAATTAATATGTATAAAGTATATAAATATAAGTATATGTATATTTATGTGTAATGTAATTGTATGTGAAAGTATGTGTGAATGTAAATGAAAGAGAATGAATGTCAATGAAAACTTGCGTATGTGTGAAAATTTCAAGTTGAAATCATAGCAATCTTTATTTCCAAAGCTTAAATATCATAATTTATTTATTTATAAATATTAACCAATGAGAACAGAGATTTTCGGTCAAGGACTTAAATTAACCTTGACATCCAACCTTGACATTTCTGTTTCGGATTACTGTCCGAAATCAGTTCTGTGTGTGTGGCATGTCAAATCGGATGCTGGGCCTTCGGACACATTAGATGTCCGACGTCGGATGTCGGACCATCGTTGTGTCTGGCAGCACCTTTAAAGCTCAGCAATAGTTGTCTTGTTGTTTAGATGAGTGGTGTAGTGTCCACAGGGCTAATCTGATAACAAAAGAAAGTTGATTACAATTTAATTTTTCTACTCTAGCATTACTCTTTAAAATAAACTTGCTTTCTATTTGTTTTGTAGACACCATGACTCTGAATCCTAGAACACTTTCAAAACTAAAGATTACACCAATTGCTCCCGTCTCAGATACCACCATCACCGCCACCTCCATCACTGACACCGCCCCCACCTCCACCGCCACCACCACCACCACCTCCACCGCCACCACCACCACCACCGCCACTGCCACCGCCACCGCCACCGCCACCCGCCACCGCCACCCGCCACCCGCCACCGCCACCACCGTTACCACCTCAACATCTTCTGATACAAAGTCAAATCCAGTCACTGTTTTTACCAACTCGTCTTTTTGAGGCCCTACAGCAAATTTTACCCACTACCACGACAATGCCAGGGCTCTGTCATTGATTCAAGAATTGATTGCCCTCCTTGTAACTAATCACGAGCTTGATGAGATCCATCTGAAACGCTTGGCAGGAATAATGACAGAAGGATTTACCAACTTGCACAGTGCTGGAGGTTTTTGGCACATTCTGTGCAGGCTGTTGCGCCATACTCGAATACGAATACATTTTGGGGAATGTTGAGATTGTGCGGAAGAAGTCGATGATAAATAAAGAGGGTATGGCAAAGTTTGAAGCTATCCAATGGACCACCCCGCATATGGTGGTTTACATGGGAGTGCAGGATCAAAATGGTATGAATCGAGTCCGAGTCTAAAACAACAGCGGCTTTTGGCCAAAACTCTCAGAACCAAAACCAGTGAAGAAATGAATGCCTGCTTTGAAATCACCACCTTTGACCAGCTTCTCGACTACACAATCCTGACATTTGGCAGACTCTCCGCATGGAAGAGTTTGAATATAAGACAACAGACAAACACCTTGCACATTGCTCTAACAGTTATCTACAGATTCGTTCATGGCGATGGATGTTTGATGAGCGGAAAAATTGTCGTCACCCTGAGAACAATTCAGCGATCAAACAATACGACGTGGTATCATCCACTACAAAAATGCAAGAACGATCAACAATGGAGTAAAAAAATACAAACTATCGATCATGTCAGCTGGAGAAGTCTCATTGTTGTTGAGTGGTGTGGCTCTAAAAGTAGGAAAAGCTTGAAAGTTCCTTCTATTGGATGTTGACGGTGACAACGATAACAAAAGCGATGATGCTGATAACTATGGCGATGACAGCGATGACAGCAATGACAGTATTGACAGTAGTGACAGCGATGACAGCAATGACAGTAAATGCAACACGATGAATAAAACGCTGATATCAACAATCTGAACAGGGTGCATTTGTCTTGATTTCCTCCTATTATACTACTAACCGCTATGAGTATCATTACTAGGTAACAACTAAACAGTTATTGATATTGTTAACGTATTTGTTATAGTAGAGCATTGCAGTTACTTTAGCGATGTCTATGTATCATTTTAGATGGTGAGGTATACAGTTAAAGAGGAATGATGAGTAATTAAAGATGCAAAGAGCTGGGGATCGCTAAAACGCTAAAATATTGTCATTTAACTTTGGACTCTGTTGTTTGCATTGCAGTTTAACATGTATACATGTAATTGCTAAGTGCTTTATTTTATTTCAATAAAACGTATTATTATTACGATTATTATTATTATTATTGGATGGCATATATTTTATTTTCAAATATCATCTGTAAAGTAAACAAATGTTTTCTAACAACCGGAAATTAGTTTTTGTAATAAGACAACTCCTCAACTGTTAACAAGCTGCTTTCTCGATTTTTATTTTGAAGTTTTAAAAAGATAACCGCAAAACCTTTACACGCTAGGTCTCCACTGTTGTAAAACGACAACTCCAACACTTGCATTCTGCGCTATCATTGTTTTAGATTAGTTACAGTTGGGTATTGGTTTTTCTTCTTTAGTTAGTCCTCATAACATATAGATTTAGTTTGTGCATATCAAATTCATAGTTGAGGCAATATAGATGAGAAGCTTGGTATGTAAATTGCATACACTATAAAGTTATGTGTCAGTTTATTTTAACAATGTAACTAAAAAAATCAAAGTTGATGGCTAAAAGCATTAGCACGTACTAACTAGTATCAGCTTGCACGTACTAAAAGAATAATAGCTACTACTAATATATGTATATATGTATATATGTAACTCACACATGCTGTAAGAACATAGAAAATATGCGCAAGTAATCGCTTGTAGATCATGATGTACTATAAAAACATTATAGCGTGAGTGATGAAATGATTTTTAATAATAAATATTATAGCTTGCACTGTCGACAATAAAAACTGAGTTTGAGTCCATTATACAATATTTGTGTCATTGGAGATCTCTAAAACTTCTGCCCCACTTTCTACATAGACAATAGAAATAAACAATTGAGCATAAAAATGACGTGAAATAACTCTACCTGGTTCCCTGATACCATCAGTTTTAAATACTTTACCACGAAATTGACAAGATGCCCTATTTTGCCTTTTAAGTGCCAAGTCCATGTGTAATGGATTTCGATCTGGTTTCCATGAAAGTCCACTAATCTCAACTATTCTACTTCTCTCCAGAGGGGACGCTGTGCCGGTGTGACAGTTTCCCGGAATGACCCGCATCATAGAATGACCCCTGAGGTCATTTTTGGATGAATTACATTAGTAGTATCTCAAATTGACCCCAATAACATATGGACCCACTATCAAAATAATGACCCCCCTCCCCTATAAATGATCAAGTTGGCCACAAAAGCCATTTTGAGGGTCATCTTATTTTTACCCTCTCATCACAGAATGACTCTCCCCCCCCCTCCAGACAATATCGCCTTTACGGTATACCGTATAGCAAGGCTGGGGCCGTATTGGCAAAATGTTATTGTAGTTGTAACTAGATGGTGTTATGTTTACTGCAGTAAACATATGTAGTCTTACAGTACAATGGCTCGACAGACAATTTAATGATAAGCCACTAGTACGCCATTGGTCATTTTATATAGCGCACACGGCCGCTGACTGAATTCCACTGTTAAGCAGCATGAAGAAAATGTCACATTATATTTCCATAATATAAGTTGGTTGACCAATCATATCACTAGAAGTTTAAATGGACCAATCATAGAGAAGTAGGTCATTTTTTGATCAACTCAGATGGATAGTTTGGCTAAATACACATTATTAATTGGCCAAGAAAAATCAATATCGAAATGCAGGCACACAACTACTCACGAAATTTCTTAAATTTCACCTGTATTAATTTTTATCCAAATATGAAAAAGCATTAAATTTGAGTCATAGTAGTGAGTTTGTACTGCTAACTGAGAGCTCTATTGGCTTTCCAAAGAAAATTTAGCATCATCTTTGAAATCATCCAACAGCAAATTTAGATGATTTCCGTTTTTAAGAAAATTTGATATTAGCCAGAGATTAATTTCCTGCAAAATGTCAATATACCAAGTCTTGATGACTGTCCATTGGTAACTATGATGATTTGTTGCGTCTTACATCGATGGGTTATATTGTAGAGTATTTCACAATTACCTTGACCTTGTTACTACGATTTCACAAGAATGTCTAGGATATGTGTAATATCTATTTCTGCCCCTATATTCTCCTTAAGCAGCTAGTATCTCAGTAAGGTAGACTATATATGTGTATACTCAAAAATATACCACATATTAATAAATATTATTCACAATTGAAGTGGATTGTTATTATAAAAATAAATCAATCCTGATTTAATGTATCCTCGTATCTTATTCCTTATGAATGGTAGTCGGCGAGTTACAAAGTATTGTTGTTGCTAGGCGGCCTTTGACGGGGGAATTTGACGGGAAAATCCCCGGCGTTAACGGTTTACAATTATATTAAATATAATTGCTAGGCGACCTTCGACGGGAAATTTGACGGGAAATCCCCGGCGTTGACGATTTACAATTACGTTAGAAATGATCGTTATAAATAATCAAGAATATCGCCGGCAACAATCTCGGCAATTATACCACAATATCGGAAATAATAAAGCCGACGTAACTCCACATCAAAGAATGAGTTTTCCGGGTTGTTGAACCTTTATTCCTCAACAATAAAATAAGATTGGCTGATCCAAGTAGATAAAAAGATGAACTGCTTGCATACAGGGGGTTTGCTATTTATATAGAAAGATGCACGCTCTGCGTGCGTGATCGTTACCCCAAAGTTAAAATCAAATACAAAATAAAAATAATCGTACAACAAATTACGTAAGGTATTTCTACATATAATAAAACATATAATTAATTTATTACCTTACGATAATATTTGATTTTTGTAACAACTCTTTCAACTGTTTTCTCATGGCAATAAAAATACGCTCATAGACTGTTCATAAAATCAACGATCGCAATTATTACGTTTTCTCCACACACTCCCTTCCATTGTTGATACCAGGAAACAATAAGTAAAATATGATCGTTTGCTAACTACAAACAACAAGGTTGATCAACAAATAATTGCTATACAGTGTATGAAAAAATGGATTCAAATTAACAAGAACAATGTAAAGTGCAGCAAAATGAAATGTCTATGCACGTATGATTTGCTGCAAACAGTTTTTAGACAGGTTGTTTCTGTAGTTCGGCTCTTTTGTTTCGTGGTTCTATCGGAGGTGAGTTGATGTCTTGTAGCAGTGGTAGTCCTGAAACTTTTTTGGTGGCTGAGAGTGTCTCTTTGGTCGGTTTGACGTTTCAAAACTCTGATCCCGTTTGTTTATGATCTCAACCTTCGACTTATTTTTGTCCCAGGCTGTGGTACCCGACTGGTGTCGTTGAGTTGCAGGACATCTGAGCTCCCTAGTACCTGATTCGGGTAGGCTAGGCCAGTCATCGACATTTTTTGTTGTATTGTAGTCGGTCATTGTGGTACTACTATTTCCATCAGTAACTTCATTCCTCTGTTGCTGAGGGGGTGGTAATTCTAGGCGATTATTTGGAAAATCAACTTGATTAGGTCCAGATTGAGGCAAGCAGTTGACTGGCTGTCCCGTATCTTTCTGTCTAATTTTCATCTCAGCTAATTGTTGCTGCAGTTCGGCCAGTTCGCTTCTTGTTTGTGTTGGCTCTTCGTGGTAATCTTTCTCTGGTCTGGGTTTGATGGCGCCTTTCATATTAGGCCGCAATGCAGGTTCTCTGCGAGCTGGGGCCCTGGCTGAAACTTCTTGACAGGGACGATATGCTTTGAGACGCCGCTCATTTTGTACGGATGTTTGTCCATCTCGAGAAATCTGATAAGTGTGATTATCGAACGCATGTTCAATTAAGTAGGGACCAACAAAACTGGGTTGTAATTTGGGACAACTCCCTTTTAAGCGCCTCTTATTTTCCAAAGCTACCAGGTCTCCCTCAGCAAACAGCAAAGGTTCCTCTGTTTCTTCTTGCCTTAATTTTATTTGTTGTTCTCGAAGATACGCATGTGCTTCTTCTAGCCGTTGTTGCACTGCTTTGGCGTATTCTGCAGTAGTTTGTTTTTCTAAAATAGGAGGCTTGCCATCCAATTGGTCGGGCAACCTAATTTCCCTGCCTAACATCATGAAGTTGGGTGTCTCCCCAGTTGCTGAGTGAGGTGTTCCCCTGAATGCCCTCATGATTTGAGGAATGAGCAAGTCCCATTCGTCTTGGCCTCGGCGTAGTAATAAGGACCTTAGTGCATCGCCTAATGTTCTGTTTTGGCGCTCAACAACTCCATTCCCTTGTGGGTGGTATGGTGTAGTTCTCGTTTTCTTGACACCCCAGATGGCACAGAGTTCTGCTAGTAGGACCGACTCAAACTGGGCTCCCTGGTCTGTGTGGAGTTGTTCAGGGAGTCCCCAATAACAAAAAACTCGCTCATCTAAAACAGAGGCTACAGTCGGCGCTGTGGCATCAGGCAATGCTATGGCATCTTGCCAACGCGTAAAGTGATCTGTGAGTACCAATATCCATCGGTTACCCCGTGGTGTTTTGGGTAGGGGACCCACCAAGTCTACTGCAACTTTTTGCCAAGGCCTTCCACTGTACATTCTTTGTCGTTCTACCGGTTTTGCCGTTCCACCTTTCTTTGCCATTTGGCATACCTCGCAGGAGCGGACAAGTCGCCTAACATCTGCGGTCATTCCAGGCCAATACCAACTCAACTGTATTCTATTTCGAGTTCTGTTGGTGCCAGAGTGAGCCAGGTTGTGGGTGTCCCAGACAACTTGTTGTCTTGTACTATTTGGACAAATAGCACATTGCCTGCTCCTTCCTTGGTGGGCGATGTTTATCAAGAGGGTCCCGTCCGGTCCTAACTTCATCGAGTCTCTCCTACCATAAAGGGTTCGCAGTTCTCTACTGCCTTCTTCGACTTCTTTGGGGGTAAGTTGATGCCTTCCCTCTATCTCTGCATAAATTTTGGCAACCGCATTGTTACCCATTTTCTGTTGGTAGACCAGGTCTGTGTTGGTCACTTGGCATAGTTCATGGTGTTCTTGTCCCGAAATTGTGTGGTCTCTCCCTTCCATTTCTTGACCGCATGGTTTTGGCATGATTGGGTTACTTCCTACCGAATCTTGACTTTCACCTTTCCATGATGAAGGTTGAGTGGTAGGTGGGCTTAGTTTTGTAGGACCTTGGTTTACTCGGACTTTCGTCCATCTAGGGTTGTTGACCAACTCAGCATGGGTTGGTCCACCATCACGGTGTTCAATTGCATTGCATTGCTTGCAATCCAGACATTGTTTTTGTCTGCTCAATCCGTCGGCATTCCCATGACGATTGCCAGCCCGGTGTTCTAGTTGGTATGAAAATTCTGCAAGGATTTCCAACCATCGAGCGATCTGGTTAGAGGGCTCTTTTCTGCGACAAAGCCACCTTAAAGAGGCATGGTCTGTCCTCAGAGTGAATTTTTGTCCATACAAGTAGGGTCGGAAGTGTTTTACGGCTTTGACTACAGCCAGGAGTTCCTTTCGTGTTACACAGTAGTTGCGTTCGGCAGGGGCTAACGTCTTGCTGTAGTAGGCAATGACCCGCTCTTGGCCCTCTTGTATTTGAGAGAGAACTGCCCCCACTCCAACAGCGCTGGCGTCAGTATCGAGAATGAAATCTATTGAGGGGTTTGGGTAGGCTAGGACGGGTGCATTTACTAGCCCATGCTTCAGATGGTCAAATGCTGTTTGTTCTGCTACACCCCAGTTCCAGGGTGTGCCCTTGCTAGTAAGGACTGTCAACGGTTTAGCTATTGTAGCGTAGTCCGATAAATATTGTCGGTAGTAACCAGCGGTGCCCAAAAAAGCTTGTAGACCTTTGATGTCTCTGGGGGGCGTCCAGTCACTGACTGCTTGAATTTTTTCTGGGTCTGTGGCTACTCCTTTAGAGCTAACTACATGTCCCAGATACTTCACTTCCTCTTGAAGTAGTTCACACTTTGACGGTTTTACCTTTAGGCCTAGCACTTCTCCCAACCTCTTCAAGTGTGTGTCGAAATCAGGAGCAATAATGATGATATCATCTAAATACAGGAGTAATGATTTCCAGTGTAGACCTTGGAGCACCTGTTCCATCAACCGCTGGAACGTGGCTGGGGCAGAGGTCAGCCCAAAAGGTAGCACCTTCCATCGCCATAACCCACTTCTTGTGCTAAACGCTGATTTGTCCATTGCATCTTTGTCTAGAGGCACTTGCCAGTAACCACTGGTCAAGTCTAATGTGCTAAAATAACGACTCCCTGCGAGTGCATCTAAGGACTCATCGATTCTAGGAATGGGATATGCATCTTGTCTAGTCACGTCATTGAGACGTCGGTAGTCGACGCAAAAACGCCAAGATCCATCTTTTTTTTTGACCAAGACTACTGGGGAGCTCCAAGCTCCGTTCCCTGGTTCAATGAGTCCTCTTTCTAACAGCTCTTTGACCTGTCGCTCGGCTTCAGCCTCTTTTTGAGGACCCAGGCGGTATGGAGGCAAGCGTATTGGCCTAGTTCCATTTTGTACCGGAATAGAGTGACGTACTAACTCTGTTCTGCCAATGTCGCTATTGCTTTGGCTGAATACCGCACTGTGTTGCCATAGCAATTTCCTCAATTTTTCTCGCTGTTCATCGGTATCGCAACCTTCACAGGCTTGCGTGTATAACTCTAGTAAATGCTCTGGTACTAGAGATTTTTCTGGTGTCGGTTCAAATCAAAAACCAGGTTTAATCGATTGTTGAACTTGCTCTGTTTCGACACACGTAAAGGTGCCTATGGTCTCGCCTGCAGCAAGTTGTATGGCATCGTGAGTAGGGTTAATGCAGCGCACTAATACCCTCCCATGTTCATCGGGAGTGTTTATGCTGGTAGCCAAAGGCAAACTGCCCGGCAAACTTTCTATCATTCCCTGAGTACATGGATTTTGTACTGTCAAATGACACGGTATGGTAGCCTCCACACCAGGGGGAATCTCAGTGCTCTTTCGTACTTGCACTTTCGAGATCAAAGCCCGTCCATGTCGATCAGTACAGGTAAGCTCTTTGCCATTCATGACAAGTACAGGTTTGTCAAAACTCATGTGACAGTTTTGGTCCGCTAGGAATGGCATACCTAGAATAGCGTCCTCATTGATTTGTGTCACCACAAATGTTTCTTCGTATGGCACATTGCGAACTCGACCATTTATGGTTATGAGCCCATAAAATGGCAGCTTCGTTCCGTCAGCCATTAACCCATGTGACTCATATTCGCGTATCTCTTTCTGTTTGTTAAATGGTAACCGATCAAAAATATTTTTAGACAACAGGTTAGTATTGCACCCTGTGTCCACTAAGTAGCTTATGGGCTTGCCTTCGACCTTGCCAGGAAGGTAATAGCTGGATTTGTATGGTCTCTCTAGTTGAGGTAGATTTACAGCGGATGTATGCCTTGCTCTGTCAATTGACTTGGAGTATCTCGGTTGAGTGTTTTGTTTAAATCTGACACGAGAGGGAGTTTGCTGGGTGAAGGGTTTAGCTGTAACACCTGTCATTACCCCAGGTTTTTTCGATTCCTCCAGTAGACTTTTGCGCGGCTTGCTCTCCTCTCGGTGTTCTTTCTCGTTCGCCAATTCCAGAAATCGGTTCTGTGTGGTAACAGGTTCTGGTTGTTTTTGTGACGTGTGACGAGCAGTTTTAACCGGTTGTTGCCAATTTTCCGTGTGATAGGGTATGAATTTGGTCGGATTAATCTTTCTAAATGGTGCCCTATTGCAGCCAGAAGACAAGCTTACTGCTGCGGGCTTAGGTCATTTCCCTGGTTCCAGGCATTACAGGGACACTCTCGACGAGTGTGGCCCATCCCTTGGCATTCCCAACACCTAGTTCCGGAATGTGATGGGGGTCTTGGCTGTCTTGGCTGTCTTGGCTGCCTTGGCTGTCTTGACTGTGTGAGAGGATACCTCTCTGGCAAGGGTGTTGGACGAGATGCTTTAAGCAAGGCCACCTCATTCGTCAACTTACTCAGTGACTCAGCAAGAGATTTCAATGCATCATCTTGTACCAAACTCACTTTAGCTTTGGCTGGTGCCTCCTCTACTTCGTTTGTATCGACAGAGTGTATGCTAGACCCAGGTAAAAAAGTAGTTTGTATTTGTAGGAACTCATGACTTGAATTAACAGCCTCTTCCATTGTTGTTGGGTGTACAGCTAGCAAGTGTCGTTGAAGTGCTGTATGCCCAAGTGTTGTGAGAAACTTCTCCAGAGCCATCTCCCTACGCAACGCTGCTGGCAGATTGTTGTGTCCAATTTCAATGAGTTTCTCTACCTCAATTGCGTAGGCATGCACTCCCATTTTTGCATTCTTTTTCAGAGAGCTAAGGCGGTACCTAGCCTCCCTAGGCGAAAGCCCAAATCTTGCTCTGAGGCTCTCTGTTATGGCCCACATAGTTTGACCTCTACCGCAGTCCTCAGCCTCACCCTGTAAGGCATCACGTAGGTGTATCAAAGCTTCATCAGGCTCCCAGTTGCTCGCATTTGAAACATCTTGAAACTTTCTCAAAAAATAATCGACATCTCCCACTCCGTTGTAAGTGGGAGTCTTAAATCTGTCTCTCTGGACAGGTGCTGGCACTGGTGGTCTGTGTGTCGTGGCTAAGTTATGCAACTGGGTTGCTAGCCTGTCCAATGCATCTCCAGTAAGTCGATCAGCACTCTGTGCTCGTCTCATTATGACACGCTGCTAGGTATAGGGGTGTGGGTATATGTAGCAAAAATCCCACCGCTGCCACCAATGTAGAGTATTTCACAATTACCTTGACCTTGTTACTACGATTTCACAAGAATGTCTAGGATATGTGTAATATCTATTTCTGCCCCTATATTCTCCTTAAGCAGCTAGTATCTCAGTAAGGTAGACTATATATGTGTATACTCAAAAATATACCACATATTAATAAATATTATTCACAATTGAAGTGGATTGTTATTATAAAAATAAATCAATCCTGATTTAATGTATCCTCGTATCTTATTCCTTATGAATGGTAGTCGGCGAGTCACAAAGTATTGTTGTTGCTAGGCGGCCTTTGACGGGGGAATTTGACGGGAAAATCCCCGGCGTTAACGGTTTACAATTATATCAAATATAATTGCTAGGCGACCTTCGACGGGAAATTTGACGGGAAATCCCCGGCGTTGACGATTTACAATTACGTTAGAAATGATCGTTATAAATAATCAAGAATATCGCCGGCAACAATCTCGGCAATTATTCCACAATATCGGAAATAATAAAGCCGACGTAACTCCACATCAAAGAATGAGTTTTCCGGGTTGTTGAACCTTTATTCCTCAACAATAAAATAAGATTGGCTGATCCAAGTAGATAAAAAGATGAACTGCTTGCATACAGGGGGTTTGCTATTTATATAGAAAGATGCACGCTCTGCGTGCGTGATCGTTACCCCAAAGTTAAAATCAAATACAAAATAAAAATAATCGTACAACAAATTACGTAAGGTATTTCTACATATAATAAAACATATAATTAATTTATTACCTTACGATAATATTTGATTTTTGTAACAACTCTTTCAACTGTTTTCTCATGGCAATAAAAATACGCTCATAGACTGTTCATAAAATCAACGATCGCAATTATTACGTTTTCTCCACAATATGACTGGGGGTGGGGGTCATTCTGTTATAAGGGGGTAAAAATAAGATGACCCTCAAAATGGTTTTTGTGGCCAAATCGATCTTATTTAGAGGAGGGTCATTATTTTGATAGGGGGTCCATGTGTTATAGGGGTCAATTTGAGATACTACTGATGTAATTCATCCCAAAATGGTCCCTTACATCATTCTATGATGCGGGAAATTCCGGGATACTCCACAGGCTCCAGCACAACATAATCTTACCACAGATATACATAAGCTCAGTGTGCAGATTTATGCTTATAGGCTCCTGTTTAGAGATGGCAGCTTCAATTGTATTTGCAGATGCTGCAGGCTTGTTTCGCTGTTAGCAGATGATATGTATGCCAAAATTGATATTGAGTGGCTTCAATGTATTTGGTAAAACTAAGGAAGGTTGCGATCAGAAAAAAAACACATTCATGCTTTTGATGCAGTTGTGATGAAAGAAACCCAAAGGAAAATGGACAAACGTTGATTTCACCTGCGGCCCACGCTGCATGCGTGAACCATTGCAAGATGCTATGACATGTGTTCATAATTATGGTCATGCTGACCTTTCTATCACTTTTACATGTAACAGCCACTGGACAAAAACTTCTGCTGAATCCATGCCAGGCCAAAGCACCAAAGAAATTTTCAACTCAAGCTCAAACAACTGATGCAGTACATCACAGCGGAGCTATGTTTGACCTCGTGAGATGTCACATGCGCATCAGTGAAGGGCAAACATGTGGACATGCCCACAACTTTTTCTAGTTAATTGGCCCTAATGGGTCTAATAAATTCGATTTGGTAATCCGTCCTGAGCAATTTTGATAAAGATGCTGAAATTTTTGAGGTAGCTGCTAATCATATGGTTTATGGTGCGGCTGGTCAACTGAACTGTAAATGTGCAAACAAAGTACTCCAATATTTATCTCTGGCCACTGCTCAGTGTTACTGTTATTCGATTCGGTGGTTATCCATTGTATAGACGAAGATCCCCTGAACTGGTCTAATAAAAACAAATTGGTTATCCCTGCTGAGCTGCTAATGTTGATAAAGATGCTGAACTTTGTGAGGTAGTTGCTAAGGATATGGTATATGACCCAGCTGGTCAACTGAACCGTACATGTGCTAACAAAGTGCTCCGATTTTTATCCTTGGCCACTGTTCAGTGAGACTGTTATTGGAGTTGACCGTTAGCCATTGTACGGAAGAAGATCCCCTGAGCGGGGAGGCTTCAAGCATTAATTTATATTGCATGAAGATGAAGCTCGGCGTTTCGCTGTAAAAAATAGCTGGATAGTTCTCCAATCTCCTGTAAAGTCAAAGATTCTCAATGCACACATGGATTTTAATGTTGTCAACTTCTGCGCACACACTGTACCTACATTCTGGCATCCTCATATTTGCCATTAGATCGCCATAATGTCTGGGATAAATAATACCGAATTGACCGACCCTGCTCATGAGTCAGTACCGACCCTGTATGCACCATGCAAAGTCACTTCCTGCTGACCCTGTATGCACCATGCAGGGTCAGTAGGAAGTGAGTCAGCATAGGCTGGGAGTTAGAAAGTAGCCTGAGGGAAGAAGGAAGCCATATCCAGGAGTTAACCACCTGTAACACAGCTTTGCCAAAGGTCATTATCATACATGGCCATAACTATTCCAGGCCTTTTTAAACAGATTTGAGATCAATGTACAGTAACATCACCTAAATTTTCATCATCCCATCAACCAATAATTAGCATAAACTCAAAAAACAGTAAAAGCACAGGGAGTAATTAAACCAGTACGATTACATATATAAATAAATAACCAATCATACAATGTATAAGGATTAAATAGAATAAGCGCCAAGTTGCTAGAGGCGGAGGCCTTTCTTCCATTGTGCAATAACAGTGTCCTACAGGGTCCCAAGGCTCTGTCTAGCTTGTGGTCTTGTCTACTTCAGGTACTACGAAGGGTATCACCTGTTATTGACTTAGTGCAGGGTCTTGACTGGTTTTAGAAGTTCTCTGCTAAGGCAGCCATATTTGACCTGAGTCACCATATCGGGTCGACAGGGGTCAGTACCATCCGAGCAGGGGTCACTACCGGCCCTGCACACTGTGCTACTGGCGCAGCATCTTACCTATGGCTGTGGGTGAACCTCTAGCAAACTCTGTGTGGAGATAGTGTAGTAAACTCCCAGTTTACTATGATTGTTCACCAAAATCTACTGCATACCTCTCTCCGTTAAAGACACACCCGGTCTTTAATTACAACATACCAAGAATAATATGTATTGGGGGGGGGGGGGGGGTAACCCTTGTACCCAGATTGAATATACTCAATTATATATATAGACTGTACAATAATAAGATGAATTATATGTACGTCTTGATGTCTCTAAAAGAGAGCACCTCTTAAACTGGCGGCCTGCTGTCGCAGCTGCTCTACCTCGGTAGTGACGAGCTTCGCCTCTACCTTGGCTACCTCGATCGGCTCGCTATTGAGTGTCTGGCCGATGAGCAGCCTCCTCAGCTTGTCCAACTGTCACTCTAGGGTGGCAACGTGTGTCTATACGGTAGTGGCCAAGCAGTCACTCTGGTGTAGAAGGTCTGTGAGGGCCTTGGCACAGCTCCTTCTACTGTTGGCTCTACTACTACCATATCCAGCTCTGGTGGTGGGACGGACAATGTACAAGGAGGACTGACTGCCCGCTTAGGGATTTTGTACCGTCATAGTGTGCACTGGCATACTCCTAGCTGGCGTCTTCTTCTGCACACTAATCTTTACTGGCAATCCAAGTCTCTTCTTTGCTGAGGTCCGGGTGAAAGTGGTTTCCCCTTAGTGTGTTGATTGACACCGACGGAACTTTGGGGGATTCTGCCGGATAAACTGACAGAACCTAGTATAGCTAGGCCTACTAACTGTGTACACAATCGTATCTTCAAGGTAGCGTTTTCTGGTGCATCAAACTTAAACTTAAGTACAGCGCATCTCTGCTCTCGCTGGTGTAGTGACAGTGGCAATAGCGGCGTAGATAGTGCTAGAGGGTATGCACCTTCAGCTGCCGAGCACTCTTTGCCTGATAGGCACACTTTTTCTTTCACTTCTCTCAGCAGGGTCTTAACCCTATCCTCCGTCTAGGCTGTTACCCACTGCATGATTTTCCACCTTGTTGGGTTTCTACGTCCGTCATCTGCTCAAGACGTGGTAGGTTCATTGTCCACCGCAGGTGAGTTAAAAGCCAGCGCCTTCACTTCTTCTTCCTCCACTGCCAGAGGGGTAGCAGCCTTCACTAACCGAACTGTAAGTGTCGGTTTCAGGCCCACTCGGGACTGTGACTCTACAATAACATGTACAGGGTTAATGCCATGCAGAGTATTGAGATTGGTTGCTGATGCAACGGTGGGGCATGTTGTGATGCATGGTTGTGTATAGGAGACAACAGCGACCCTGGAAGTCTCAGTGCTGGTAAGATCTTCCGTATATCCACCTCAGGAGAGCGTCTTCCTTTCTTAGGCAAATACGAACACTTGCTATCATTCTTCCCTGATACCACAGGGGTGTCAGCTACATTCCAACTTGCCGTGTAGTGTACTGTGCTGTGTGGCATTGAGGTTGGTTGTGAATAGGTCGTAGGACTTTCACCTTTAGTCGCCACCACAGGCTTCTTCTGGCAGTAAGGCCTACAAGGGTAACAAACGCCTTGTACTTTCTCTGTCTTCGTTGACCAAACCTCTGGAGTACCCCAGGCAGGTTGAAGGTTACTCCGTGACAGTGTAGAGGTGCTCCAGGCCAGTAGGAAGTCATTCCGGGCCAGCAGGCAGGTAGCATCAAGTGGCACACACTCAATTTACCGCTCTTTTTTATCTACTGCCCCGATACGGGAGTCAGCAGTGTTATCTCTCAGAGAAATGCACAATCTACTGTCACCAGTGCTTGGTGAGTCTACAGATACAGCTTTAGGAAAGCTAGGTGGGCTGCGACTCCATAAAGCCAATGCATCTTGTGGTGTGTAATTTTCAAACAGCCATTTTGAAGTTGCTAAATTAAGATGCTCATCATCTTCTTCCTCCTTAGCCGGCTTCCTTGGCTTCTCTACTGTAGGTCTCTGAAATAAGTGCGCTGTCGGCATTGCCTGTAAGTCCATCTTGAGTTCAGTGGGCGGGTCGCGGTCAAAATCTGTATCCAGCAGCAGATTCTCCTCAGCGTCCTCTAGCTCTAAGCAATTGGCAGACATGGTAAGTATAAGTGCTTGTCCTTGCTGTCTTTTGTGGGTATGAGTGGCTGTTCCGAACTGCAAGGTTGTTCACAACCCTGAATCACTCTGACTGACTCCACAGGATGTTTTGGGGTACTGGGGGCTTCTGGCCATTTCTCTGTCTTTCCTTTGGGGTTTGATACGGTTGTTCTGTTAACTGGAGGGTTTTCAAGGTTTCCTGGGGGTTCTTGAGCAACCAAGCACGGCATGGTTCGCACCTCTCTTGCTGGTTTTTTGAGTGAATTTCCTGCTTGTCTTTCATTAGACGGGTGGCGGGAATTTCCTTCTGGGCACAGTTCAGCGCTCTTATGGAATGCCTCTGTACTGTTCTTGCTAGCTTCAACTTTGCATCTCTTTGCAAGGGTTTGATGGCTGAAGGACAGCTGCATCTCTCCAGCAGCAGGGCTCTCCTCTCTCCATTGCAAGGGTGTAGCCAGCTGGGAGAAAACACTGTTTCGTCTCTAGCCGTCACAGTTTTAGTCCGATTCGACTGAAAAATTTTGCAGTAGACTTGTGGCCTCTTGAGCCTAGTGATTATCTCACATGGTTGTCTCTATCTGAGGTGTCTGTATATGGACTGTCTCCGTCTTCAAGGGGTGTATCTCTTCTCTGGGGGAGTAAGGGGGGATCTCTATCGGCTCTGCATGTGCCAGTCTGATGCTATCTGTTAGCGGTCGCCCATGCTTATCTGTGCATGGAAGCTCGTGCCCGTCTATGATGACTTTTGATACTTGGAACTGTAGTGCATACTTGTGTGTGGTTAGGGACGGCATGCAAATAATGGCATCTTCGTTGATGCCACTGATCACAAAGTTTACGCTCGCCCTGAAACCATGTGGCTGCAAGTTGACTTGCACTGTGCTATAGAAAGGAATCCTAGATCCATTCGCCAACAAACCATGTGACTTGCTATGTTGTAGCGTGCTTTCCACAGACTGTAGTCCTGCTGTTAAGAGTGTCTGGACAGTAGATTCGTTGTACAGCCGGTATTGATCAGCAAAGCAGCTGGCCTACAGGCTAATCATCCAGCCAAAAAGTAACTGGCTTGTTAAAGTCTCTCCAGTTATGCTTCTGCTGTCTGTAATGTCTTGGAAGGCTGTCCACTCCAGGGCGGAAAGGGGGTCTGGGGGGTGTACGGCTTGTTCGATTGCATTCAACTGCCTGTGCACTATTGAGGACGTCAGCGGTTTCCCGTTTGTCTAGGGGTATCCGGGAACCTAACTGTACGTTGTGATTGAGGACAGGTACATATCATGTGTCCTGGCTGACCACAGCCCCAGCACCATGGCGTGGGTGCTGTGTCCCTCAGCGGGGGTGGATCAGTATTCCTGGTGGCCATTAGCGACTGAATCTCTCCTGTCAATGTCTTCAGACCATCCATGATAGCTGCTACAGGATCCAGGGTGGTAGGTGTGGGAGTGCTGAGTACCTTTTGTACCGGGGTTGTAGGGGAGATACGTTGAGGTGATTTCCTGGCAACAGCTCCTGTCCATTCTTTTTAACCGCCGGTCTCTTCTTCCACCATTCGTACATGAGCTTGGCACTCTTCGAACTGTATCTTTATCTGCATACACTCGTTACCGGCCCTGAATGCATCAGCTAAGTCAATGGGCTGCATGGCTAACGTGTCTCTGCAGGTAGGCATTTCCAACTGTGGTACTGAATATGTCCAGCATCATCCTCTGCATGGGTCGGTGAGGGAGGTGAGCAACCGCTCTACCTCACTAGCATGCTCCTGGAGCGGCGTCTTGTGTTGTCGGCGCAAGCTGGTGAGCCAGGACATAGCTTCCTTTGGTGTCAGACCAAAACGTGCTCATAGAGCAGTAAAGACACCCTGCAGATACGGAGGTTTTCGACCATCAAATGCTCTACCCCGTAGTGCATCTTTTAAATGTATCATGGCCGTGTTCTTTGGCCACTCGTTTTTCTCTGCTACTTCCATGAATCTGTCGATGAAGTATTAGACATCTCCTTCTCTGTCAAACCTCGGGATTTTGAAAGTAGCTGGGGATTGCCTTGGTTGGGTATCATGGTGGCTTGCAATGCTTCTGTCAATCTGTCGATAGCTTTAACTTCTGGGTTGCCAGCGGGTGCTATACCGGTCCTGCGTGCTCTCTGGTTGGCCATCCTTTGCAGATAGAAAAATAACTCAACTCTGATCTAAGTGATAGTCAATGCAACTGGATCCTGGGCCGGATCGATAATTCCAGTGGCTCTAGCAGCTCCAGATGCCGGTTTAAGGGATACTGTGATAGTATTGGACACTCCGTAGCTAGTAACAACCGTTATGAAACTTTGGTGTACTGCTGCAGGGCGGAGCAAGCTTTCCGAACCTACAGACAGTAGTGTAGGGACACTGTATATGGATACAGTGCCGGGGTCAATGTTACCAGCTGAGTAGCACTCCAAGTAGAAGTAACCTCGGTAGCTGAGTCTGTATAGCTGATACACGACTCTCTCTCTTGTACATTACCGATATCTCCATGTCCAGGGCGGAGCAAAGCAGCGAGCCTGTAGGGAATATGGTAAGTGCCTGTACTGGACTGCTGCAAACGGAGCATGCTCTACGTTTGATACAAACAGCCTTTAGTTTGCTATACTGTGCTGGGCTAGCTGCTGCAGGGCGGAGGGCCTCAACGAGCCTGCAGAAAAATCCGGCAGTATACTGTTTCAATGGTCTCCTCAGATTTACACTCTGTAGATCAATCTTCAATGGCAGCTGGCCTGCAGTGCATTCACAGGAGTAGTAATATATGAGCAGATCTCCCTACCAAGTGTTTTTTTGTGGATTAGGCCTTGGAGTTGAGGTAATGGGTTACGGCGTTGGATGGATTCGCCGAGTTTATATTGTATTTTATTTGAGGGGTATTTGAGTGGCATTTGAGTGGCATTTAAGTGGCATTTGAGTTTTGATAATTTTTTTACTTAATTTGAACTTATATGGCATCTAAATTTTGAATGTTTGGCATTTAGGTTATGATAATTTTTTACGTAACTGTATACATAATTATAACTCATAGGGTATCTAGATTTTGAATGTAAGACATTTAAGGTTTGATAATTTTCTGTAATTCCGACTCATATGATATCTTGAGAGAGAGGAGAGAGAGGAGATATATCTACATTGAATAAATACAGTGATTAAAAATGAAACAATATGTGAATATATACATTTATTGTGTAATAAGTAGGGAAAATCTCTCCATATAATATAGCTAGAGTCAGTAAATACTAAGTAATAACAATTAATACATAGTCTTTTTTTACAATGTTGTCTTTGATGTAGTGATGTTATATCTTAAGAAGGGAGACTTCTGTTTTATGTGCTTTTGAATTCGTAATGAACTAAAATAAAAAGTTATGTATTAATATAAAATTTAAAATAATTACATGAATTTGAATTATAGCTTTAGTTACATTGGATAGTTTACATTATATAGAAAAGGGAAATAGCTCACCAAGTCACATTATCCAACTTGTTTTTGTGAATTAGAGACTATCCATCGCTAAAACAAAAAATTATTTGAGGTAAAAATAACTGCAACTACATTTAAATTGAGTTGAAGTATTATTTACAATGATTAGAGAAAAAACTCTCACCGAGTTTTATCATGTATCTCATCATTTTTTTTCAGCAACATATCCTGTCTCAAAATCATCAAAATCTCCAGGTAGAAAATCTTCAAGTTCATCATCATCATCAATTTCTAATATTGTTTTGTTGTGCTTTGCTTGATCACAATATTGTTTCCAATACATTCGACTGAGACTGTATGGAGAGCAAAATGAAAGATCGTATTCTGTCTTAAATTTTCCGTGGGTTGTTTTTCCTCTGTAGATCATCACACCTGGAGTATATTGGTTAGCTTCTGAAGCATACTTGTCTGGTATGACAAGCGTCTTCAACAGCATTTCTCCACATTGTTCAATGCTATAACGGATACAAATTACATTAGACTGCCCTCCTTTAAATCGATGAGGAATGAATCTATCAACAACACCTTGGTAAGGAAAAATAGCGCCGGGTTGAAAACTATTGAGGGTCTTGATGTTCAAGAAGCGTTTGAGCTGACCTTTAGTCAATGTACTCATATATAGTGATTCCTCTTCAGCTTTCTTTTTGCTTAAAGGATGTCTGGTAACACGTCTGACATCATACCAAAGAACGCTTTTATTTTTTGGTTTTCCCTTTCTACCCAAATATACAACGTTAAAAGGTGGGGGGTAATTATCACAGTTGAAGTTTTTAGCTATTTCAACTGGACAGAGGAGTATTTTGGGTTCGAGTTCATTTATATCTGAAGGATCATGGTAGTGTACTTGAGAATATCTACACTTCTCCTTACTTGATGGATGTATCACACCAGTCACTCGCATAATACTTGGGATAGGAAGATCTTCAAATGTTTTGCAAATCGGAACTTTTGGTGAGTCAATCACTTGAGAACCTTTAGACTTTTCTAATTCCCTAGATCTCCTTTCGTTGAGACATTCAACTGTTAAATGAGTTATAGCAGCACTCTCCATTGTTTGCTTATCAACGGAAGTAGTTTGTTTTCTAACTATTTGTTTTCGTTTCCTTACTATTCGCTTTTTTGGAGCAGTTTTCCTTCTCTTAGGAGTTTTTTTGCCGTTTTTCATTTTATTTTCTGTTGGATATGGATCTGTGCTAAGGAGCTCTTCAGAAAGAGCATCCATAACATTCTAAAAATAAAAGGGTAATATTTGCATGAGTGGCTAAGAGTGTATTCATTACTTAGAGTGTCTTATATATATATATATATATATATATATATATATATATATATATATATATATATATATATATATATATATATATATATATATGTATTTATGCCAAAAGCAGTTAAGATCATAGAGTTATGGTAGATCGAGAATGTGCTTATTAAACTATTGGGATGTGGATGCAGACAACAAAGGAGGCATTCAAATATATATATATATATGTATTTACTTAATATCATACTGCTTTTAACTTCTCAATTGGTAAGAAATAAAATATAATAGTTTGAACAAAATATTGTAAAATAATAAAAACAACTAAAAATTTTTCATAAATATGTATGAAACGCTTCTAACATTAGTTCTAAAATACGTACAGAAGAGGATAGACCTTTATCTATTTGGACATAATTATAAATATGTTTTCTGAATTTATAAAAAGTTTTTTTGTTCCACTTCATGTTACGTAATTTTTTGAAAACTATTTGATTCCAAACACTTCTTTCAATTTCTTTTAAAAAATCGTTAATATTAACCACTTCCACCATTGACAAAACAGTTTCAAAACCGTTTTTTATAATGTCATCAAAAAGTTCTGTAGATACATCATGTTTCTTACAACACATCCCCATACTCATCATGTGTTGAGTTATACAAAATATTATAACTTGAAATGTCAAACGTTCTACAGCTTTTTCTTCAACAACATCATTATTTATCACATAGTTATGATACATTTCTGGAAGGAAGTCCTTTAAGTAGATTGGATTTGTTGTTGTATTGTTCTAAAATACAAGCGATAATTAGATAACTAAAATAATTAAAGGTTTTCAACAGGTGTTAAATAGTATTTTTCATTAATTCTTACCTTTTCATCAGGCTGAGATTCCGACTTTAGATACAATGGTTGATTTCCTACGTCTTGAGTATTCATTCTGAAAAACAGAAAAAATTGGTTCAATTCTTTATAATCAATTTAAAGATAGATATGTCATAAAGCCTTCAGATAGTTGTGTTAGCTAGCGAAAATAATTGAATTTAAGTTTTACCTTTATGAAGAGAGAACTCTTAGTAGTTGCAATGGAAGATGTAGTAGATAGATGTTGCTCCTTTGCTCACTGTTGTTGAACTGGATGCTCTCTGTCTGAAACCGTTGTCTCTTATATAGGTAAATGTGTGAAAATAAATTTTTTATTCCCGCGAAAGCATTGGTTTGTATTCGCGTGAAAATAAATTGTTTATTCCCGCGAAAGCATTGGTTTGTATTCGCCTGAAAATAAAATGTTTATTCCCGCGAAAGCAACAGTTTCCATTCGCGTGAAAATTAAATGTTTATTCCCGCGAAAGCATTGCTTTGTATTCGCGTGAAAATAAATTATTCATTCCCGCGAAAGCAACAGTTTCCATTCGCGTGAAAATAAAATGTTTATTCCCGCGAAAGCATTGCTTTGTATTCGCGTGAAAATAAATTATTCATTCCCGCGAAAGCAACAGTTTCCATTCGCGTGAAAATAAAATGTTTATTCCCGCGAAAGCATTGCTTTGTATTCGTGTGAAAATAAATTATTCATTCCCGCGAAAGCGACAGTTTCCATTCGCGTGAAAATAAAATGTTTATTCCCGCGAAAGCATTGGTTTGTATTCGCGTGAAAATAAATTATTCATTCCCGTGAAAGCAACAGTTTCCATTCACGTGAAAATAAAATGTTTATTCCCGCGAAAGCAACAGTTTCATTCGCGTGAAAATAAAATGTTTATTCCCGCGAAAGCATTGGTTTGTATTCGCGTGAAAATAAATTATTCATTCCCGCGAAAGCAACAGTTTCCATTCGCGTGAAAATAAAATGTTTATTCCCGCGAAAGCATTGGTTTGTATTCGCGGGAAAATAAAATTCTTATTCCCGCGAAAGCAACAGGTTCCATTCGCGGGAAAATAAATTATTTATTCCCGCGAAAGCAACAGTTTCCATTCGTGTGAAAATAAAGTATTTATTCCCGCAAAAGCATTGGTTTGTATTCGCGGGAAAATAAAATGTTCATTCCCACGAAAGCAACAGGTTCCATTCGCGGGAAAATAAATTATTTATTCCCGCGAAAACATTGGTTTGCATTCGCGGGAAAATAAAATATTTATTCCCGCGAAAGCAACGGTTTCCATTCGCGTGAAAAGAAGTTATTTATTCCCGCAAAAGCATTGGTTTGTATTCGCGTGAAAACAAATTATTCATTCCCGCGAAAGCAACAGTTTCCATTCGCGTGAAAATAAAATGTTTATTCCCGCGAAAGCATTGGTTTGTATTCGCGTGAAAATAAATTATTCATTCCCGCGAAAGCAACAGTTTCCATTCGCGTGAAAATAAAATGTTTATTCCCGCAAAAGCATTGGTTTGTATTCGCGTGAAAATAAATTATTCATTCCCGCGAAAGCAACAGTTTCCATTCGCGTGAAAATAAAATGTTTATTCCCGCGAAAGCAACAGTTTCCATTCGCGTGAAAATAAAATGTTTATTCCCGCTAAAGCATTGGTTTGTATTCGCGTGAAAATAAATTATTCATTCCCGCGAAAGCAACAGTTTCCATTTGCGTGAAAATAAAATGTTTATTCCCGCGAAAGCATTGGTTTGTATTCGCGTGAAAATAAAATGTTTATTCCCGCGAAAGCATTGGTGTTCTTCCGTAAAAACAATGTTTCATTAATTTAACCTTATGATAAATGGCATGATTTCAGCTATATAAGAAGCACTGTTTTTACACAGAAATCAGTCACTTCGACATTAGCAACTGAAGGAGCAAGATCTACTACAACATCATCTACTACAACTGCTAGAAGGACTTTTCTGTTTGGAGGTAAGTCAACTTGATTGAGTATAAATTTAATTTTTATCGATTTAGATACTAACAGCGGTATGATATTGAGTAAATATATATATATATATATGTATATATATCTTCAAATTGGTTTGAAAAAGAAATCATAACATGGATTTTTACTTTATCTTTTAGAATGTCAACACAAGTCAATACAAAACAACTGAAGAATAAAAAACCAAAACCTTCACAAGACAAGGTGATTGATGACAATGTACTTCTTCAACGCACTACGATTCCCTTTCAAAGCGCCGCTCTGAATACTCTGGCAACTCTCATCATGAAAAGCGCCTCTCTGTTAAGTACTCTATCTCCAGCTTCCAGAAGAAACATTGAAAACATAGTCAAAGTTGAAGATTTACCAATACCTACAGTTATGCAGGTGTTAACCGTTGAGCTTCATGATGAAACGAACTGTACCATCATCTACAACTATAAAAAGGATGGAAAGGTAGTTAGAGTGAAGAGCACTATTCCATTAGCAGCAGGATTACTTGTCAATGAAGCTTCGCAAATAAGACCACTGGTTTTGATCTACATGGGTGTTGAAAAGACTGGAAAAGCAATTTTTCGTGCTGCTACAGAAACAGGAACTACTTTGAGGTGTAAGAATGCGTTTGATGTATTACCAGAAAAAAGTATGCGACAAATCAATGCTTATTTCGAGGTAGCTAATCTTCAGGATTTCCCAACAGATAGTGTCATATGTTTTCAAAACCCTGAAGTTATAACAAAGTCTGACAGGCGATGGAATGGAAATGAAGAGACTCTTCTAGTTCAATACAGAAGTGTTGTAGATGAAGAATTACTGATCGGAGATATGCGCATTCCTCATCAAATAGCTTCTGCTGTGACATCGGAGAGATTTGGAGTGATTCTGTTCAAGGGTCTGAGTCGAAACGCAGAAAATTCAATTTTCTACAACATCAGTGTACTCGCAGCTCATCAAGCCTTCGTCCAAGCCTCGGAACTGGCTGATAATCCAAAATCTGAGGATTTTCTCAACCACTTCGATGATGCTGAAAAAGAAGACTGTGGAGAACAAACTCTCGAGAAGCTAATCTATAGCTCAAGGGATTCATACCACTATAGGTAAGTTTTATTAATTTTTACCATAATTTTAAAAAGTTGGTTTGTGAAGATTTTGTGTATTCTTACAATGAAAAACCCCTTAAAATGATAAATTTGTGAACATTTTTGTAAAACATTTTTAAGTTATATATATATATATATATATATATATATTTCGAATTAAAAAAGGATTTTGTTGTGTCATCAGTGTATTTTTTTACATAAAAGTTGGAAAAATAACAAAAGGTGATAATTATTTTACAAAAATGTTCAATTTTTCACATAAATGATCAACTCATAACTTTTTTTGTAAAACATTTTGAAATTATATATATATTTCGGATTAAAAAAAGGACTTTTTTGTGTGATCAGTGTATTTTTTTTACATAAAAGTTTAAAAAATAACAAAAGGTTATAATTATTTTGCAAAAATGTTTAGTTTTTCACATAAATGAACAATTCATAAACATTTTTTGTAAAACATTTTTAAATTATACCTATTTCGGATTAAAAAAAGGACTTTTTTGTGCAATCAGTGTATTTTTTTACATAAAAGTTTAAAAAATAACAAAAGGTTATAATTATTTTGCAAAAATGTTTAGTTTTTCACATAAATGATCAATTTATAAACATTTTTTGTAAAACATTTTTAAAATTATACCTATTTTGGATTAAAAAAAGGACGTTTTTGTGCAATCAGTGTAGTTTTTTTACATAAAACTTTAAAAAATAACAAAAGGTTATAATTATTTTACAAAAATGTTTAGTTTTTCACATAAATGATCAATTCATAAACATTTTTTGTAAAAACATTTTTAAAATATATATATTTCGGATTAAAAAAAGGACTTTTTTGTGTAATCAGTGTATTTTTTTAGCTAAAAGTTGAAAAAAATCACAAAAAGTTATAATTATTTTACAAAAATGCTTAATTTCTCACGTAAATAACACGTTTTATCACATAAATGGCTTATTCATGAGTGTTTGTTGTAAAACATTTTTAAAATTATATATATATATATATATTTATATTTATACATTCCGAATCCAAATGAAAAAAAGGACTTTTTCGTGTGTAATCAGTGTATTTCTTTTACATAGAAGTTGAAAAAATAACAAAAGCTTATATTTATTTTACATTAATTTTAATCATGCTATACTAATACATCACTTTTTATTTTAGTCCATTATATCGTAGAAAGAAAACAGAGTAAAGAACTTTCCCTAAGAAATAATGAGCTGAATGATGTAACTCAGTGAGTTATTTTCCTGTTATATATAATGTAAACTATCTAATGTAGCTAAGAGTAAAATTTAAATTCGGTAAAATTTATTTATATAATGAATAACTTTTGTATTTTAGTCAATTATTGGATCACAGAGAATACGGAATACAAGAGTTCCTCCCTGCGTCTAATAATATGCCAGAAGAATATCAAAGAAGATATTGTTCAAGAAAAGCGCTTTGTAACCATTGATATCGTAAGCTATAGTAGTTTGTATTACAGAAAATTTACTATAAAACAGTTTTATGAATGTAAAAACTAGATATGGTATTGTCTATTACAATTATTTACTTGTAAATTTTATTCATCTAGAGAGGTAATTTGGTGATTTTTTGACAGTTTTTTAAAAAAGTTAAAAAGTACAAAAAAATTAAAAAATATCAAAAACTATATATTTCAATGATTATTTTTTAAAAAGTTCAAAAAAATGTAATAAAGCTCTGTTTTGAAACATAAAAAATTTAAAAGGATTGTGTAGGATAAAATTCTCACTCAAAAAATTATTGAAAATTGAATGAAATAAAAGAATATTTTCCCAAATACCAAAGTTTTGTAAATATAAAGTGAAAAACTCTATATATATATTGTTTTTAAAATAACATCGAAAAACTATATATTTCAATGATTATTTTTTAAAAAAATAAAAAAATTTAAAAAGGAAGGTGTAGGATAAAATCCTCACTCAAAAAATTATTGAAAATTGAATGGAATAAGAGAATATAAAGTGAAAATCTCTATATATATATTTATTTTTTTAAAAAAATATCGAAAACTACATATTATAATGATTATTTTTTTTAAAATGTTGAAAAACAAAAAAACCTTGTAATAAAACCCTGTTTTAAAACATAAAAAATTAAAAAGGATGCTGTAGGATAAAACCTTCACTCAAAAAATTAATGAAAATTGAATGGAATGAAAGAGTATTTTACCAAATACTACATTTTTCTTGTAAATATCTTGAAAATTGAATGGAATAAAAGAATATTTTACCAAAATATCACGTTTTTCTTGTAAATATATAGTAAACATTTCTAAAATATTGTTGGTGAAATTTACTGGAAAATGGTTTCAAGTGTGTCAAAGACTAAATATGATGTTTTCATTGAAATGTTTATTTTCAAAAGATCCATATAATAACATTGAATCAATTAGTTAAATTTAACAGTCAAATTCTTTTTTTATCAAGTAGGCTTAATGTTTCTATTGTGATTAATTCTCAAATATTGTAAACTTGAACTATCTAGAGGAGTAATTTGTCGATTTTGATGTGTTTTTTTCTTTTAAAAAAATTATCATGTAATACCACATACTTCAGTTCTAATTCGTTTTGAACAATTTCATGGGAGACAAAGAATAAAAAAGTTACATTGATTTAGGTTTTAGAATTAAAGTTGCTATCAAAAATGGTTTGTTCTTGAATGAGTAAATCCATAACCTCCTCATCATCATGACAGGAGTTTTCTGATGATTGCACTTTGAAAAACAATTTTTTTTCTTTTAAAAATTATTACGTAATACCACATACTTCAGTTCTAATTCGTTTTTAGAATTGAAATCGCCATCGAAAATGGTTTGTTCTTGAATGGGTAAATCCATAGCCTCCTCCTCATCATGACAGAAGCTTTCTGATGATTGCATTTTGAAAAACAAGTTACATTGATTTAGTTTTCAGAATTGAAATTGCCATCGAAAATGGTTTGTTCTTGAATGGGAAAATCCATACCCTTCTCATCATCATGTCTAAGTTTTCTACCCCAATATCTCCAACCTCTCAGAGATAGAGATTGTTCTGTTTAAAAAATAATGGAAATTGTATATATAAATGATTGTTTTTTGAAAAAAAATGGTAAATTTTTGAAAAAAATTCAAAAGGAAAATGCAGGATAAAACCCTCACTCAAGAAACTAATTTTGTATGATAGGTTGCTTACTTAATAATAAGAAAATGATGAATAACTTATATTTAAGCAATTATTGAAAAACTTAATGAAAATTGAATAGAATAAAGGAAATATTTTACCAAATAGCCTGTTTTTTTGTAAAGATATACAAACAGATAAAATTTAACCATTTAAAGGATGATTTCTTTTTTGCAAAAAAACTAATGAAGATTTAATGAAATGAAAAAGTATTTTACCAAATACCTTGTTTTTTTGTAAATTTGTACAATTAGATGAAATTTAACCATTTATAGGATGATTTGTTTTTGTAAAAATTAATGAAAATTGAATAAAATGAAAAAATATTTCACCAAAATACCTCTTTTTTGTAGATGTAAACAAATAGATGAATATCTAACTTTATCCATTTTTTCCATTTGGGATCATGTTTTGAAGGTTTTCAAGATAGTTTTAGTAAAAGCTTATGCATTGATTGTCATTACAAGTTGTAGTGTTTGGTATTATTTAATATTTACTGACTCTAGCTATATTATATGAAATTTTCCCTACTTATTACACAATAAATGTATATATTCACATATTGTTTTTTTCCATAGCTTCTTCATACATACTAAACTCAGTAACACCTCCAACAGTGGAAAATCCTACGACAAATACCAAAATCATCATAATTATCAACGCTTTACGCTTCATACTCGGTAAAACATCTATCATATCACGTGTAGTACCATCAACAGTATCAACTTCATTCATCGGTCTCATCTCAACATCATCCTCTGTCAACATCTTAACTTCCAATAACAATACAATCATATCACGCTCCATTTTTATACAATGTAAAAAATATCAAAAAAAAATCAAATGTCATACATTCAAAATCTATATGCCATATAAGTTCAAATCAAGTAAAAAATAATCAAAACTCAAATGCCACTTAATTGCCACTCAAATGCCACTCAAATACCCCTCAGATAAAATACAATATAAACTCGGCGAATTCATCCAACATCGTAACCCATTGCTAAACTCCAAGATCAAATCCACAAAAAAACACTTGGTAGGGAGATCTGCTCATATATTACTACTCACAGGGCCAGAAGGTAGAGTGAAAGAGCACAGCGTAGGAATGTACCGTTTATCCCACTGCTGCCACCAATGTTATGGATTCTGGTCTGGTTACATGGATATTCACTATGCTCAAGTAATATGCCTCTCTCCAGAGGGGACACTGCGCTGCTCGACAGTGAAAACTGCGTAACAATGCAACCAAATTATCCGGTATAGTCAGAGCCCATGGCTCACACAAACAACCCAGAGCGCAATTTGAATACTGGCTTTATTCTCACAAGGCAAAGTCCTAGGGTGGCTAGGGTTATTGGAAAGACATGAGAATGAATGCATTGATTTTAACAATGACAGCCCATTTTCTATGTAACTGACAGGAACTAATTAGCATAAAATCAAATAACAGTAAAGGCACAGGAAGTAATTATACCAATGCGATTACATATATAAATAAACAAGCAACCATACAATGTATAAGCATTAAATAGAATAAGCAGCATGTGGCTAGAGGCAGATTCCTATCTCCCATTGTCCAATAAGAGTGGTCCCAAGGCTCTGGCTAGCTTTTGGTTTTGGCTATTTCGCATATTAGGAAGGGTATCTTTTGTTCTTGACTTAGTGCAGGATCTTAACTGGTTTTAGAAGTCCTCTGCTATGGCAGCCATTTTTGACCGGCCCTTAGTCACCATATACTGGGTCGGCAGAGGTCAATACCGGCCCTGCAGGGGTCACTACCGCACCTGTACATTGTGCTACCGGTTCAGTAAAGCTTTACTACTGGCACAGCACCGTACTGATGGCTGTGGGTGAACCTCTAGCAAACTCTGTGTGGAGATAATGTAGTAAACTCCCAGTTTGCTATGATTGTTCACCAAATTCTACCACAATATTACATTTTATAACGGTGTGGACATCAGCCCAGAGAGGGTAGAAATGTTTAAGCTTCTTTACATATCCCAACTTTCTGCCAGTATTGCTTGTACATCAGAATTGTTTATGTACTCGTACCAAAAGATTGTCTGTGCAATTACATGTATACTATCATTATTAGAACAAATTTAGATATCTAAAGCTATGTAGTTAGTCTGGCAGGTTGCCTCACTAGTTTTTCCTGTGTTCTACCAAATTCGGCAGCCGCTTATGCAGCTTTATTAACCCCACAGGCTGTTACTGGTTAACAAGCACTAATGCAGTATCTCCTATCTATGCAAGAGTAATTCAACACAGCTAGATACAGCATAGTATAACTTGGCATCGCTCGGCACAGCGCAGTATAACCCGGCATAGCTCGGCAAAACATATTATAACCCGGCATAGCTTGGTACAGCACAGTATAGCCCGGCATAGCTCGGTACAGCACAGTATAGCCCGGCATAGCTCGGCACAGCTCAGTATAACCCGACATAGCTCGGCACAGCACTGAATAACCCGGCATAGCTTGGCACAGCACAGTATAACCTGGCATAGCTCGGCACAGCACAGTATAACTCGGCATGGCTCGGCACAGCTGTTACCCTCCATTATGACTCTCCTTAGTAGCATCACAAGCTTATTGCTTGCCTTTTACTAGCACCCAGTACTCTCTCTAGCAGCTGTTTGGTGAAGGACACCTGCCAATTATTTATAATATCTTGCCTACCAGAATGAAGGTGACTTCAGTTGTCACACCAAGAAATAGAGTGGTGCACCCCAGGATAATATAGAGAGACAATTACTTCACTGCTTGCTTTAATAGTGACACAAAACACTTTTTAGAATTATACAAAAAAATGAGTATTCTTCCAGCAAAAATTTCAAAATTAGGCGTGTGATACAAAGAGAAGAGCAGATCTGTATAAAAAAATTTAATAAAATGAAAGTGGACGATCAAGTGCATTGTGTGCTCACGCTCAGCCGATTCAACAACTGAAACATTTCAATAAACCAACTGAGAGAATTGCTGCTATCAACTAGCTAACCTGTAATTAACTGGTAATGTGACAGGAATATCAGAATGTTTATATTTATATTATCAATTGAGCTAAATATTTTGCAAGCTCATGTTAAAGTTTTTGAAACAAATATTCAGAAAGAAATTGTTTAGCCATACTGTTCCAAATTTGCAAGGTGAATACCGGGATAAGTGCTGCATGAGCTGCTATGACAACCTTATAATGCAGTGCCACTTTAGAATCCATGCAAATTTTTACAACACGCCATTCCTTCATCAAATAGAATTTTGTCTATAAAGTAGTATCATTGCTGCGGTGCATATCAAATACTTTTGCATCGGGCCAAGGACTTTGGCTGTATGATGGTGATGCTTTGAGGAACATTGCTTCTTCACCAAGTTACTTGTGAGCATGAGGATTTGCATCATAGGCGCCAAAAAAATTTGTCTTGGAATCATAAACATCTATGCAATGGTTGCCAGCGTCAAACAAAGCACCAAATTGAAGCACATAAAACTGGTATTTGATACAAATTTCTACGATCTTCCACTCAATATGTTGATAGTATCTTTCAAATACTAGTAAATTAGTCAATGCTTTTTCATACAGCAAGCTGCTGCATATAACTTTTCCTCCAACAACTATACAAAAAGGTCTCATCAGAATTTTATTTGCAGAATCCAGCAGACTTGAAGTTCTTTAGGAGTTTCAGGTGGCAGCAGGTGAAGAATGTTTGATGGCATGAGATGAATATAAAAGCATGATGATAATGCATTAACTTTAAAGTTGCCATCAGAGTCTACACTGTCTTTGAAGGGCTCAATTCAGCAGGATATCCCTAATTGAAATTCATGGTAGTGTATGAAATAAATTTCTGTTGATTAATATAAATTGCGACAAGCTTTGGCATTCCAATGTTTTTGTTTTCTATTATGAGAAATCTACCTCTGTTTTTATTGAGCGGCATTCTCAACTGAAACAAAGAGTTGTTTTCTGTTTTACCAAATAATTAATTTCCACAAACTGTCAGCATTGGACCACGGAAATAGTTGAGTGCTGAAAAAACCGATGTCAAATCTTTTGCTCTGCTTAAACCTCAATAACTGATGAAAATAAACTTTTAGGAAGTATTTTTAACATTTTTTTGATTTTTCTTAAAATCAACTATCACATTAAATAGGTGTACTTCAACTTCATTTCCCACCCCTTTTTTGACAAAATAATACACTAATCCGTTATGTTGTAGTAAAAGTTAAACATTCATCAAAAACTATTGGTAAGTCCATCAAGAGCAGACATAAAGCTTGTAGGCACAGCCGTTTCAATTAGGAGTGATGCTCTTTGTTATGGAGCAAGCTATGTATAAAAATTATTCAGTTTGTCAGCAAGAAATCTATGGCTTCACGATTTTCTCACTGAGCCATGATAAGCTACAAAAACTGACGGGCACACTTACATTAATTAAATTTATGAAATACTGATCAAATCAAGTAGCATTGTGTACTATGCGAGGGTTTTAAGAAAACTTTTGACAAATGCTTTTTTATCTGCAAGTTTTTTTTACAATAAACTATCTAAGCCTTAAGTTGTTTTTCTGATAAATCCAGGTGTGAAAACTTAAACGGTACAAAAGTTTTTTTGTAACACAATATCTTTGAAACAATAAATCAGATATAAATCCCAATAATTCCGCATCTGAATAAAAATTTAGAGGTGACTTTTTCTTTTTACTTCAAATTCTTTTCCGAAACCATTTTTCTTTACGGCTCGAATCATTTCTTTTTAGAATGGTGTTGTAAAGTCTGCAAGCCTCTTATTATCATTGTATATTCTTCTGTGTGTTTATCAGAATATAATTTTTATATGACTCTTTTTACTAATCAATAAAAAGTTACTTTTGCTGTCAAAGAAGTGTTAGCAACTTATGCAAACTACTTGAAATGAAGTTTACAAAATAACTTAAATGGTCTGCTCCTATTATACTACTTATTGTTCACTCCAGAAGCAGCTATTGAGATCTAACAGTCAATATTTGCGTTTTACTGATGTTGTAATTTTTACAATTCACTAAATCATTACAGGTGTTTTCACCAGCCGGGTTGACGAACAGCGGCTATTACTTATATTTGGAAACCATATTAGGGGATGGCGAATGGCCAATACATCAATCCAGGCATTTAAATGCTATCATTGATTGACAAACAATTATAAAATAACACCGCAATGAGCTACTTTGAAACAAACCTCACCCACACGACCATGTATAAAATTTTCTTGTGATAGATTGGCAGAGTTTGCAACCTTAGATAATGCCTCGCAAATCAATTGAATTTTTACTGTGAAAATAGTACTTAGCAATCCATTTTTGCAATCCATTAAATAGATTGCTGCCAACCCAGTTGCATTAAATTAATTGTGAGAAATGTTATTAATTTAAGTTATTATATGGATAGATCCTACCAGCAAATACACCACTAGGGTAATACGAGCTAATCTACATACTAGTGCCTAAGGAAAATATGGTCCTCCTGGATACAAGTGCCTTTTTGGTTGCACCAGGTCTCTAGGAGAGCCTGCATAGTACATTTTATATGCGCCAGGCGTTGATTTTCCCATTTTATATTATGGTGTTTGATATTGTATATGATTATGGTTACATATATTTATTGCGTAGTAGCCGTTTATATCAGAGTTTGTGTCACGGTTTGGATGTTTTCGTTCCAGTATAGATCATTGTTGACTTAATAATTGATTTGTTAAGAATACTATATTAGGCAAAATATAATAAATAAAAATTATACAATACTTGTAATTAAGTCTAAGTTTTGTTTATATAAATTGACTAGTAATTGTTATAATAAACAAAAATATGTAAGCAGTAACTTACTTAAGATAAATAAAGATTTAGATAAAGCATGATGTTCGGTTTCTTACTACAGGCTAGAAGGTTCTCTTGACACCCTGTGGGAACATATTCAACTTTTGGCATAGAAATATGTGAGACTTACTTTTTTCGTGTGTAAGTGAACATCTTTCTGTCATTCAGGCTTTTCAATGCCGTAAAGCCTGATTCGTCACGTCACGTCAATAATGCATTTTTTTCTTTTTTTCAAAGCACTAATTCATAAACCTATGCTCCTCTCTCATTGAGAATCTCCTAAGTGCTCTATATGAAATGACACTTTGTAGTATTTGTAGGAATTTATTGGGCTCAACTTTTCCCGATCTATTCTCTCATACAATGCTATGTAGACAACTGAAAAGCAAAACTGATCAGCGATTTAATCACCCTCACTGTTTTGCAACATGGTTCTTATACTCCTGTTTGTGAGAGCTCGTCCTGGTGAGTTAGCGATAACAGTTCTTAATTATCTCATTCCGATCAATTTGTGAAAGTAAAATGTAACGTTTGTGATCAGAATCGGTCCACAAGCCATATTCAGTCCCCGTTTCAAGCTATTAGCATGATGATTGGTTAAGGCAAAGTCCTTAAAAGAGGCGCCAAGTTGATCTTTGGCATTAATCAACTGGGCTCTTGGATACGCTGTGGTGTTGCTTGATGTAGAATGGAAATAGTAGAGTTCGCCATGGCTTTTGTTTTTCACAATAAAATCGACGCTACAAATCACTTATACTTTTTAACTCAAGAGTATCCAAGCTGTTTTCAACAGCGGCAAGACCCCTGATGCTTCATAATCATTTTGATAGGTTCTGGTTTTATATCTTGGAATTACATCCTAAAGTCTCATAGCTAGGACGTTTATGACTCTACTGATTCGTGTTTGGTTTCATAGATCCCCAGTATGTAGCTATCAGCTCATTTCATTCACCGTCTTGAAACACAGATGCAACGCTATCATTAGCGTTACTGACGCCTGTTGTCTCTTGATGCATTGATCTCTTCTCTTGTGACTAGTCAGCTTTCTTCATCACTATCCACCTCACGTATGTCTCCAGCCTCCGATGTTCCAGCATCGTCAGCATTTTCAATCACATCTTCAAAAACCGGTTCACTGTCTTCAACTATTCTATCAATACTTTCTACTTTGTCTTCCATACCCATTCCTCTCTGATCAACCAACTTATCAGAGATTCTAGATATGAGATAATTTTCTTCCAACCGGTTCTAATCCGTTTTACTTTCCTCTCCCTCTTCAACATGCATTTCTTAACTAATTGCATAATGACTGCATAACAAAAAGAGTGAACATAAAAATTTTGTGTTCAATTTGTTCAATCTCGAGTTATAGATTCTGAAAATACGCACAAAGTCATTAAACTGGTGCTCACCTTTTCTTCGATGCTTTAGTATTTCTAGTAGATGATGACGCTTGGAGCTCTGTTCCGACACCAGACTTAACATCAATTTCCATTCGATCAATGACTTATAGTCCAAAAATCTAATTACGAAACAGTTTTTCAATAGCCATTCCCAATAAAGTTGTGCACTTGCACCAATTTCCTCTCCAGATTCAATTCTCTCACATGTAAACAATCAAACAGATTTTTGTAGAAAAATCTCAGAGGAAACAGTACTGATGAATGATGTTAATCCTACTCCAGTGCAAAGTGAAAGCTATTTAACTAGAATACACGCTGTAGTTATAAGGACTTACTTGTATTTTTTTAAAAAACATTTATTAATTTAGCCAGTTTGGGGATTCTGTTGCGCTCCACTATCAAACATCCGCCAGCGCCTAGGAAAAAACGTTAGTGCGCTGAGAGTTGTCTTTTTTCACAATGGCAAAGTATGACTCTATTGACTAGTCCAATAAGTTATCATGTTTTATCAAGTTTCGTCTGGTGAATAGGTTGTTAACATATTTCCTGAAGTAAAAGGTTTCTGTTGTAGTGAATATATCCTGCAAAGAAGTAAATAATTAATTTTTTAAAGTTGCAGGTTAAAAAATTTGCACACTTTATGAAGCTGTACGCTGGTCTCACAGACATCTGCCAAAAATGGAATCTATTCACTAATTATTTTACATCTTATAACACAATCCTTATATGCAGCATACATCAGCAAACTTCTATTTTTCAATCGTTGTAAAAAAGAACACACTGTCTGGACATTAAAGATATTGTAATAGAATCGCACAGCGTTGCCATCAATCTACAGCCGGCACTACACCTATATTAATCAACTTATGTTACTCAAGACTATCTACGTACGCTTGAACGCCTTTAGCAGTGCAGCTGCACTACAGCTAAGCTTCAACCAGCAGGAAGGACATTTCCCGCCCTTATAGTTATTTTTATCTTAGCATGTGTTGCCTGCTGTTTTGCTTATACTGCGCTTAACCAATCACATATTTATACACCCTGATTTTGTATCCTATTTATATAGACTTGCTTTAGCCCAGCAGGGCAGTTAGAATTGGTGTTCAGTAGTGCTGAGACATTGTTTGTGAGATACTGTCTAGGAGTAGTGCGTGCTTAACTATAGCCAAGACAGCTGAGGAGACGTTCAGTACTACAGCAGAGAGGTTCCCAGAAATGTACAAGAAGAAGACGCTTTGAACTCTCGTAGGAACACCCAGCTAGAGACTATACCCACAGACGCATACCTATCAGTAGGGACACCAGTATTAGAGACATTACTATCACTTTTATAGTTGTACCTAGAAACAATTCTGTGCGTGTTAGGTAAAGTGGATATAATAAAGACATTGCTAACCCTTGCAATCTATTGGATTCTGTTTGGCCGGTTGCCAAATACCATTGTGTCTGCTAACAAGCAGCATCCTGTCTTCTCTAGCTCAGAGAAACATCCAAGCCTTGCACTCTGTAGCCGCAGATACCACTCAGATACAGAGTAGCCATTATAACCTAGCAGCTTGCAGTACCTGTGACCGTATTCCTCTCTTAACACGGGGAAAACCGTTACAATATTTCCTTGATGCTGGTGGCTGTTTCATAGTAGAGTGCCACAAAATCCTACAAGCTGGCTAGGCTTCTTGACTAGAAGGATGGTGGAGTTTAAACCGGATTTTACTTTTTTATTAACAATCGCTGTGAAGAAGGTGTACTCCGAGAGCATTACCAGTTTGCTTTTGAGACTCCGAAGTTGCTGGAGCCAATAACTATGGTTTTATCCCTGACCAATTTAAATTCTGATTATTTAATTTATTCGTAACCAATTGTTCCAAGTTATGCAGTTGGTTTTGGATACAAATAATTAAAATTGTTTAATTTCGATACTCTTTGGAAAATAGTTTCGTACTGAAGTTTTAGGATGTTTATCATTAGTTGCTCACAATTTTTTTTGCTTTTAAAGCTACTCGTAAAATCTCAACATGTGATGACAAGACAGCAGAAAAAGTCTTAGAATCCATAATCAACAAAACTTGACACTCCTGCAAAACTCAGGCGATGAACAAATTGAAAACACATTACACATTCTCCCAGTCAGTGTTAATTGCATTAACGAAACTTGGGCCCAATAACTAATAGTTTTCGAAAGGAAAACTGTCAGATGCTAAAGTGCTTAAAGAGTGAAACCTCAACACAGATTAAAAAATCCATGCTTGCTTACTAGACCAATTTCAGCAAAAAATATCAAATATTCTGGTTAATAAAAATAACGTAAAAAGTAATCGTAAATAATCATATCCTGAAGAGATTCAAAGTACAACAACAACAAAAAATACAAACGGTAGCATAATCTGTACATTAGGTGATAGTTTATTATATTTTCTATTTTAAGTAAAAGTTTATAATCATGCAATTTGAGTTATGTTTGTTTTATATAATAAGTACTAATAAAATTACATTCAATCAACATAAATGTGGTTGATAAATTGAAATAATTTATCAACAAATATCAAAGTGTTAGTCATCACTAATTATCAACCTTATGCTCAAACCCCTATTCAAACAAAATGTCTCAACTGGGATTGAATTCATAACTCAAATGGATGCGGAAAATAAAATATAATAACAAAAATCGTACAAACTAAAATCAAAGCCTAATTACCAATACATACACAACCTTAACTCAACAACTATAAATTTCGGAGACACTGTATAAACACATCGTTACAAAATATACCTCTGTCAAACTTTCACCAAATTAACAAAATAATCATTTAAACAACTTTTTCATATTTCAACACAAAAAAATATTACTTTCTTATCAACTAACTACAAAACTAACCTAAACAATACTTGTATCACATTCCAATGATTCAAACTACCAATTATTCACATTGTTTACTAGTTCTTACTGTAGGCTCATCATATTAAGTCTTACGTTTACATTTATTGAACTTTCATATTCCTCACATTCCTAAGTTTCACATTCAGTTTATGCAAGACTGCTAATCTTATTCTAAAAAATTATATACAGGTGAAAAAGTCTATATTTAACAGGTCTGTGGCAGGTATGCAAAAATTGAGCACACATTTGACAAGTAAGTTCTAGTTGATATGTTGGTAGGTCTGCTTTCTTATGGAGTTCTGCTCCTATTAGACTACTTGTGGTTGCGCTGAGCAAGTATAAATAACCTGTACCAAATCCGCCCAAGCAAGTAGATCTTGGCGCTCTGAACATTTGGGAGTACGTTCTGCATTTGAAAAAGTTGAGTCAATGAGCTCATATCATTTAGTGTTCTAAATCTGTAAACAGATCAAGTGAGAGTACTGCCAGCCAGGTGTCTTCAGTAAAACAGATAGACCAAAGGCTGTACTCACCTCTACTTAGTTACGTGGGAAAATACTAACAACTGTGTTTAGCTCTTATCAGAGTGCTGATACCAAAGTACTGAGGTTCAGGAACGTAGGAATTCTACAGAAGTTGTTCTCCCAAGGAAGGGCTGGAATCTCGCATCTGTTGGCTGGGAAGGAGCTTGGTGTGTACCAGCATACCCCTGTATCATTTACCCGTATGAGTGAAGCTGCACAGGGAAAAAAGATAAATCCTATCTACCAGAGAGAAGGAGACTTTAGTGGTCACACCAAGGAGTAGAGTTGTGTAGCATTGGATAACATAAGGAGGCAATCACTTCATTGTGTACTTCAACAGTAAGTATAATAATAAAAATCAACCATTTTTAGTTTTATACAAAAAGTTGAGAATTCTTCCAGCGAGAAGCGGAGAATTAGGCTTGTGATACAAAGAGAAGAGCATATCTGTGTAGAACAAGTAAATAAAAGGAAAGCGGACAATCAAGTGCATTGTGTACTCACGCTGACTCGACTCAGCAACTGAAATGTTTCAATAAACGAATTGAGAGAACTGCTGCCATAAACTATGTACTTTGACAATGACTGATCAGCAATGTGATGGAAGTTTTAGGACTTTATATGTATATTAAAATTTGAGCTAAAAACTTTACACACTCATGATAAAGTTTTTCGAAACAAATATTCAGAAGAAAATTGTTTAGCCATACTCTTCCAAAGTTGCAATCTGAATAGCCCGATGAGTGCAGCATGAGCTACTATGAGAGCCTTAGAATGTACTTCTAAAGTTGCAGTCATACAAAGCTTTACGACCTGCCATTCTTTCATCAAATAGATTTGTGCCAATAAAGCGGTATCATCACTGCGGTGGATCTCAAATACTTTAGTATCTGGTGAATGATTTTGGGTGTATGGCGATGTTGCTTTGAGGAACATTACATTTTCACCAAACAACTTGTGGGCACGAGGATTTCCATCAAAAGTGCCAAAAACACTTATCTTGGAATCATGAACTTCCATACATTGCTCGCGAGTGTCAAACTGAGCACCAAATTGAAGTACACCAAATTGGTCTTTGATGGAAATTTCCACAGTATTCTGCTGAATATTCTGATAGTCACATTCAACTACTAGGAAAGTATTCATTGTTTTCCCATCAAGCAAGTCGGTGCACACGATATTTCCTCCGCCCACTATACAAGAAGGCCTCATCAGAATTTCACCTGCATATTCGAGCACATTTAAAGGTTCTTTTGGAGATCCAGGTGGCATTAGGTGAAGAATGTTTGATGGCATTAGATGTAGATGAAACGAATAATAATAATGCATAAGCTTTAAAGTCGCCATGAGAGCCAATGCTTTCTTTGAAGGGCTCAATTCAGCAGGATTTTCGTAATTGAAATTAATGGCGATGTATGAAATCATTTTCTGTTGACTAATAAAAACAGTGGGAGATGTTGGAAACCCCATGTTTTTGGTTTCTCTAATGATGAATCCATCTTTGGGTTCATGGTACGACATTTTTAGCTGAAGCAAGGAATTGTTTTCTGTTTTATCCAATAATTCATTTCCACAAACCGTCAGCATCGGACCACGAAAGTAGTTTAGTGCTGAATAGACTGACATCTTATCTTTTGCATTCCTTAATCCTCCATAGCTGGTGAATATCAGCTGTTTGGAAACATTTTCAACATTTATCTGTTCCTTATTAAAGTCAACAACTGTGTTGAATATTTTTAATTTTTTCTCATCCTTCGCGTTACTCCTGATAGCATAATGCACTAAACCATCATGTAGTCCTAAAAGTTGAACATCCATGTAGGAAATATTGGTGAGTCCATCGAGAGCAGACATAAAGTTTGTAGGCGCAGCCATTTTGAATTAGAATGATACTAGTCAACTAGTTTGTTGTTATGGAGTTAACTATGTACGGAAATTAGTTTATTTATGAGGAAAAAGTCAATGGCTTCACGATTTCCTCACTGAGCCATGCTAAACTACCAAAACTGACTAGTGCATTTAGATTGATTAAACGCATGAAATACTGTTCAGATAAAACAGATTTGAGTACAAATGCGAGTGTTTTAAACGAATCTTTGATAGCCATTTTCTTTCTACAATTTATTTTCAAAATCAACTTGCTAAACCATGAGTCAATTTTTTTACTAAGCCTATCATTAAAAATTTAGAAACAGCAAAATCTTTTGTACATGAAATTTTTAAAAAAATTGGTCCGATATTAATTTTTTTTTGCGGCGCTTCAACAAAAGAATTGATTTTAATTCTTACTGTTAACTCCAATGCCTCTTTTCAAGCAATTTCTCTTTACAATGTGAATCATTATTTTCAATGAGATTGGAATCACAAAGTCTTAAGCCTCTTTTTATCTTTTAAAATTTTTCTGCAATTCATCGGAATACCACCTTCATATGATTTTGTCCAGTAAGATTCATTGTGAGCAAACATTTGTGATACTATGATTTTATTAGTTTTAAGTTCTACTTAATAATGACATGTGTAGCCACAGGCCGAATCGATAAACAGCTGCTATCAGTTATATTTTGAGACCACATCGGCTTTTATATTTATTGTTTACTAATTTGAGATGATATCCTTCAATGCGGGTCAGATTTTCAAAATATAGTATTCCAGTGTGCTCTGTAGCAAGCGTAATTCTTTTCACGTGTGAGCATTTCATCAAAGGCACTTATTGTGTTGTTGACTCTTTACTAGTAATCATAGCATAATGTTACTAGAAGTAGCAGATAATTGTAGGAAGTCAATTAATAAATTACACCTGATTGGTTTACCTCATTTATTTCGAAGCAACTTATTCCTTTGTAACTATATCAATAAAAATTATCTTTAATTTTTTTAACAAGACTTCTCTGCTTTTTGCTATGTTGAAAGACTTATTTATGACATTTTGTTATTGTATTTGATAATCATAATAACCAATGGCACTAAGCAGCATAATACTTTATTTTATTAACAAATAATGGTAAATAATAATGTTTTGTCTCCCACAACGCTATGTATTACTGGTATGTGATGGATCCGTAGTGTTTGTGATCCATGAAAATGCCTCAAAAATTGACTACTATTTAGTTTCTCTATTTAGATGATATTTTGTGATCAACCTTAAATATTGTTATTGGCCCATTTGATTTGAATAAATTGTGAGAAATGATACTCATTCAATTTAATTTGTGTATTAGTAGTAATATATGAGCAGATCTCCCTACCAAGTGTTTTTTTGTGGATTGGACCTTGGAGTTGAGACAATGGGTTACGGCGTTGGATGAATTCGCCGAGTTTATATTGTATTTTACTTGAGGGGTACTTGAGTGGTATTTGAATGGCATTTAAGTGGCATTTGAGTTTTGATTAGTTTTTTACTTAATTTGAACTTATATGGCATATAGATTTTGAATGTATGGCATTCAAGTTTTGATAACTTTTTTACATAACTCGAACTCATATGGTATCTTGAGAGAAAGGGGAGAGGAGAGAGGAGAGAGGAGAGATGGGAGATGAGAGAGGAGAGAGAGGAGAGAGATTTTTTAGTTTTCTATACATTCATGTATATATGGTTAGTTATGTACATATTTATGGGTATATTTATATCTACATAGAGAGAGGAGATATATCTACATTGAACAAATATATTGATCAAAAATGAAAATTATATGATTATATACCTGATTACATAATAAGTAGGGAAAATCTTCTGGAGAGAGGGGAGAGGAGAGATGAGAGAGGAGAGAAGAGAGAGGAGAGAGAGGAGAGATTTTTTTTTAGTTTTTTATACATTTATGTATATATGGATAATTATGTACATATTTATGGATATATTTACATTTACATCATTGAATAATATACATTTATTACATAATAAGTATATTAAATGCTATAAAATATGTTGGAAAATTACCAAATTAGACCTCTAGATGGTTAAAATCTACAGTATTTGGGAAATAACTGCAAGAGAGGAGAGAGGAGTATTTGGTAGAGGAGAGAGTATGTTGAGAGAGAGGAGAGATAAAAAGAGGAGATATATCTACATTGAATAAATACAGTGATTAAAAATGAAACAATATGTGAATATATACATTTATTGTGTAATAAGTAGGGAAAATCTCATACAATATAGCTAGAGTCAGTAAATATTAAATAATACAAACTTAGGAAGGAAGACTTCTGTTCTATGTACTTTTGATTCCATAATGAACTAAAATAAAAAGTTATGTATTAGTATAGAATGGTTAAACAGAAATTTAAAACAACTACAAACTCTTACTAAATAGTACTTTTTTATTAATTATTACCTTATCATCAAAAATTGACTGTTAATCGGATGTTTTTGTAGCTTTTCGTGTCTTACGTTGTTGAGTCCTTACCCTTCTAGCTTGTCTTTGAGCGGACTGTCGCTGCATGTTTCTTCTTTTTAGAGCAAGTTCTTTACGAGCACACTCGATAGAAATTGGTGTGTTTACCTGTTGTAGTTGATATTGTCGTTGTTGTAATACATAATGTAATCTCTGAATGTCTGATGTAACATCATTCCCTAAGAGCTTTAATGTTAGAAAAGATTCAGTTCGAAAACTATTTAGCTGCTCTATCAAGTCTTTCTGTATGAATTTACAATTGTTTGAGATAATTCGCACTCTCTCTTCAATTTTCTTATTGCATATGTTTTGTAGAAGTATCAAGTCCTCTTGAGTCAAAGATTTAGGCTGAGTTTCTGATTCTGTGTTGTTAACTATTTCCATTTTTTGTCATTGAATCTGAAAAAAACAAAAAAAAAAAAAAAACAGATGATTAATTTTGTTCAGTTGTTTTAGTATAATAAATAATATATGAGTAAAAACTGTAATTTATTAAGTTTTTACCTTGATGCTCTTCTAATAGCTGTAGTAGATGTTGCTTCTCTGATAGCTGTTGTAGAACTGGATGCTTTCTGTGTGAAAACTATGACTCTTATATAGCTAAAGTTGTACTGATTAAACCCTATGAACACCATCTCGTGTCAATCTCTATGAATCAACATTTGTTCACGCGAAGGAAAGTCAATGCTTTCGCGGGAATAAATAAATAATTTTCACGCGAACACAAACCAATGCTTTCGCGGGAATAAATAAGCTATTTTCACGCGAATGGAAACCGTTGCTTTCGCGGGAATAAATAATTTATTTTCACGCGAATAGAAACCAATGCTTTCGCGGGAATAAAGAACTTATTTTCACGCGAATAGAAACCAATTCTTTCGCGGGAATAAATAATTTATTTTCACACGAATAGAAACCAATGCTTTCGCGGGAATAAATAAACTATTTTCACGCGAATGGAAACCGTTGCTTTCGCGGGAATAAATGATTTTATTTCCCGCGGATGAAAGTCAATGTTGTCGCGGGAATAAATACTTTATTTTCACGCGAATGGAAACCGTTGCTTTCGCGTGAAAATAAAATATTTATTCCCGCGAAAGCATTGGTTTCTATTCGCGTGAAAATAAAGTATTTATTCCCGCGAAAGCAACGGTTTGTATTCGCGTGAAAATAAAGTATTTATTCCCGCGAAAGCATTGGTTTCTATTCGCGTGAAAATAAAGTATTTATTCCCGCGAAAGCATTGGTTTCTATTCGCGTGAAAATAAAATATTTATTCCCGCGAAGACAACAGTTTGCATTCGTGTGAAAATAAAGTACTTATTCCCGCGAAAGAATTGGTTTCTATTCGTGTGAAAATAAATTATTTATTCCCGCGAAAGCATTCGTTTCTAGTCGCGTGAAAATAAAATATTTATTCCCGCGAAAGCAACGGTTTCCATTCGCGTGAAAATTATTTATTTATTCCCGCGAAAGCATTGGTTTGTATTCGCGTGAAAATAATTCATTTATTCCCGCGAAAGCATTGGTTTCTATTCGCGTGAAAATAAAATATTTATTCCCGCGAAAGCAACGGTTTCCATTCACGTGAAAATTATTCAGTTATTCCCGCGAAAGCATTGGTTTGTATTCGCGTGAAAATAATTCATTTATTCCCGCGAAACAATTGACTTTCCTTCGCGTGAATAAATGTTGATTCATAGAGATTGACACGAGATGGTATTCATAGGGTTTAATCAGTACAACTTTAGCTATATAAGAGCCATCGTTTTCACACAGAAAGCATCCAGTTCTACAGCGACTAACAGAGGAGCAACATCTACTACAGCTATTAGGAGAGCAACAAGGTAAGAAGCACTAAAATAATTATTTGTTTTTAATTAATTGAAACATCTAGGTTTTTGAATCTTAGTTTTTAAAAACAATCTTTTAATAAAACAATAGTTTCAGTATATTTACATCATTAAACTAAGTTCTTTTACTTTTTGCAGGTGTGATGACATCACACTCCAAAGCACTTCCTAAGCTCCATATTGAACCAATCACAGCTACCAACAACACTAACGCTATTTCCACTACAACCATCATTTCCACCACCAATGGCATTCACATTGATGATAGAAGATCCAATCCTAACACCTTTAATGATACATCTTCTCGCTCAAACACCAATGCTCATGCTGATATAGCAATGAACCATCATGTAGTTTCAGCTGACTCTCCTTTGAGTCCCACACCGGACTACACATATCTGCATGAGAACAGTGAAGTCAAACGAACGGAGGATATCAAAAAACCGACAGTGACATTATCTCAAGCTTCAATTTCCTTTTTATTCAGCAACAGCAAGAATAATACCGTAAACAAACTTAGGGAGTTTGAATTGCTCGAGATGGGTGGAATAATGACAGGAGCTATGCAGAAAGGAATGTTGGAAATCGGAAATTTTGTGAGTTTGTTGGATTTACCAATTCCTACGATATTGGAGGTTTTCGATGTTAATTACGTTGAAGATTATGGTATATTGGACTATGAATATGTTTTAAAAAACAATCATCGAATTCGAGTCAAGTCACTGATTGACAAAGAACTTACGGTGGAGCTACAGGAACTTGATCCCGGCTCTTCACAAATCCTAGTGTACATGGGAAAGCTAGAAGAAAATCAACCCGATCTACGTATTGTAGGAGATAATCATCGTCATCAAGGGCTAAAACAACGAGTTATAGCCAAAATCTTGAGAAAAAAATCATTGAAACAGTTGCAAGCATACTTTGATATCATCACTTTCGATAATATTCCTGTCAACACTCTTCTGACATTCACTAGACTTTCAGTTTGGAAAAATTTGAAGTCGAAGCAGCGAAAACGAAAACAAGATACATCGCCTTTACGTATCACTCACACTGTCACTTACAGATACATGATGAATGACGGATCTTTGATGACTGGGAAGATTGTTGTCCCTCCTGAGAACGTTTTGAAGATCAAAAATCATGAATGTGGTATGATCCACTATAAAAGTACGATGACAACTGAAAGCGGCACAAAGAAACACATTCTCACGATTCTGAGTGTTGAAGAAGCTTTGATGCTTCTATCTACTTCAAGTGAAAAAGAAGGAATAGCTTTCAGACTTTCTCTATTTGATGATGCTGAGCTGATGAAAAGTTATGATGATGATGTTGCTGCTGATGATGCTGCTGATGATGATGATGATGATGATGATGATGACGATGATAACATCAATGCTTATACCGATGAAGAAGATGATAATATGACGGATGATGACTCTAAGAACAAAAAATTTGAGGAAAAAGATGAAGTTGTCGACAATGATAGTGAGAAAAGCAATGAAGATGATGACAATCACATTTCAAGCGAAGCTAGCAGGATTTCAATATCGGAAATTTAATTAAGGTATGTTAATCTTCACTAGTAATAAGTAACTACTAATAGACGTATTTTTTACCATAGTATAATGTAGTTGTTATAACGACATCTATGTATGCTTTTAGATAGAATACGTGTACAAGTGAATGACCGTCGACTCGCCAAAATCTATCAGCAACAACTCATGAACATTAAATTACATATTATTTGTATTGTGCAATAATTTGTATATATTTGGTGTAATAAAGTATTTTATTCATATTTAACATTAGTTATTTAGCCAATTTGTAAAACTTTCGGGGCTACAACTCTAAAATGTTACAAAAATTTCAATGTTCCGACACAAAAATAAATATTTCAAGTTATCATCTCATTTTTCAAAAATGTTAAGACAACTCCCATTTATAATTTCTAAACTTCGTTTTTGAAAAAATATGTAAAAGTTGTCGGCACATTGTGTCAAAATGATAAGACAACTCCGCTTTTGCACAAAAAATTGTGAAAAAATGTTTTATAATTTGTTTGAGAAACCAAAACAGTAGAAGACTTTTTACAACCGTAAGCATTATACTTTAGGTTTTACAGTTTTGTGAATTGGGTGTTGATAGTTTGTCACGATATGACATAATAATTAAGTAATTATAGTCTTTTTCATAACAATGCTATAGATTCAGTAATACAGATGTGAAATTTACGGTTTCATCACTTGAATGCAGTATGAAGGTAGTTGATGTAATATTTATTTTGTAATATTATGCAAAGTAATACAGTAAGAATGAAGCATATGGAGTTCTCAACCACAAAACAAATAAAAATAATGCATTAGGGTAAACTAATGACAGAACAATTTTACATGAAGTGTATACATGTGAATAAAGTATTCATAAAAACACAGACTATTGTCTGTATATATAATATATATAGAGAGTATTTATAAAAAACAGCCTATTAACTATATATTTTGTGGTAAGAAATTGTAAAATAGGATAGTTGCATAAAGTCTATGGTAAACTAATGACAGAACATTTTTTACATGAAATGTATTCATAAAAACACAGACTATTGTCTGTATATATAATATATATATATATATAGAGAGAGTATTTATAAAAAAAACATCCTATTCACTATATATTTTGTGGTAAGAAATTATAAAATAGGGTAGTTGCATAAGACCTATTCCAGAGCCATGATAATATTAAAAAATATAGTGAAATAAAAATTTTAAAACTCACCTAAGAGTGCAGTTAGTACAAGAACTTCTTCTTGAGAAAAGTCTGAGTTTTTCTGCATTTTTCGTCTAATAGACGCTAATTTCAATTTAACACAATCATTAAAACCCTTTTTTTTCAATCCATCTTTTATATTCAAAATTAATTTAAGTGAAGTTAAATCAATTTTCTTATCATCAATCTTTTGGCTTTCTTTTAAATCTACTTGGGTTTGAGGTTTAACTGTTATAGTATTAGATTCTAAAACACTGGTTTTTGGACTGCACTGTGAACTAGCAACAGAAATTAAGTCATTATTACTTTCTTCAGTTTCTGAAAGATCAGAATCTGAAGATATAAGTGCTCTCATTTTTTTACACTGGTTTTTAATCAAAAAATTTCGATCTTCAGCAGCAGGTTTTTTAGCTATCGCCAACCATTTACTCCCTAATTCAAAATCTAGAACAATTTTTTCAGAAAAATAACCTTCTATTGGATAGAGATACACTAACGCAAATTTTTTCGGAAAAGTAATATCCATAAGTAATTCAGAATATTTTCTATTAATAAATAAAACAAAATTATTGTAACTAGCAATATCAACAATAAAAAACATTTTAGTTTTTAAAATACAACTATGTTGCTGAAGATCTCTCAAAGCTGTATGCGATTTTCCACATAAACAATAATAAATAAACAAGTGAGCACAAAAATGTCTTGAAAGAACTCGGCCAGGCTCATGCAACCCCCCTAATTTAAACTTCTTACCACAAAATATACAAGAGACGTTGTTTTTGTTTCCTTTCAGTGCTTCACTCAACATCTTTGTGCCATATGCGATCAACAGCAATGAGAGCACTGAAAGGAAATACCTAGGGCTTTTGTTATCAATATCTACAAACAAAATAAACAAATTCTCATCATATATAGATAACTTTCTTAAGCATGGTATATGTATATATATATAAAGATAATGCATGTCACTTACACTTAAAACACTCTCTATCTTCTTTTATATTTCCATCTAGAAGACTTAATTCTTTATACTCCCTTAATTCAGGATTCTCTGCTTGAACTAAAATAGAAAATACGAATGTAGTTATGCTATTTTTTTGAAAAAATTCGAAAATTTTTTTATAAATTGAATGAGTATATAGTAAGTAATATTTTCGTCATACTTACATTCAAATGTGTTCCGTTCATAGTACAGGAAGTTTTCATTCTTCCCAACACATTGCTTACTTCCTATGAATCGTGAAGATACTTTTTCTACAAAAAAATAACATAGTAAATGTAAAGTCATTATTATTGTACCTACAGACAAATTTACATTTTTCATAAAACAGAAAAACTTACTCATAGCAATATGCGTGCTAGCTTTGCTCTTTTCCGTCTTCTCTTCATCTTCAAAACACTCCTCCAACCACCTTAGTGTTTCATCATCGGTAGAACTTAATAAAACAATAAATCAAGATTGTAATTATTTAAAAACTCTATATAATACAGTTGAATATTGAATAATAAAGTTTCAATAATATACTTACATAGCACTGAAATCTATTTCGTCTATATTTAATTCTAATGTAACATTTGAGGATGTAGACCTACAAGTAATATATATATATACATTTGTATAAATTTATAAATGTAACTGCAACAAAATTGTAAAAGATAGTATAAATAACTTACTCATTTGTTGTAGGGATATTGCTAGCCATTATTGTTTTGCAGAGTAATACTTAAAATGAAGTATAAATGAAAACTGATACTGTTTAAAAAAAATAGTTTCTCTTATATACAAAACATTGAAGTCATTTATCAAGATTAATTTGTAGACTGATTTTCTGATTATTACTATGATAAATGATATTGTTTCTTAAAAAAGTGGAAGACGATTAGGAAGTTGGTTAAAAAAATAGGAAGATAGAGATTAAATAGTTTAATAAGCTTAACCACCACAAACACTCCTGTAAACTGTATTTCCATCTAGCTAAAATTTTTGAATGTAGAGCGTTGGATAAACAAATTTTACAACCTCTTTTAAATATAACTAGCTAGGATGAAACTTACATTTCATTTGAATGACACCTCACATCCTTCAAACATATTTTTATAGCAACAATTTTCATATAGACACATCAACAGCAAAACAATGATGCGGTGTAGTTCCATCTTTATATCATCAGACAGTAAATTAATATGTGAGAGCTTCAATTATAGTTTACACCATTAAGTATGAGTTCGGAATGTAATAAAATACTTTACAGGTACTAATAGCATTTAATAACTAGTTCAATTGCAGTTTATTGATATACTCTACTATAACACACACTACCACAAACAATCATATAGACACATCATCAGCAAAACAATGATGTAGTGTAGCTCCATCTTTATATCATCAGACAGTAAATTAAAATGTGAGAGCACCAATTATAGTTTACAACATTAAGTATGAGTTAGGAATGTAATAAACACTTTAAAGATATCTGATAGCATTTAAATATGTATATGTAACATATAACTCTTGATTTATTAGACAAAACAGCTTCCTAAAAATAGAAAATATACTATGTATGTTGATACATTATTATTTCACACAAAAAACAATGAGATATTTTAAAAAAAGTAACAGTCTAACTAATAAAACAAGTGGATAAAGTCATGCTTTGCTCATGTTTTTTAGATGATAGCGGAGATAGCTAGGATTAAAAGTAAAACCACAAATCCGTTTTGGTGGAAGGCTGTATCTATATTAACTAATATGTAATGAAACAATAAAAAACAGGAGATAGATGCAATCAAGTTCTCTTCCTTTTTAGGTTGAATTCGACCTATAATTCCATCATCTATGGATGTTTGTTGTTTTTGTTTTAAATAGAAATAGCATGATAATAAATAGTGCTTAGGTGTAACTAATGACTTTTCTCGAGCGACACACTTGATATTAAAAAGATCAAAACATATAGGATTAAGCGAGATGATGATTAATGTCTTTTCTGGAATGAGTTTATTAGTAAAATGACACTTGCGGGACACTTGCGCTATATTATAATTAATCACTTTTTAAAAATGACGTGGTAACATTACGTCGACTGAAATAATACCTAAAACGTCTCGCATAAATTTTGATCTGACTGAAAATGGACTGAAAACCTTCAAGGTGCGTAAAAATTATCGTAACTCGCTATAGCGGATATTCTAAGAAATATTTATTTTCTCGTTGGTAACTTGACGTAAAATATTTTGTAACGGATGTCACATGATCTCAATCGCTTTTTTTTTCAACTTAAACACTTAGTTACTCGTAAACATTTGATACTCGCTTGATTTCTTTGATAACAGTAATATCCCAATTGTGTTTATCGTAAATATTTCAAAAACGGATATTGCGCGTTTCAGTTGGTTTTTCCTACTAAATCCTTAGTTACTCGTAAACATTTGAAAATTGTTTGATTTTTTCGCTGATAAAACATGTTGCAAGTATCTTTTACCAAATATTACCGTGATTTTCAATCAGTTTTCCTTACTAGATTACTTAATTACTCACCAACGTCCATAATTGTTTTTATTAATCATTGTTGCAAAGCAATGCTGTATTTAAATAATATTACTACGTTTCCAACCAATTTCCTTACTGAATTACTTAATTACTCGCCAGTATTTCATAATTTCTTTCACTAATAATTACAAATAATATTGTAAATAAATAATTTACCAGGAATATTTATGCTCAAGTCTCCTCTCTCTCCTCTAAACACTCTCTCTAGATATATACAAACACAGTTATTTTTATTGTACCTTGCACAAAAACACCCCCTAAAACTTGTTTTTAGGCTGAGTCTTATGGGTTATTTTAGGGGGAGTATCAGTCCTGGGAGTAGATACTAAATTGACGCAAATTTTTTTCATATGAATTTAAAACTTAACTAATGTAGTTTTTTTACCAAACATCAGTACATCAAAAACATTATTGTAAAGGTATATTATATAGGAAGATTTTCCATACTTATTATGTAATAAATGTATATAATCATATAATGATTAATTTTTGATCAATATATTTATTCAATGTAGATATATCTCTTCTCTCCTCTCTCCTCTCTTTCTTCCTCTCTCCTCTCTCTCTCCCTCTCTCCTCTCTCTCTTTCTTTATCTCAAGATACCATATGTATGTATACATTGATTATCATTACAAGTTGTAGTGCTTTGTATTACTTAGTATTTACTGACTCTATCTATATTATATAGGATGATTTTCCCTACTTATTATGTAATCAATGTATATAATCATAAAATGTTTCATTTTTGATCAATATAGTTATTCAATGTAGATAAAACTCCTCTCTCCTTTCTCTCTCCTCTCTCCTCTCTGTCTTCTCTCTCCTCTCTCTCAAGATGCCATATGAGTTCAAATTATGTGAAAAAAGTATCAAAACTTAAATGCCATACATTCAAAATCTAGATGCCATATGAGTTCAAATCAAGTAAAAAAATAATCAAAACTCAAATGCCACTTAAATGCCATTCAAACGCCACTCAAGTACCCCTCAAGTAAAATACAATATAAACTCGGCGAATTCACCCAACGTCGTAACCCATTGCCTCAACCCCAAGGCCAGAACCACAAAAAAACACTTGGTAGGGAGATCTGCTCATATATTACTACTTGTATTGATCCTGCAAAGAAATTCACCTGATAACCATGTCATTGCGAAGTATTATTAATAGAAGTTGCTGAATAAAAGCTCCAAGTTTTTCCATAAACAAAAAAGAATTCCAAGTAATTGATAAGTCTGTATGTATGCATTGAATCTCTCTATATAAAAAAGAACCGCCGAATTCCATAGGTATGCCCAAGTGTTTTTATACTTGTTGTAAAATTTCCACCAGGCTGGCAGTACTCAGCAAATAATGGTGTCAGCGGACCAAAACTCAGGAGGCGGTCGATTGGCGACTTAATTTATATCACCCCCACAGCCTACCCAGGTAACGATAATCATTCAATTAGCTGACACAAATTTAAATGAAAAGTCAGTTGAATGTAATATAATGATCGGTAGTTCTGCCAGCTCAGGCCGTGGTTCGTGCCAGTGCTAACAATAGGCCCGTCTAATGCCAAGTGGCAATCAGAGGCACCTTTCTGACAAACAGGTCATGACAGAGCTCCGCTCAAGTCCACCACAGTATTTTCTAATTTGCTGCCTTGCTGTTAAAGTTTATCAAAAAATGTTAGCTGAAGCTGGGAGTCGAGGAGGTGAATACAACAGCATCATAGGTTATGTATATTATTTAACCATCACAATGAGTTTTTCAGAACTTTTTAAAAAAGTGAGTGATGAGAATTTTCCCACATCTTTAAAAAAAAATTGGTGATATTGCTTATTACAACATGATGCAAATGTTCTAGTTGAAAAAGCTTTATAGTTTCAAACAAAATTGGGAAACTTCAGATCCTTCCATAATGAGCTCAAATACCAACTTCAATAAAACACAAAATTTTAAAAGTTCAAAAAACAGCGTAAGACTAAGTCTTGCTATTTTGCTGATGGATTATTTTTATCTATACTGGCTTTGATTTTTTTTTATTTCCCTGGAGTAAGAAAATTCACAGTTTGTGTTGATACCTATCTGAAGCATGAGCATTATGAGAAACCTCCAAGGTACAACAACTTACAAAATACAACTTATATTATGTCTATATTTTATCCTACTTTTAACCCAGCTCCTTCATTTTTTGTTGTAACAAGTATGATGAGGTTTCTTTGTATGCGAATGAACCCTCTTACAAACTCTATACACTTCTTGCACACAATATACTTACAACACACAGGTGAGGGAACTGTGTTTTCACAATATGTGTGATAATAGTTACATTGACACCAGGTAGTAAGCAATATCTGCATTGGATACCACCTAGGACAGGATTCGATGTAGCAGTGTACGAAAGGTCACATAGTACAGATGAGATACTGCAGGCCAAGTAACAGGCAAAGACACAACTTTAAAAGACTAACGCGTACCTACACAGCATACATTCAAAACTAATAAACCAGCAATAAGGTAAGCATTATCTGTCTGTCTCTCTCTCTCCCTCTCTCCCTCCCTCTCTCCCCCCCCCCTCCCTCACTCCCTCCCTCCCTCCCTCCCCCCTCCCTCACTCACTCCCTCCGTCCCTCCCTCCCTCCGTCTCTCCCTCCCTCCCTCCGTCCCTCCCTGCCTCCCTCCCTCCCTTTTTCCCCCCCCTCCCTCACTCCCTCCCTCCCTCCGTCCCTCCCTCCCGCCCTCCCCCCTCCCTCACTCCCTCCCTCCCTCCGTCCCTCCCTCCCTCCCTCTCTCCCTCACTCCCTCCCTCCCTCTCTCCCTCCCTCCCTCCGTCCCTCCCTCCATCCCTCCGTCCCTCCGTCCCTCCGCCCTCCCTCCCTCCCTCCCATCTGCTTCTATAACGCCAGCCTTGTGTACACTACTACTGGTGCTGTACTTGCTAGTACAGACCACTTGTCGCAACTCAGTACCCTCGAGTATTTTCCTAAAGATTTCACAGGCAGTACTGAACACTGTAGAGCCACTGGTACTGCTCATACAGGCTCTGCACCAAATTGACTAACCATTGTAAACTTTGAGTAGATTTACATCCTCTAGTTGCAGCAATGGCAAACCAATGCACTCGCAGTGCTGGCAGAATACCTGTCACCAACCCAGAACTGAATGTGATCGACCGCCTCATTGAGGTTTTACAGGCTGCTGTGTGGCTCCCTGCTAATAAACACACGCCATTCAAATCCCCGTGGTTTGAAGAGACTGGCGATGTCGAATATTTTATAGCCGTTTTATGGAAACTGATGCGGCAATTAATGGCCAGAACAAACGGCTTATGCTGCATATGAGAAAGTCGTTACCAGGTAAAGCACTCGACTGTGGAAAGCCTTCACACCTGCAAGGAATATTTGCAGACCTTAGAGTGAGGCTTAGGTTAACCTCCTCAGAAGCCATGTCCAAGTTGGGTAATCTCTGCAGATGGTACAAAACCACTCTACAAATACCTGCTAACGAAATTGAATGGTTGGTTCACATTGCATACGGTGACCTCCCTGTTGACCTATGCAACTCATCATGCTGGATATTCTCAGCACCACCATTGGCAACGCGTATTTGCAGCAACACTCTCTGGCCATGCAGTCAGCAGAACTAGTTGATGCAGAACGCGCAGGCAATAAGTACCTGCAAGTCAAGACACCCCATGATGAGCAACCTGCTCATGTGAAAATAGTTGACAACGAAGACGAGGAAGAAAGGGGAAGCCTGGCAACTCGCAGTCCACCTATCCTTGCATATCCTAACTCACTGGCACAGCATGTGCACAGCATCCCTACAGCAGCTACAGAATACCCTTTGCTTAGGATGGCCGAGTCGCTGCAAGCTCTAACAACAGAAATCAAGTCGCTAAAGAAAGAAAGAAACTTCACCCTGATGCCACTAATGGACACTACACCCACACCAGTTTGTTGAAATGTGGAGAGGTTGGACACTTGCTCGAAACATGTCCAAAACGACAATGGGTTACCAGACCCGCCTACCCAGCCAAACAGATGGGAAACGGCCAGCAAGTGCGGTGGAGCCAATGGACTCTAGCTGCGAACGAACAAGCCATACACCTGTAAGAAAACTGACTCGGTGTACACAGGCAAAGCGCGCCTCCCCTAAACGTGAAAGTAGCCAGTGCAAATCACCCTGTGCTGGAACTACCAAGCCAGTCACGTCCTGTCAAGAAGAATGGACGGACAGCCAGTGTCGATACTAATAGACACCAGATGTACAACAAACATACTGTCAAGACACACTTAATGTCGCCTTTCACAAGACGTGATAGATACCCTACAACACAGTGAGCCACATGTGTTGATAGCCGACAGTTCTAGAATTACTTGTTATTGAACTGACAGAGTGCCACTGCAACTGAAACATCTACACACCGAAACTGAAGTTGTTATTAGTGAAATAGGCAAAGACACTATAATTGGCATGTCATTTCTGATCACTCAAGAGTGCACTACAAAGTTTAGTGACTCTACTGCCCTTATAGATGGGCACAAACAATCATGTGCAGACAAGCATGGAAGACCACTGGACAACATCAAGTTTTTTGCGGCTAAAAGTGGATTTCAGAGCCGAAGTCCACCCGAAACCCCCTTGTAGGAATGTTTTAACCCCTACAACTACACCAATGACAAAGCGATCTGTATGTGAGGCACCACCAATGCTCACAAGTGGTAAGAGGCACCCTCAGAGCAAATTTCAGTCCAATTGGGTGAAAACTATGGCCTACAGAGAAAACGATGGCTTACAGGTAAACTATGGCCTACAAAGAAAACTAAGGCCTACAGAGAAAACTATGGCTTACAGAGTAAACTATGGCCTACAGAGAAAACTATGGCCTATAGAGAAAACTATGGCTTACAGAGTAAGAAATGCCCAGAACACTCCTGAGGCCCTGTTGGCTACATCCCTGGTAGAGGAAGGAGTTCCCTGCATTTCACAGAAAGGAAAATTACCCGCCAACCAGCCAGAGCAATCGGCATGCATGTCAAAGGACAGCCTAGGATCTGTGGAAGGATGTACAAATGGGATACACTACGAGGCGATAGTGGGAAAACCCGGGAAAAAAACAGTGAATTGGCTGCAATAGACAGACAAACGGTAGTTGCCCCATGGTGCTTAATCTTAAAAAAAATCAGCTGAAGATTTTCAACCAGCTTATCCCCAGCTTCAACGATTTACTGTCTCCGACAGCTCACAGGAACCCATCGAAAATAGCCCTATTACCCACAGTCAGCATAAACTCCCTGTGCTTACAGGAAGTATGATGAATCAAAACTGTATGCAGACCTAGTACAGACAGCCAGTTCATTTTTTTAAGTGATGGCGAAGGAGCAACACCTTTCTTGGACATTACTCTACCATACACAAGCTGCCTTCAGACCCAAGACGATGCAGACAACGCCCTCTTGCTAGAAGCTAGCCTTGCTGGCTACACAGGGGAGATGAGTGCGGAAGAGTTACTAGCAATGCCTACAGAAGAGTTCTTCAAGACTCATGCACCACCTGACACTACAGCACCGTCTTCTGCTTCTACCAGTATAGAGAAGATGGGTGCCTCCAGTTCTACGGTCAGCAATTGTGAGCTTACGCTTTCTCAGATTTTGTATTGGGTTTTTAGGCAAAGTGTGCTGCGTTACTCAATCATTCAGCTCAGCAATGTTGATGCTACTGCCTCGATCACAGTCATTCTGCAATGTGTCGTCTTGCTCAGCAACAACGGTAATACAAGCGGAAATGGTGACAAAGATGGTATTTTACAGACAGCCTTCTTTGACACTGTTTTTGGTCACCGCGAAATCCTTCGAGTCCAAAATCATGTACTCAGAGGTGAAAACTGAGCTAAACGTTGATGTTTTTCCTGATAACAGCATACTTTTGGTCATATTTTTTAGATCGTGCTTAATAAAAATGGAAATATTTTTTATTTTGTATGGCACACAAACATGCAATAAAGGCGTTGCAGAAAAGCTGTGTGTAAATCAGTTGTTGGTTGCATAGTGAATTTCCGTTTTCAAGCTTGCTTTGTACTTTAAAGGGATACAATCACATCAATGTATAATGTAACATTAAAAGGGCTTTCAACACTGGTTCTAATGATGTTGTCAGTTTGTAGCATTGATGCTACTACAAGGCTTTGTTTGGCATTTTTATGGGGCTTAGTGGGGATGAGCTAGATTTGCATCCTCATTACACTTTTTAGCCAAAACTAAACCCACAGGGCATAAATAGGTGAATTACAGTACATTCCATTGGTGAGCTCACCAGCCTAGACAGTCAACAAAGAGTGGCCTTGTGATTGTGATGAGACTGAATTATAAATAGATTAGCTCTCTGTCCCCTCTGAAGGCTATCATCAGCAAGTTCTGCATATAAGCCACAATTATTATAACATGACATACTTGGTTTCTTCAGCAGTTTTAAATTTGGTGCTAAGGTTCATAAGCATTTTTACTTACAGCAGAGACGTTCAAATTTTAAAAACCTGCTGAGAATATCTAAAAATTTTCTCAAGCCATGTCTGCTAAAGTTTTTTGTCAAGATTTCACATACGAACTTTTGCATTAGCAAAAACTCTCTTTTCAAATTACATGCTAGTAATTAGTAGTTACAACCATTAGTTTTCTTTTAATAAAGCTCATGGCGGCACATTTTTTGTTACAAATGAGTGGCCACCAATGTTAGTCTAAAATCTTTGCAAGTGAAAAGTTTAATGCCAAACTCTAAAACCCACGGAGGGTTTATAGTAAGTTTGCTAGCAAACATTGAAGTGTAAAAGCCCCCTATTACATGACATGTTCAGCAATAAATGTAGTTTCAACTTAAACTTTTCATTGGCAGCATCTAAGAGCAATTTTTTTTTTGACTGGCTGATGCTACTGTGACATCCAATGATCACAGAGCAAACAACTACTCGCAATTAGCTATTGTTTAGCTATGGAGAAGCGTGGCCCAACAGTTGAGTAGTGTTTCTGCAACTTGCCTTTAACTTGTGTAATTCAATTTCTTCAAACCATTTTTTTTGCAAATATCAACAAATTGTTTTATACTGTATTACATATCATACAAAAACATTTGGACATCAGGTCAAAGATACAGGTTTCAGTGTTACTGTTTTTAATCATAAGAGTATCAAAGTTTCTTATTAGCAAAATTGAGTATTTTTTTCTCATTTGTGTTTCAAAAGCAAATCATTTGAATAAGAACTACTAGTGTTCAAAATGATGAGCATTTTTGTCCAATTCTGTCAGTAAATTGCTGTATTAGTAGTAATATATGAGCAGATCTCCCTACCAAGTGTTTTTTTGTGGATTAGACCTTGGAGGTTATGCAATGGGTTACGACGTTGGATGAATTCGCCGAGTTTATATTGTATTTCATTTGAGGGGTACTTGAGTGGCATTTGAGTGGCATTTAAGTGGCATTTGAGTTTTTGATTATTTTTTTACTTATTTTGAACTTATATGGCATATAGATTTTGCATGTATGGCATTTGATTTTTTTGATAGTTTTAACATTGTATATAAATGAAAACGTGATAAGATTGTATGGTTATTGGAAGTTAAGATGTCGACAGAGGATGATGTTGAGATGAGACCGATGAATGAAGTTGATACTATTGATGGTACTGAACGTGATATGATAGATGTTTTACCGAGTATGAAGCGTAAAGCGTTGATAATTATGATAATTTTGGTATTTGTCGTAGGGCTTTCCACTTTTGGAGGTGTTACTGAGTTTAGTATGTATGAAGAAGCTATGGAAAAAATACAAAAAGCGAGAAACTCTCCTGTTGGAATCATAAATGAAACTACTGTTGATTGATGAACATCTTTTTATGATGAATGGGAAACCTGAAGATTATGACCCGAGGATGCGATCTCCTTTTACAGCAATGATTGCAGGACCAACTGGATCGGGAAAGACGCAAGCAATTTTTCGAATGATTGAAGCTAGTCAGACTATAGCACACCCTCCACCAACAAAGATTCACTACTGTTATGGAGCCTACCAAAAAGCCTTTGATGATGTATCAGGAGTGATTTTTCATGAAGGCATGATAGATATAACAGTGAGTTTTCCCAGAGATGGTAAAAATCGATGGCTGATAATTGATGATCTCATGGATGAAGTTTCTGGTAAAGCCGATGCTAATGCTTTGTATACAAAACATAGTCATCATTTGAACATAAGTGTGTTTTTTATTGTTCAGAATCTGTTTTTAAAAGGAAATCGTACAATTTCCTTGAATAGTCATTATTTTTTTCTTTTTAAAAACCCTAGAGATGCTTCTTCTATTTCCTATTTGGCTCGACAATGTTTTCCATCAAAAATAAAATATGTACAAGAGGCTTTTGAAGATGCAACAAAGAAACCATACTCTTATTTACGAATAGATACGACTCAACAAACGAATGATCAACATAGACTATTGGGAAATTTTACATCAGTTCTCCCTATGATATTATATGTACCCAAGTAAAAGGATATAAATACAATTACTATTCACTTCACCTCAATCATATTTTGTTATTCAACGACGCAACACGAAAGCATTATAATGTCTAAAGCTTTGGAGAAAAAATTAACAAAAAATGCAGCTGTGTTGTTATCGCTCAACAATACAACCTTTGCTATTCAAAAGTCTGTTATAGCCAAAGCCAAAAAGGAGTTTATTATGACTCTAATGGAATGCGCTAAAGCTATTATAAATGGAACGATACCATTGACATCATCTCAGTATAATGAGTTGCAGCGAAACGTGAAGGATATTAGCGCTTTAGTAAGAAAATCAACGTTAGATGATAAGAAAGCTGTATTGCAAAAAGGAGGATTTTTAGGCGCTCTACTAGGACCTATCATCAGCAATATAGTTCCTGGGTTACTTAAAAGTGTGCTAGGTGGAGGGAAAAGATAAAGATGAAACTCTCAACACGAAGGATGCGAAATAGAATGGCGATTTTAGCTCTGGATGATCTGAGTAAGAAAGGAAAAATCGCTATAGTCGAAAAGGCCAACTCAGATTTGTTTCAATCATTGATAGAAAGTGTTAAAAATATTATATTAGGTAATGTTCCTCTTGATTCTGAGCAGTTTATTGAGTTGCAGCGTTACAAGAAGGAGCTACATAAACTTAGTGGTAGAGGGAGAGTTGATGATAAGCGTAAAATTTTGATTCAGAGTGGTAGAGGGAATCTTTTGGATGCTATTATAACACCTATTGTATCTGTTTTATCATCAATAAAAAGATGAATCGTCAGCCTTTAACATTCTCCAGACGTAATTTTATACTCACTGAAGATGAATACTATAGATTAACGGAAAGAAAGGATGATAAAACAGTGGTAAAGGAAGAGAAAACCAGACCTCCATTGTATTATAATCCTATGGAAGCTATAACAGTGAGAAATATGAAGCGAAAGCGAAATGATCTACTGGAAACGGCTTATGATTCTGACTTATCCTCATACGAAAAGTTAGATGAAAATGTTGAAAACCTACGTAGGTATTTGTCTGATGTCACAAAGATTAAAAATAATCAAAATCAGGCACAAGTGGTTGGTTGGAGTCCCATTAAGAAAAAAAAAATAGAACCTACTTCTCCTTTGGCCAATAGCACGGTTATTGATAATAAACCTAATGTCTTTTCACCAAATGTTGATAAAGACAATGAGTTAGAATCAGTGAAAGTGGTTGATGATGATGATGATATTGGGATGGAATTAATAAAAGGAAGGTTGTTTGATACTGAAGACACAACCTTACTAGGAAGTACATTTCTTACTGATGGAGAAGATGAGCACGATAGTGAAAGCGAAAATTTAAAAGATTTTGAAAAAAAAGCAGCTGATTTAACAACAAAAAAGAGTGATCAAACGATCGCTGTCAGAATGTTGAATAATCTGAGTAAAATTGGTAGATTCGACTCGGAGAAGAACAGACTGAAAATTGGAGAACATTGGTTGAATCCTAGGACTTCCAAAACTTTACTACGAGACGTTCTAACCGAAGGAGGTAAAATACAATCGGGAAATACCAATTACAGTAGATTTAAAAGCCTGCTAACTAATGAAGGAATCACAACTGTCAGAAAATCCCCGCATTGAACACGTACTCAGAAGAAAAAGTTGGTCGTTCCCGGTACTAATTCATGGACATCGACACGCTAAAAGAGTTGTATTACAATCCTGCATTACATACATCTCTACGAGGAGCTAGAGCTTTACTGAAAGCTCGTAGAAAACGAGAGGGAGAAAAAAGAATCTGTGAATGGTTGAGTGGTGAGGATGCCTACACGTTACATAAAAAAGTTGTAACCAAGTTTAAGCGTCGTCCTACAATTGTAGCTGGAATAGGGGAGCAGCTACAGGTAGATTTGATGGATGTTCGATCTCGAAGAGATGAAAATAATAATACAGCATTTTTACTGACTGCTATTGATTCTTTATCTAGAAAAGGTTGGGCTGTGCCGCTCATCAACAAATCAGGACCGGTAGTAGCAAGATGATTGAGAAGAATACTAGAAGGGGAAAACTATAAAGCTTTACAATCTGATAAAGGTAAAGAGTTTGACAACGTCAATGTCAAGACTCTGCTGGCGGAAAAAAAGATCAAGCGCTTTACAACCGAAAATGAAACGATAAAGGCATCAATGGTGGAGCGTTTTAACAGAACTTTAAAAGAGAAGATATATAGATATTTGACATATAAAGATGACGATAGATACATTGATGTTTTACCAGAAATGGTTAATGCATACAACAACACAATTCATGGTGCTATAGGTATGAGACCAAATGATGTGAATTTTCAAAATCAAGAACTTGTATGGAATCGCGTGTATGAAGGAGGTGAACATAGTTTAACTCAAGAAGCAAAACTAAAGGTTGGGGATTATGTGAGAATAAGTAAGGCAAGAGGAGTGTTTGAAAGAGGATACACCCCGAATTGGACGATTGAGATTTTTATAATCACCGATGTACTTATTGATGAAAAACCTGTTGTATATAGGGTGAAAGATTTAGCTGAGGAGATGATTGATGGTACCTTTTACGAAAAAGAGTTGCAAAAAGTAAAAAAACCCACAATTTTCAGAATTGAAAAGATACTGGGAAGAAGAATGAGAAGAGGTAAAAGACAGATTCTGGTTAAGTGGTTAGGTTATGGAGAAAAGTTCAATGAGTGGGTAGATGAATAGTTTATAAGGAAACAACGCTTGATATAATCATCATACGTTGGGAAAATGTCGATGCTGATAACTTTACCCTCAAACTCTAGTGGTGAAGAGTTTCCTGATAATAACAATTCCGAATTTACAGTGAGACTGTATAAATATTTGGTTATCAATGGCGGTAAACGGGAGGTAGGTCTGCTAGATATGAATTATTCTAATAATTGGAAAAATGTTACCGAAGGGAAAATATATCTAGAAAAGACTAATGTCTCTGGTAAAAGCGAAAAGTCCTTCATCCTAATCGGTAATGGAAGATATGATAGTATAGAGGAGTTGGAGGAGATTATACGAAAGAGAATGAATGAAATGGATTTAGACAAGAAATTCACCATCTCCTACAACAAGATCACCAACACCGCTTTACTAACTAACAGTGATCCTGATACTGCCATAAGCTTTTCCAAAGATATAGCATATATTTTTGGATTTGAATCAAAAACTACATACCCTCGTGGTAGATACAATAATATCACACCCCCTGATATAAATTCCGGTTTAACATCCCTGTATGTTTATTCCAACATTGTTGATAATAGAATGGTAGGAGATACGAATGTACCTTTATTGAGAGTAGTTCCAGTTCAAGGAAAGAAGAATAGTGTTGTGTATCAAGAATTTAAAAATCCTCACTATGTTGATGCTTCATCACTAAATAGTGATATGATTAAAGTACTTATAACGAGTGACGACGGTCAACGAATACCATTTGATGGTGGAAAGGTTGTGTTGACGGTTCACTATAGAGAGAAAGAATTATAATGAGTTTGGTACGATACACCCCTGAGGATTCAAAAGATTTTTTTGATGAGTACTACAAGATGCAAGCTGGAAATGGAATTGGAGTGTATAGTGGACGACGAGTGATGCCTAATATGAGAGGAAATGGACTTGGTAGTATTTTTTCAAGTTTACTTAAATCTGCAGCACCAATGCTGAAAAGAGGAGCAATTAGTTTGGGGAAAAGAGCATTGTCTGTAGGTGGAAATGTAGCGCGTGATGTCATCGATGGTCAAAGTTTTGCAGCGTCAGCAAAGAAGAGGGGATTGGCAGAGTTGAATGATCTGGGGGGAGATGTGCTCAATGCAGTCCGTCCAGATAGAATGAAAAGGAGAAAAACAAGAGGTGGAAAGAAGAGGAGAGGTGTTGGTAATCGTGGTATATTTTAATAGCAGTAGAATCCGGTATAAAGACAGATGAGCTTGATATCTATATTTATTAAGCGGTAACGCTTCAAGCATTCATCACTCGCAAAAGATGGCTAGCCTAAATGGAACAACAGGTAATAAGTTGGAAGGTTCTTCCTACAACATAAATCCAACGTTGGATGTATTTGCTACGGAACCAACAAACATATCGGTAGAAAGATCGGAATATGTTGTCATCAGACCTGATAGGTTAGATCCTTATGGTAGTATTGAGTTAACCTTGTCAGGGAGCACTGAACATTACACAGATCTCTACAACTCGTTTCTGCAAGTTGAAGCCACGGTTGTTCAAGATGATGGAAAAGATATTGAGGGTAATGATGATGATGCAGTTGTGTGGATGGGGGATTCAATGCATACATTATTCAGCGAGTTGAAAATGTCGATAGAAGGAACCACCGTTGAATACGCTAACAACTACGGTTTACGCTCTTACTTTTCACAACTACTCGAAAACAGTGCAGAAAGAAAGAAATATCAAGGTAAGATGGAAGGATGGTTGTATGATGATTCAACTAGCAAAGACGCTACTGATCACAAAACCGCTGATAAGAAAAAGAGGAGAGCTCTAATCATAGGTGGAAAGACAATAGAATTAACTGGAAAACCTCATCTCGCATTATTTCAGCAGAAAAAACTAATAATACCAGGTCCTACTATGCAGCTGGAGTTTGAGCGTGCCTCTGCCAAACTAGCTTTGTTTGCTGCGAATGAGTCGCCTGCAGGAGGGGCAAAGATTAGAATTGATAAATTTGAACTTCATCTTTGTAAAGTTAAGGTGAATCCTACAATACAAAACTCCCAACTCAGTTTGGCATTGGAAGGTCACAACTACATTTATCCTGTTGATCGAAAACGGATAAAACTATATGGAATTCGTGCTGGTGTTGCGCAGATCGACATCACTTTGGAAGAAAACAAACAAAAACCTAAACAAATTTATTTAGGTTTAGTTGATCACAAAGCAATGAACGGACGTTTCGCCTTGAATCCATATAGAATGCAGCATGCTAGTGTTGATAGTATTGTATTGAGAGTTGGTGATTGTCCAATTGGACGGAGATTTGAACCAAATTATGCTAGAGGAATTTTTGGAAGAGAATATCATCAGTTTCTACACGCTACCGGAACTTTGCTTGAAGGCGATAGTCTTGGTATTACGAAAGAACAATACCTTGATGGTACTACACTTTACGGATTTGATTTGACTGGTGATTTTCTTAAAGAAGGTTTTCACTCTATGAAAAATGTCACAGCAAGTGTGGAAATTCGTTTTAGCGCTAACACGACGGATGGATTATCCCTGGTAGCATACTTTGTAAAAGACGGTGTGTTGGGGATGGATAGCATTCTTCAATTAACTATCGGAGGAGACGCAGTGCTTTAAACAGAAAGTTACAGATGAATACCATACAAATTCATTCGATCTTATCTTCAGACGTTTTATGTCAAAGCGTAGGGATTCATGTTGGAGCTAGAGAAAAGTTTTGGAAGCAAATTTGCAATTTTCCAACAGGATGTTTCGTATTCAACACCCATTATTCTCATCAACCCGGAGAGCAATGGTTGGCTGTGTACGCTAATGATTCAGAGGTGGATTTTTTTGACTCGTTTGGACGTTCTGTTTCCTTTTATCCGGATGTAAATGAAATACTAAGTATTCATGGAGGATATGAAACAATACAAAGTAATGAAACACAACTAAAAAGTTTTTTGTCAACTGTATGTGGCGATTATTGTGTATACTTTTGTTTACTGAGAAGTAGAAGGTGGAGTATGGATGAAATTGTTAGAAGTTTACGAGATATAGGAGATAGTGAGATGAGAGATCACTCAATACGGAGATTCATCATACAGACATATCCTAACTTCGAGTTCATTCAAGATAATGCAGTAGAAGGGATAGATGGAGTACATATACAAGGAACTAATTTACTAAGTAAATTGTTAAAATAGATTATTATACTTGATTTTTTATTTGTTATAATAAATAAAATGAATAAAATACAACTTATCTCATTATTTTGCGCTAAACACTACAGAACCTATAAAAACTATTATTTTGTAATGTTTCAAGCAAGAAATAAATAAGTTCTTCTCATTTTCTTCCTCAGGAGCGCTCTTTAGCTATATCTAAAAGACATAGTAACTAATGACTCTATCATACATAGTTATATGAATTAATTTCACAAAAAAAATACTTCGGTGCTTTTTTTTAAAATAGATATAAAACTTACCATCATCGAAGATGAGTCACATCCTTTGTGTTATCGATTAAGACTTCGATGTACTGTTCTGGACAATTCTCTTTTTCATTTTCATCAAAGTAGGAGAGACAGCTGTGTTGCAGCGAAGTATCAAACAGTTCTGAGGTTTGAATGAAAGCTTGAAGAGCCGAGAGTAGAACGATATCATAGGAAATCATGTTGTTCGTATTTTGTCTTAGTCCTTTGAATACGATTACACCGCTTTTTTCAGCCACCACAGATGAAGCTATTTGAGCAGGGATGCTAAGATCTCCAATCAATAGCTCTCCATTCACCATGCATCTGTAATTAGCCACTATAATATCGGCAGTCTTGTTCCAACGAGTATCACATTTTCTTAGCATTCCAGGATTCTCATAAGCTATAACACTTCCTGTAGGAAAATCGTGTAGGTGAGCGACAGTGAAATAAGCCTGTATTTGTCTCAAACTCTTGTTGTACAATGAGTTGAATGGATCTTTGATCTTTCGATTACACCCTTGAGATTCAGCAGTACGAAAAATCGCATCTCCTGTCTTTCCTTCACCCATATAAATTAAAACAATTGGACATGTTTGCTTAGCTTTATTAACAAGCAGTCCTATTTCGGTTGAAACATCACTCTTCACCCGAGTTCTCTTTTTATCCTTTCGGTAGTTGTAAATGATGACACACTTTGATTCATCACGGAATTCAACAGACAACACCTCCATAACCGTTGGTACTGGTAGTTCGCAGATTTCCATGGACTCTTCAAGTTTTTCTAGACTATCTGGAGAGAGAGGTTTTATTAACCCGGCGCTCTTGTAGGTGAGAGTAGTTAGTTCATTACTTCCAGCATCTTGAAAGGGTATTCTGGCGTGACGAAAAAGCGTTTCGTCTCCAACGGTCGACAAAGCTGGTTTTTTGCACTTCAAGCCAGTCTCAATATCATCTTTTGTCAAATCAATGAAAGATCGTTTCCTCATCGATGTTCTTTTTGAAGACAGCTTGTTAGTAGGAGATGTGAATGAAGTAAAATCTTGTTGGGATTCTGGTTCATCAACCACCAATTGACTTTCTGCCATATCAAAGATAGGAGAAGGTGATGGGGAAAGGGTTTGCTGGGATCCTGCTTCTTCATTCATCGGTTGACTTCCTTCGTCTTGAGTATTCATTCTAAAAAAACAAAACATTTTGTTTAATTTTTCGTAATTAATTTTAAAAGATCATAAAGATCATAAACCTTCAGCTAGTAGTGTTAGCTAACAAAAAATAAATATTTTTACTCTTACCTTTATAAAGAAGATGAGCTCCTAGTTGTTGCAATGAAAGATTTAGTAGATGTTGCTTCTCTGCTAGCCGTTGTAGAACTGGATGCTTTCTGTGTGAAAACAGTGGCTCTTAAATAGGTAAAGTTGCACTGATTAAATCCTATGAATCAACATTATTTCACGCGAATACATCCCAATGCTTTCGCGGGAATAAATAATTTATTTTCACGCGAATGGAAACCGTTGCTTTCGCGGGAATAACAATTTTATTTGCACACGAATACAAACCAATGCTTTCGCGGGAATAAATAATTTTGTTTCACGCGAATAGAAACCGTTGCTTTCGCGGGAATAAATATTTTATTTTCACGCGAATACAAACCAATGTTTTCGCGGGAATAAATAATTTATTTTCACGCGAATGGAAACCGTTGCTTTTGCGGGAATAAACATTTTATTTTCACGCGAATAGAAACCAATGTTTTCGCGGGAATAAATAATTTATTTTCACGCGAATGGAAAGCGTTGCTTTCGCGGGAATAAACATTTTATTTTCACGCGAATACAAACCAATGTTTTCGCGGGAATAAATAAATTATTTTCACGCGAATGGAAACCGTTGCTTTCGCGGGAACAAACATTTTATTTTCACGCGAATACAAACCAATGTTTTCGCGGGAATAAATAATTTGTTTTCACGCGAATGGAAACCGTTGCTTTCGCGGGAATAAACGTTTTATTTTCACGCGAATACAAACCAATGTTTTTGCGGGAATAAATAATTTATTTTCACGCGAATACAAACCAATGCTTTCGCGGGAATAAACATTTTATTTTCACGCGAATACAAACCAATGTTTTCGCGGGAATAAATAATTTATTTTCACGCGAATAGAAACTGTTGCTTTCGCGGGAATACAAATTTTATTTTCACGCGAATACAATCCAATGCTTTCGCGGGAATAAATAATTTTTTTTCACGCGAATAGAAACTGTTGCTTTCGCGGGAATACAAATTTTATTTTCACGCGGATACAATCCAATGCTTTCGCAAGAATAAATACTTTATTTTCACGCGAATGGAAACCGTTGCTTTCGCGGGAATAAATAATTTATTTTCACGCGAATAGAAACTGTTGCTTTCGCGGGAATACAAATTGTATTTTCACGCGGATACAAACCAATGTTATCGCGGGAATAAATAATTTATTTTCATGCGAATAGAAACAGTTGCTTTCGCGGGAATAAATAATTTATTTTCACGCGAATAGAACTGTTGCTTTCGCGGGAATACAAATTTCATTTTCACACGGATACAAACCAATGTTTTCGCGGGAATAAATACTTTATTTTCACGCGAAGGGAAACCGTTGTTTTCGCGGGAATAAATAATTTATTTTCATGCGAATAGAAACTGTTGCTTTTGCGGGAATACAAATTTTATTTTCACGCGAATACAAACCAATGCTTTCGTGTGAAAATAAATTATTTATTCCCGCGAAAGCATTGGTTTGTATCCGCGTGAAAATAAAATTTGTATTCCCTCGAAAGCAACAGCTTCTATTCGCGTGAAAATAAATTATTTATTCCCGCGAAAGCAACGGTTTCCCTTCGTGTGAAAATAAAGTATTTGTTCCCGCGAAAACATTGGTTTGTATCCGCGTGAAAATAAAATTTGTATTCCCGCGAAAGCAACAGTTTCTATTCGCGTGAAAATAAATTATTTATTCCCGCGAAAACAACGGTTTCCATTCGCGTGAAAACAAAGTATTTATTCCCGCGAAAACAACAGTTTCCATTCGTGTGAAAATAAAATTATTTATTCCCGCGAAAGCATTGGTTTGTATCAGCGTGAAAATAAAATTTGTATTCCCGCGAAAGCAACAGTTTCTATTCGCGTGAAAATAAATTATTTATTCCCGCGAAAGCAACGGTTTCCCTTCGCGTGAAAATAAAGTATTTATTCCCGCGAAAGCATTGGTTTGTATCAGTGTGAAAATAAAATTTGTATTCCAGCGAAAGCAACAGTTTCTATTCGCGTGAAAAAAAATTATTTATTCCCGCGAAGACAACGGTTTCCATTCGCGTGAAAACAAAGTATTTATTCCCGCGAAAGCAACGGTTTCCATTCGCTTGAAAATAAATTATTTATTCCCGCGAAAGCATTGGTTTTCGCGTGGACAAAATTCTGATTCATAGTTACATTATAAAGAAGGTTGGTATTCATAGAGTTCAGCCAGTGCAACTTTACCTATTTAAGAGCCACTGTTTTCACAGAGAAAGCATCCAGTTCTACAACAGTGATCGAAGGAGCAACATCTACTACTACATCCACTGACTATTAAAAGTTTTTCTGTGTGAATTTGAAAATTTTCATTGAACTTAATACTTAATTATCTGACTTAATTATCTCACTTAATTTTTTGTCTACTTAAAAAGTAATGTTTTCACACTATAAATCACTCGTTCTAACAACAGTAACTGAAGCCTCAACATCTACTATATAATATACCAACTGACTACTAGGAGTTTTATTCACAAGGTAAAATTTATTAGCTGAGACATTTAACTTACTTTTTTATGTGCTATTGTCACTTCTATTAAAAAGTAACGATTTTATTGTTATTATAGTGCTATGGAAACAGAAGAGGATGATACTGATGTAGACATACATAAGGAATGGGAATGGCTCATGAAAAATCAAAATGATATCAGTTTTTCAAACGCTGATAATGAATACATGAATGATGAATGCAATGCTGAATATGAAAATGAAATGGAGATGGAACTTGAAAACACTTTTCAAGACAAACCTTCGACTTTTCAAGTTTCAGCAACTACTGAAAATACAATAGCCTTTGATAAGCAGTAAGTTTTTAAAATCATAAATTAATAACATTAGTAGAGTAATTTTTTTGCTGTTTTTTTTATACTCATCTCATGAATCAGCAAAAATAATGCGTTATATCTTTATTGTAGACAGGCCTCAGAATATCAGAGAATTAATGTAAAAGAGGGAGTTGAGAATTCATGTCATAGTACACAGTAAGTTTTTAAAAACCTAACTAATAATAATGTTTGAGCCTTTTTTCCTAATTCCATTTTAAAAATTAATTGATAATGGTGTTTAAGTCATTTTTTCTTCTGTTACATTTTATATAAAATGTATGTGAATGTTTTATAGAACAACTATTATGTGTTAACATTTCTATTGTAGACAAAGTTTAAATTATCGGGAGGAGAATGTAGAAGAAAAAAACCCTGAAATTTCCCCTAATTGGAAATGGTTAGAAGAAAATCTCATTTGTTTTCGTTTACCCGATGAAACAATCAATCAAATAGGATTTGGTGCTGAGCCTTCACCACCAAAAACTAGCATGATAGCTCAAGATATAGAGCCGGTTGTGGAGGAGATAGTTGAAGAAAATGAGAATGATCCAATGATAGAAAATGAAGAAGAAAAAGAAGAAGAAGAAGAGGAAGAAGCACAAGAGGAAGAACAAGAAGAAGAAGAAATGGAAGATTTAAATTTTGAAAGACCTACCCGAGCATCAGCCCTAGGTATTGTTGATGATAGCACAGCTCCAACTTTTCAAGATGAAGAATGGGATGATTTGATAGCTAGATATTGGGGAGCCATGAAAACGAAACATAGAGCTGGAAAAGTCATAGAAATTTTAAATGTAAGACTTTGGGATGGGATTCCAAGAGACCAAGCTGATACCTACCAAAATGACTATCATGATTCAAGAGTGTTAGAATTGCTAAAAAAAGTTTGGAGACAATTGAGCTCGAGAGCAAAAGTCAACTGTAGCGTAGGTTGTATACTAGAAAATAAAAATGATGGTGAACTCCGATACTTTCACTCATCATCAAACAATGCTACCGTATATCCAAAAGCTAAACTGATTGAAACTGAAGGAGATCTTGATGACTTCTTTGTTGATGTTATGGAGACTGATCATCGTACAAATAGCTTGAGACGGAGACCAAATACGGCTTGGAGATTGATGTTAATCACAAAAATTTCGTTTTATTTTTACAAACTACTCGGAATGGGAAAAGTTGGATCCCCACCAGAGCATTTACCCTCTCACCTCATTAACAACAGACACATACTAACCATGTTAAAAAACACAAAAGGAAAACGAATTACCGACAATCTTTGTTTTCTTAGATGTCTAGCATTACACAAAGACCTACAGAAAAACGGTGGAATTGCAAAAGATCCGATAATTAAGGAGGTGAAGGAGTACCAACAACAATATCATAGTTTCATCTATGGTGATAGTGGTAAAAGGTGTGATGGGAAAGGAGTGACAGAAGCTGATTTATTGCTTTTGGAGCGAGCATTTCAACTGAAGATAACAGTGTTTTCTTTAAATGATTATATGACTTCAACAGTTATTTGGAATTCAAACTCCAGTTATAAGGAGAATCTATATTTGGATCTTTATATCAATCACTTCAGTCTTATTACAAACTTGGAAGGATATGTCAAAGCCTACAGATGTCTAACCTGTTCTACTTGTTATGACAGATTGGGGAATCTGAAAAGACACAGATGTTCAATCTCAGAGGCAACAACTATGCAGTTTTCTGGAGGGCAATACAGTCCTACTGCTACAATATTCGACAAACTGAAGGTTCAATTCGGGATAGATATCGGGTCAGATGATTCCTTGAGATACTATCCGTTTTTTGCAACATTCGACATAGAGTGTTTGTTACCTAATTGCGAAAAAGATCGAGATACAGACACAACCATTTACACGAATGAGCATAAACTTTTAAGTATTTCAATTTGTTCAAACGTACCAGGCTTCAACAACCCGTGTTGTATTGTCAATAAAGGGGATGATGATGAATGCGTTGGAAGGTTCATTGAATACTTGGATGATATTAGTGAAGAATCATATAGCCGATTGGAAAAACAATTTTCGCGAATCATAAAACAGATAGAAGGTGAATTACAACGACTGGAAGAAGCTGAAGAAAAGTTTCGTAGTGATTTTGAAAAAAATCGTTTCAGACGTAGAACAGGAGCTGAAAAAGTTCTGGATGATTTGTACAGCTATATGAAAAAACTCCCTATTCTAGGTTTCAATTCACAGACTTATGATGTCAATGTGATGAAAGGAAAACTGCTTCAAAAATTGCAAGATGTCTCCGACACAGGTTTTGATTTTGTTATAAAAAAAGGAACCAAGATGCCTGTTATCGGAATAGGATCTTTTTTGTTTTTAGATTGTACAAACTTCATTGCTCCTGGATATAGCTGTGAAATGTATCTCAAAGCATACAAATGTGAAGCCGGAAAAGGATTTTTTCCTTATGAATGGATGAAAGACTTGGAACAACTTAATCAAGAACATCTACCTCCAAGAGAAGCTTTTTACAGTTCTTTAAAACAAAAGAATATCAGTGAAGAAGAGTACATAATTTGTCAAGAAGCATGGAAAAATAACGACATGAAGACAATGAGAGATTTTTTAAAATGGTACAACAACTTGGATGTAAACCATTTGTTCAAGCGTTGGAAAGACAAAGATCGATCTACAGAGAGCATGGGATTGATATGTTAAAAGATGGTATATCTTTACCAGGATTAGCAATTCGATGGATGTTTAACAAAGCTCCTCAACCACTCCCTCCATACCTCTCTACATACTTGAATTTTGATGAACTTGGTGACTCGTTTCGTCAGACTCTCCCAATTTGTCTGCTTGACAACTGCAATGCAGAACTTTATCCTCTAATAAAGAAAAACATAGTTGGTGGGCCAAGTCTAGTGATGCATAGATATCACGAAAAAGGTATAACTAAAATTAGAGAACATTGGTTGGGAAAAGAAGCAAAGATTTGTGATAGAATCTATGGAGTTGATGCAAATGCGCTCTATTTATGGTGTATGATGCAATCAATGCCTACTGGCTATCCTCGAAGAAGAAAAATCGAAAACTCCTTTGTCGCTGAACCAGTAAAATTTAGCAAGATAGCTCATAGCTGGTTACAGTTCCAAATGTTCTCAAAAAAAATCAATATCAGACATCAGCTCAATGGAGGAGAAGTTACTCTCGGACAACGGAGTCTCCGCGTCGATGGATTTTGCATTGAAACTCGAGATGTCTTTCAATTCCATGGTTGTTTTTGGCACGGTCACAACTGCACTTACAACAACGCTAGACATTAGAATCTTCATCCTACTAGGCAAAAGTCAACGGCTCAATTGTATAGAGACACAATGAAAAATGAAGAGTATCTCCGAACTCTTGGTTATACAGTCATTTCAATTTGGGAGTGTGAGTGGATGAAACGTGTAAAAACTCATACAAATTTACAAAAATTTGTCGACACTTTTTACGACTCTTTCTATCCTAAAATACTTGAAAGAAAGCTGAATCAAGAAGAAGTGTTGGAGAGAGTTCAATCAGAGGAATTTTTTGGATTTGTTGAATGCGACATTGAAGTCCCTGAGGATCTAAAAGATAAATTTTCCGAAATGTCTCCAATTTTTAAAAGCACAATGTTGAGCAGAGAGCACTTGAGTAATGAGATGAGAAACTTTGCAGAAACCGAAGGATTCCTCAATACCCCACAACGTTCGCTAGTTGGAAGCTTATTTGGAGAAAAGATATTGTTAAGTTTATTTTTCATGTTTTATTCGCGTGAACAAATTTATTTTATTCCCGCGTAGAAAACCATTGCTTTCGCGGGAATAAAAATTTTATTTTCACGCGAATAAAAACCATTGCTTTCGCGGGAATAAATAACTTATTTTCACGGGAATGGAAACCGTTGCTTTCGCGGGAATAAATAACTTATTTTCACACGAATGGAAACCGTTGCTTTCGCGGGAATAAATAACTTATTTTCACGCGAATGGAAACTGTTGCTTTCGCGGGAATAAAAATTTTATTTTCATGCGAATAAAAACCATTGCTTTCGCGGGAATAAATAACTTATTTTCACGCGAATGGAAACCGTTGCTTTCGCGGGAATAAAAATTTTATTTTCACGCGAATGGAAACCGTTGCTTTCGCGGGAATTGCTTTCGCGTGAAAATAAGTTATTTATTCCCGCGAAAGCAATGGTTTTTATTCGCGTGAAAATAAGTTATTTATTCCCGCGAAAGCAACTGTTTCTATTCGCGTGAAAATAAGTTATTTATTTCCGCGAAAGCATTGGTTTTTATTCGCGTGAAAATAAAATTTTTATTCCCGCGAAAGCAACAGTTTCCATTCGCGTGAAAATAAGTTATTTATTCCCGCGAAAGCAACGGTTTCCATTCGCGTGAAAATAAGTTATTTATTCCCGCGAAAGCAACGGTTTCCATTCGCGTGAAAATAAGTTATTTATTCCCGCGAAAGCATTGGTTTTCATTCGCGTGAAAATAAAATTTTTATTCCCGCGAAAGCAATGGTTTTCTACGCGGGAATAAAATAAATTTGTTCACGCGAATAAAACATGAAAAATAAACCAATTTTTCACGCGAATAGGACTACAAAACCACTGCAGATTTAGCTATATAAGACCCACTGTTTTCAAGCAAAAAGCATCCATTCCAACAAGATAGGTTGAACGAACATCATCTACTACAAATACTAGGAGTCTCAGCAATAGGATAAAAAACAACTACTACTGAACTACTAGGAGAGAGGATTCTAAGTGATATCCTAAAGAAACAAAAAGTATTACTACAACTACTATGAGGACTCTAAGTGGAGATAAGGTAATAAATAATTATTCAACACTAGTAAAAGACTCTAATTATTTATTTTTTTTAATTTTTATTAAAACTTACCCTTCACTGAAGATTCAGTAGCTCTGGTAGATGTTGGTCTTTAAAATGATGGTCTTTGAGAGGATGGTTTCAGTCTGAAAAAGTTGCTGCTTTTATAGTTCTCTGTTATCCGTGGAATGCTAATTATTTTTGTTGTGGTTAGTTGTTTTTCAGACATTAACTTTCTTAGGGATTCCAGTTTTGCTTGGGAAATCCATAACAACGCAATAGAGACAATGAGACACTATTGACCAATCTAGGGATTCCAAAATGCACTTGGGAAAATTCATAACAACGCAATAAGACTCGAGCGGTCAACCTAGGAATACCCAAATCTGTTGGAATTCCGTAACAACGCAATAAGACACTATCGACCAAAGTCCAAATTTTTCTGACAATGAAACAGTATGTAACGATCGCCAATCTAGGGATTCCAAAAAAATGTATTGGAATACCGTAACAACGCAATAAGTCACGATCGGCCAAAGTCCAAATTTTTCTGACAATTAAACAGTATGTAACGATCGCCAATCTAGGGATTCCAAAAAAATGTATTGGAATTCCGTAACAACGCAATAAGACACGATCGACCAAAGTCCAAATTTTTTCTGACAATCTAACAGTATGTGACGATCGCAAGATCCGTCCTAAGATCCTTGGTCAAAAACTGATAATTTTCCTACTATTTTCCAACACTCTTTAATAAAATAAAAATATTATTCCAAGTCATAAAAGGTTACTTCAGCATTTTATAATCACAAGAGCTATGAATGATTGCTTTTATTCCAAGTTTTAATTATTTTTGATATCATTTTGTGAGGTAGGTGCAGAGCCGCCTACTTTGCGGCGATGCCCATGTTATTTTCCCATCTAACTAACAAAAATCATCTACCTTTTGTCCCCAAGAGTATTATCGCAATAAATCTCGCCTGTTCTGCACCTAAATGCATTTTGTTATGTGAAATAATATAATTTTTACCAATTTTTTAGAAATAAATAATTAATACAGATTTTTTGTCCAATTTGAAAATAAATCAACAAGTTATTGTTATGAACTTCATGGACTTTATACAAATTTTAATGCAAGGATTTGGCGATCGTTACTTACTGTTAGATTGTCAGAAAAAATTTGGACTTTGGTCGATCGTGTCTTATTGCGTTGTTACGGAATTCCAATACATTTTTTTGGAATCCCTAGATTGGCGATCGTTACATACTGTTTCATTGTCAGAAAAATTTGGACTTTGGCCGATCGTGACTTATTGCGTTGTTACGGTATTCCAATACATTTTTTTGGAATCCCTAGATTGGCGATCGTTACATACTGTTTCATTGTCAGAAAAATTTGGACTTTGGTCGATAGTGTCTTATTGCGTTGTTACGGAATTCCAACAGATTTGGGTATTCCTAGGTTGACCGCTCGCGTCTTATTGCGTTGTTATGAATTTTCCCAAGTGCATTTTGGAATCCCTAGATTGGTCAATAGTGTCTCATTGTCTCTTTTGCGTTGTTATGGATTTCCCAAGCAAAACTGGAATCCCTAAGAAAGTTAATGTCTGAAAAACAACTAACCACAACAAAAATAATTAGCATTCCACGGATAACAGAGAACTATAAAAGCAGCAACTTTTTCAGACTGAAACCATCCTCTCAAAGACCAACATTTTAAAGACCAACATCTACCACAGCTACTGATCTGAATCTTCAGTGAAGGGTAAGTTTTAATAAAAATTATGATCACAAAACAATAGTGATGAGCTCAACTGCTAGCACTGGAGATGGGAAATTTCCTAGAATCTATGGTGAAGCGCTTTCAAGACTTTACAGTTGACACTGATAAATATGGATTTTGTCAGATGCAACTAGATTCTATTATTATTATTATTATTATTTAAGATATATGTGGCTCTCAAGACTTTACAGTCTGCGCTGACAAATGTTATTATTACTTACCATATATAAGTTAGGTTATATTTGTGCTTGAGTAATTAGGTAAATAACATCATATCATACCTATCTATTGATTTTATAAATAGATGAACTTATCTGTGGTTAAATAATATAGGAATGAGAGTAAACCACTATTATTAAGGTGCTATTCCTTCTTTTTAGCGCAACTAGTTGAGTATTTCAAATGGAATTAAATAATTCTTTTACTTTTAGGAGGGGAGATGGAAATGGAACAGGATAGTGTTATGGGAATACAGGCGAACTGGGATTGGCTCGTGAGAAAATGCATTGGATAAAAAAAATTCCAGACTGTGAATACAATGATGAAACAGCTTGAACTTGAAAAGACTTGTAAAGAGAAATTAGTTACTCAAGCTTCACCATCCAGTAAGGTAAACATTAATAAATAATTATTTTACTCTCTTTAATTTACAACAACTAGATTTTAGTTATTTATATTTGAAATGAATAACACAGAAATCTCCTTCTGAAGTAACAATAGATTTTTGTATTTTGTAGTCATGATGTCTCCTCTGATCTCACATTTGGATCAAAACCCAATGGTGGTAAAGATTTTAAAGATTCTAGACAAGATCATATTGAAGTAATTGCTGATGATTAAAGGAACAACAACTATAACAACAGCAACTAGCAGTCTTGGAAATCATAAGTTAGACCTTGATAAATAATTATTTTTACTCTCTTTCATTTACAACAAATGAATCATTTTTATTCAGTGTAGACACAAATATAACCATAAATAAATACATAGTTGTACATATATACATGAATATGAGCAAACTAAAAAAAATTATTTACACTCAAGATGCCATAACAGAACAAAATTATGTAAAACAAAAATCAAAAATTAAATGCCATAAAACCACTGCTCTAATCAATACCATAACACATTGCATAAAAACAGACATTAACACCACAAAAAAACACTGGCTCACACCTATGAATACATCTCATGATTAAAACCACAACTCACATCCACAACTCACACCCACAACTCACACACCCAATTAAATCCCCGGGGGACCCAGGTGGCTTGAACTGCTCATATAACACTACTACTACATAAAATTTACAGTAAATTTTAATAGATATAATGTTTTCTATTACAATTATTTCCCAAATACTGTAAATTTTAACCATATAGAAGCTAATTTGAGGATTTTTTAAGATGCAATGTAAAGAAAAAGACTTTGCATTGATTATCATTACAAGACCTGGTGCTTTGTATTACTTAATCTATACTGACCCTAGCTATATTATATGGGAAGGTTTACCCTTGCTTATTATGTAATAAATGTATATAATCATATAATGTTTCATTTTTGATCAATATAGTTATTCAAGCTAGATATAACTCCTCTCTCCTCTCTCTCAAAATACTATATGAGTTCGAGTTATGTAAAAAATTATCAAAAACTTAAATACCATACATTCAAAATCTAGCTGCCATATGAGTTCAAATTAGGTAAAAAAATAATCAAAACTCAAATGCCACTTAAATGCCACTCAAATGCCACTCAAATACCTCTCAAATGAAATACAATATAAACTCGGCGAATTCACCCAACGTCGTAACTCATTGCATAACCCCCAAGGCCAGAACCACAAAAAAACACTTGGTAGGGAGATCTGCTCATATATTACTACTCGTGGCATGTCCGGTATTGGCGTAGCCACTGCCCATTCTGGATGAACCATTATCCATTTCTCTCCACCTTGTAGGTGTGGTTCGGGAATGCCTCGGTGACCTGGTAGGGGCCCGACAAGCAGGCTGGAGCTTGGGATCGCTCCCCTTCACCCGCCTTTTGTTCTCGAGCACTACTAGCTCCCTTTTTGGAATACGGGGGGTTCTTCGCTCTCTTGGCTCCTGATTTCTTTTTGTTTTTCTCTGAGGTAGCAGTAGTAATATATGAGCAGATCTCCCTACCAAGTGTTTTTTTGTGGTTCTGGTCTTGGGGGTTATGCAATGGGTTACGGCGTTGGATGAATTCGCCGAGTTTATATTGTATTTCATTTGAGGGGTACTTGAGTGGTGTTTGAGTGGCATTTAAGCGGTATTTGAGTTTTGATTATTTTTTTACTTGATTTGAACTCATATGGCAGCTAGATTTTGAATGTATGGCATTTAAGTTTTGATACTTTTTCACATAATTTGAACTCATATGGTATCTTGAGAGAGAGGAGAGAGAAGACAGAGAGGAGAGAGGAGAGAGAAAGGAGAGAGGAGTTTTATCTACATTGAATAACTATATTGATCAAAAATGAAACATTTTATGATTATATACATTGATTACATAATAAATAGGGAAAATCTTCCTATATAATATAGCTAGAGTCAGTAAATACTAAGTAATACAAAACAATACAACTTGTAATGACAATCAATGTATACATACATATGGTATCTTGAGATAAAAAAAGAGAGAGAGGAGAGAGGGAGAGAGAGGAGAGAGGAAGAAAGAGAGGAGAGAGGAGAGAAGAGATATATCTACATTGAATAAATATATTGATCAAAATGAATCATTATATGATTATATACATTTATTACATAATAAGTATGGAAAATCTTCCTATATAATATACCTTTACAATAATGTTTTTGATGTACTGATGTTTGGTAAAAAAACTACATTAGTTAAGTTTTAAATTCATATGAAAAAAATTTGTGTCAATTTAGTATCTACTCCCAGGACTGATACTCCCCTAAAATAACCCATAAGGCTCAGCCTAAAAACAAGTTTTAGGGGGTGTTTTTGTGCAAGATACAATAAAAATAACTGTGTTTGTATATATCTAGAGAGAGTGTTTAGAGGAGAGAGAGAGAGGAGACTTGAGCATAAATATTCCTGGTAAATTATTTATTTACAATATTATTTGTAATTATTAGTGAAAGAAATTATGAGCAAGGTACAATAAAAATAACTGTGTTTGTATATATCTAGAGAGAGTGTTTAGAGGAGAGAGAGAGAGAGAGAGAGAGAGAGAGAGAGAGAGAGAGAGAGAGAGAGAGAGAGAGAGAGAGAGAGAGAGAGAGAGAGAGAGAGAGAGAGAGAGAGAGAGAGAGAGAGAGAGAGAGAGACTTGAGCATAAATATTCCTGGTAAATTATTTATTTACAATATTATTTGTAATTATTAGTGAAAGAAATTATGAAATACTGGCGAGTAATTAAGTAATTCAGTAAGGAAATTGGTTGGAAACGTAGTAATATTATTTAAATACAACATTGCTTTGCAACAATGATTAATAAAAACAATTATGGATGTTGGTGAGTAATTAAGTAATCTAGTAAGGAAAACTGATTGAAAATCACGGTAATATTTGGTAAAAGATACTTGCAACATGTTTTATCAGCGAAAAAATCAAACAATTTTCAAATGTTTACGAGTACTAAGCGATTTAGTAGGAAAAACCAACTGAAACACGCATTTCAAATATTTACTCGTAACTAGGTTATTCAGTAGGAAAAACCAACTGAAACGCGCAATATCCGTTTTTGAAATATTTACGATAAACACAATTGGGATATTACTGTTATCAAAGAAATCAAGCGAGTATCAAATGTTTACGAGTAACTAAGTATTTAGTTGAAAAAAATCGATTGAGATCGTGTGACATCCGTTACAAAATATTTTACGTCAAGTTACCAACGAGAAAATAAATATTTCTTAGAATATCCGCTATAGCGAGTTACGATAATTTTTACGCACCTTGAAGGTTTTCAGTCCATTTTCAGTCAGATCAAAATTTATGCGAGACGTTTTAGGTATTATTTCAGTCGACGTAATGTTACCAGTTCATTTTTAAAAAGTAATTAATTATAATATCACGCAAGTGCCCCGCAAGTGTCATTTTACTAATAAACTCATTCCAGAAAAGACATTAATCATCATCTCGCTTAATCCTATATGTTTTGATCTTTTTAATATCAAGTGTGTCGCTCGAGAAAAGTCATTAGTTACACCTAAGCACTATTCATTATCATGCTCTATTTAAAACAAAAACAACAAACATCCATAGATGATGGAATTATAGGTCGAATTCAACCTAAAAAGGAAGAGAACTTGATTGCATCTATCTCCTGTTTTTTATTGTTTCATTACATATTAGTTAATATAGATACAGCCTTCCACCAAAACGGATTTGTGGTTTTACTTTTAATCCTAGGTATCTCCGCTATCATCTAAAAAAACATGAGCAAAGCATGACTTTATCCACTTGTTTTATTAGTTAGACTGTTACTTTTTTTAAAATATCTCATTGTTTTTTGTGTGAAATAATAATGTATCAACATACATAGTATATTTTGATGTGTCTATATGAAAATTGTTGCTATAAAAATATGTTTGAAGGATGTGAGTTGTCATTCAAATGAAATGTAAGTTTCATCCTAGCTAGTTATATTTAAAAGAGGTTGTAAAATTTGTTTATCCAACGCTCTACATTCAAAAATTTTAGCTAGATGGAAAGACAGTTTACAGGAGTGTTTGTGGTGGTTAAGCTTATTAAACTATTTAATCTCTATCTTCCTATTTTTTTAACCAACTTCCTAATCATCTTCCACTTTTTTAAAAAACAATATCATTTATCATAGTAATAATCAGAAAATCAGTCTACAAATTAATCTTGATAAATGACTTCAATGTTTTGTATATAAGAGAAACTATTTTTTTAAACAGTATCAGTTTTCATTTATACTACATCATCTGCAACATCTACACATCTGCAAAACAACAATGGCTAGCAATATCCCTACAGCAAATGAGTAAGTTATTTATACTATCTTTTACAATTTTGTTGCAGTTACATTTATAAATTTATACAAATGTATATATATATATATATATATATTACTTGTAGGACTACATCCTCAAATGATGCATTAGAGATAAATATAGACGAAATAGATTTCAGTACCATGTAAGTATATTATTGAAACTTTATTATTCAACTGTATTATATAGAGTTTTTAATTAATCACAATCTTGTTTTATTGCTTTATTAAGCTCTACCGATGATGAAACAATGAGATGGTTGGACGAATGTTTTAAGGAAACGGAGAAGCCAAAAAATAAGCCTACCGCGCACATTGCTATGAGTAAGTATTTTTCTGTATTATGAAAAATGTAAATTTTTCTGTAGGTAAAATAATAACGACTCTACATTTACTACGTTATTTTTGTAGAGAAAACATCTACACGATTCATTGCAAGCGCATGTTATGTAGGAAAAGATGAAACATTTCTCTCCTATGATCGTCACACATTTGAATGTAAGTATGATAAAAATATTATTTACTACATACTCATTCAATTTTAATAAATTTTTTCAAAAACTAACATAATTACATTCATATTTTCTATTTTAGTTCAAGCAGAGAACCTGCAGCTAGAGCAGTACAGAAGGAGCAGTGTTATAGATGGAGAGATAAAAGATGATAAGGAGTGCTTCAAGTGTAAGTGATACGCGTTATCTTTATATACATATACCATACTCAAGACAGTTATCTATATATATATATATATAATGAGAATTTGTTTATTTTGCTTGTAGATATCGATAACAAAAACACAAGATATTTTCTTTCAGTGCTTTCGTTGCTGTTGATATCGTATTGCACAAAGACTCTGAGCGAAGCACTGAAAGAAAAAAAAGACAGTATTCCGTGTATATTTTGTGGTAAGAAGTTTAAATTAGGGAAGATGCATGAGCCCGGTCGAGTTCTTTCAAGACATTTTTTTGCTCACTTGTTTATTTTTTATTGTTTATGCGGAAAATCACATACAACTTTGAGAGAACTCCAGCAACATACTTGTATTTTGAAAACTAAAATGTTTTTTGTTGTTGATATTGCTAGTTATGATAATTTTGTTTTATTTATTAATAAAAAATATTCTGAGTTAGTTATGAACATTACTTTTCCCAAAAATTTTATGTTAGTATATCTCTATCCAATAGAAGGTTATTTTTCTGGAAACATCGATTTAGATTTTGAGGGATTAGGGTGTAAATGGTTGGCAATAGCTAAAAAACCGGTTGCTGGAGATCAAAAGCTTTTACTTAAAACCCAACGTAAAAAAATGAGAGCGCTTATATCTTCAGATTCTGATTTTTCAGAAACTGAAGAAAGTAATAATGACTTAATTTCTGTTGCTAGTTCACAGTGCAGTCCAAAAACCAGTGTTTTAGAATCTAATACAACAGTTAACCCACAAACTCAAGTAGATTTAAAACAAAGCCAAAAGATTGATATAACTTCACTGAAATTAATTTTGAATATAAAAGATGGACTGAAAAAAAAGGGTTTTAATGATTGTGTTAAATTGAAATTAGCGTCTATTAGACAGAAAATGCAAAAAAATTCAGATTTTTCTCAAGAAGAAATTCTTGTATTAACTGCACTCTTAGGTGAGTTTTAAAATTTTTATTTCACTATATTTTTTATTATTATCATGGCTCTGGAATAGGTTATGCAACTACCCTATTTTATAATTTCTTACCACAAAATATATAGTGAATAGGATGTTTTTTTATAAATACTCTCTATATATATATTATATATACAGACAATAGTCTGTGTTTTTTATGAATACTTTATTCATATGTATACACTTCATGTAGAATTGTTCTGTCATTAGTTTACCTAATGTATTATTTTTGTTTGTTTTGTGGTTGAAAACTCCATACGCTTCATTCTTACTGTATTACTTTGCATAATATTACAAAATAAATATTACATCAACTACCTTCAAACTGCATCCAAGTGATGAAACAGTAAATTTCACATCTGTATTACTGAATCTATAGCATTGTTATGAAAAAGACTGTAATTACTTAATTATTATGTCATATCGTGACAAACTATCAACACCCAATTCACAAAACTGTAAAACCTAAAGTATAATGCTTGTGGTTGTAAAAAGTCTTCTACTGTTTTGGTTTCTCAAACAAATTATAAAACATTTTCACAATTTTTGTGCAAAAGCGGAGTTGTCTTACCATTTTGACACAATGTGCCGACAACTTTTACATATTTTTTCAAAAACGAAGTTTAGAAATTATAAATGGGAGTTGTCTTAACATTTTTGAAAAATGAGACGATAACTTGAAATATTTATTTTTGTGTCGGAACATTGAAATTTTGTAACATTTTAGAGTTGTAACCCCGAAAGTTTTACAAATTGGCTAAATTACCAATGTTAAATATGGATAAAATACTTTATTACACTAAATATATACAAATTATTGCACAATACAAATAACATGTAATTTAATGTTTATGAGTTGTTGCTGATAGATTTTGGCGAGTCGTCGGTCATTCACTTGTACACGTATTCTATCTAAAAGCATACATAGATGTCGTTATAACAACTACATTATACTATGGTGAAAAATACGGCTATTAGTAGTTACTTATTACTAGTGAAGATTAACATACCTTAATTAAATTTCCGATATTGAAATCCTGCTAGCTTCGCTTGAAATGTGTTTGTCATCTTCATTGCTTTTCTCACTATCATTGTCGACAACTTCATCTTTTTCCTCAAATTTTTTGTTCTCAGAGTCATCATCAGTCATATTATCATCTTCTTCATCAGTATAAGCATCATTGTCATCATCATCATCATCATCATCATCATCATCATCATCAGCAGCATCATCAGCGGCAACATCATCATCATAACTTTTCATCAGCTCAGCATCGTCAAATAGAGAAAGTCTGAAAGCTCTTCCTTTTTTTTCACTTGAAGTAGATAGAAGCATCAAAGCTTCTTCAACACTCAGAATCGTGAGAATGTGTTTCTTTGTGCCGCTTTCAGTTGTCATCGTACTTTTATAGTGGATCATACCGCATTCATGATTTTTGATCTTCAAAACGTTCTCAGGAGGGACAACAATCTTCCCAGTCATCAAAGATCCGTCATTCATCATGTATCTGTAAGTGACAGTGTGAGTGATACGTAAAGGCGATGTATCTTGTTTTCGTTTTCGCTGCTTCGACTTCAAATTTTTCCAAACTGAAAGTCTAGTGAATGTCAGAAGAGTGTTGACAGGAATATTATCGAAAGTGATGATATCAAAGTATGCTTGCAACTGTTTCAATGATTTTTTTCTCAAGATTTTGGCTATAACTCGTTGTTTTAGCCCTTGATGATGATGATTATCTCCTACAATACGTAGATCGGGTTGATTTTCTTCTAGCTTTCCCATGTACACTACGATTTGTGAAGAGCCGGGATCAAGTTCCTGTAGCTCCATCGTAAGTTCTTTGTCAATCAGTGATTTGACTCGAATTCGATGATTGTTTTTTAAAACATATTCATAGTCCAATATACCATAATCTTCAACGTAATTAACATCGAAAACCTCCAATATCGTAGGAATTGGTAAATCCAACAAACTCACAAAATTTCCGATTTCCAACATTCCTTTCTGCATAGCTCCTGTCATTATTCCAGCCATCTCGAGCAATTCAAACTCTCTAAGTTTGTTTGCGGTATTATTCTTGCAGTTGCTGAATAAAAAGGAAATTGAAGCTTGAGATAATGTCACTATCGGTTTTTTGATATCCTCCGTTCGTTTGCCTTCACTGTTCTCATGCAGATATGTGTAGTCCGGTGTGGGACTCAAAGGAGAGTCAGCTGAAACTACATGATGATTCATTGCTATATCAGCATGAGCATTGGTGTTTGAGCGAGAAGATGTATCATTAAAGGTGTTAGGATTGGATCTTCTATCATCAATGTGAATGCCGTTGGTGGTGGAAATGATGGTTGTAGTGGAAATAGCGTTAGTGTTGTTGGTAGCTGTGATTGGTTCAATATGGAGCTTAGGAAGTGCTTTGGAGTGTGATGTCATCATACCTGCAAAAAGTAAAAGAACTTAGTTTAATGATGTAAATATACTGAAACTATTGTTTTATTAAAAGATTGTTTTTAAAAACTAAGATTCAAAAACCTAGATGTTTCAATTAATTAAAAACAAATAATTATTTTAGTGCTTCTTACCTTGTTGCTCTCCTAATAGCTGTAGTAGATGTTGCTCCTCTGTTAGTCGCTGTAGAACTGGATGCTTTCTGTGTGAAAACTATGGTTCTTATATAGCTAAAGTTGTACTGATTAAACCCTATGAACACCATCTCGTGTCAATCTCTATGAATCAACATTTGTTCACGCGAAGGAAGGTCAATGCTTTCGCGGGAATAAATAAATAATTTTCACGCGAATACAAACCAATGCTTTCGCGGGAATAAATAAGTTATTTTCACGCGAATGGAAACCAATGCTTTCGCGGGAATAAATAATTTATTTTCACGCGAATAGAAACCAATTCTTTCGCGGGAATAAATACTTTATTTTCACACGAATGCAAACTGTTGCCTTCGCGGGAATAAATGATTTAATTTCCCGCGAATGGAAACCGTTGCTTTCGCGGGAATAAATATTTTATTTTCACGCGAATAGAAACCAATGTTTTCGCGGGAATAAATGATTTTATTTCCCGCGGATGAAAGTCAATGTTGTCGCGGGAATAAATACTTTGTTTTCACGCGAATGGAAACCGTTGCTTTCGCGGGAATAAATACTTTATTTTCACGCGAATACAAACCGTTGCTTTCGCGGGAATAAATAATTTATTTTCACGCGAATAGAAACCAATGCTTTCGCGGGAATAAATATTTTATTTTCACGCGAAGGCAACGTTGCTTTCGCGGGAATAAATATTTTATTTTCACGCGAAAGCAACGGTTTCCATTCGCGTGAAAATAAAGTATTTATTCCCGCGACAACATTGACTTTCATCCGCGGGAAATAAGATCATTTATTCCCGCGAAAGCATTGGTTTCTATTCGCGTGAAAATAAATTATTTATTCCCGCGAAAGCAACGGTTTCCATTCGCGGGAAATTAAATCATTTATTCCCGCGAAAGCATTGGTTTCTATTCGCGTGAAAATAAATTATTTATTCCCGCGAAAGAATTGGTTTCTATTCGCGTGAAAATAAATTCTTTATTCCCGCGAAAGCATTGGTTTCTATTCGTGTGAAAATAAATTATTTATTCCCGCGAAAGCAACGGTTTCCATTCGCGTGAAAATAGTTTATTTATTCCCGCGAAAGCATTGGTTTGTATTCGCGTGAAAATAATTCATTTATTCCCGCGAAAGCATTGACTTTCCTTCGCGTGAACAAATGTTGATTCATAGAGATTGACACGAGATGGTGTTCATAGGGTTTAATCAGTACAACTTTAGCTATATAAGAGTCATAGTTTTCACACAGAAAGCATCCAGTTCTACAACAGCTATCAGAGAAGCAACATCTACTACAGCTATTAGAAGAGCATCAAGGTAAAAACTTAATAAATTACAGTTTTTACTCATATATTATTTATTATACTAAAACAACTGAACAAAATTAATCATCTGTTTTTTTTGTTTTTTTTCAGATTCAATGACAAAAAATGGAAATAGTTAACAACACAGAATCAGAAACTCAGCCTAAATCTTTGACTCAAGAGGACTTGATACTTCTACAAAACATATGCAATAAGAAAATTGAAGAGAGAGTGCGAATTATCTCAAACAATTGTAAATTCATACAGAAAGACTTGATAGAGCAGCTAAATAGTTTTCGAACTGAATCTTTTCTAACATTAAAGCTCTTAGGGAATGATGTTACGTCAGATATTCAGAGATTACATTATGTATTACAACAACGACAATATCAACTACAACAGGTAAACACACCAATTTCTATCGAGTGTGCTCGTAAAGAACTTGCTCTAAAAAGAAGAAACATGCAGCGACAGTCCGCTCAAAGACAAGCTAGAAGGGTAAGGACTCAACAACGTAAGACACGAAAAGCTACAAAAACATCCGATTAACAGTCAATTTTTGATGATAAGGTAATAATTAATAAAAAAATACTATTTAGTAACAGTTTGTAGTTGTTTTAAATTTCTGTTTAACCATTCTATACTAATACATAACTTTTTATTTTAGTTCATTATGGAATCAAAAGTACATAGAACAGAAGTATTCCTTCCTAAGTTTGTATTATTTAATATTTACTGACTCTAGCTATATTGTATGAGATTTTCCCTACTTATTACACAATAAATGTATATATTCACATATTGTTTCATTTTTAATCACTGTATTTATTCAATGTAGATATATCTCCTCTCTCCTCTCTCCTCTTTTTATCTCTCCTCTCTCTCAACATACTCTCTCCTCTACCAAATACTCCTCTCTCCTCTCTTGCAGTTATTTCCCAAATACTGTAGATTTTAACCATCTAGAGGTCTAATTTGGTAATTTTCCAACATATTTTATAGCATTTAATATACTTATTATGTAATAAATGTATATTATTCAATGATGTAAATGTAAATATATCCATAAATATGTACATAATTATCCATATATACATAAATGTATAAAAAACTAAAAAAAATCTCTCCTCTCTCTTCTCTCCTCTCTCATCTCTCCTCTCCCCTCTCTCCAGAAGATTTTCCCTACTTATTATGTAATCAGGTATATAATCATATAATTTTCATTTTTGATCAATATATTTGTTCAATGTAGATATATCTCCTCTCTCTAGGTAGATATGAATATAACCATAAATATGTACATAACTAACCATATATACATGAATGTATAGAAAACTAAAAAATCTCTCTCCTCTCTCATCTCCCATCTCTCCTCTCTCCTCTCTCCTCTCCCCTCTCTCTCAAGATACCATATGAGTTCGAGTTATGTAAAAAGTTATCAAAACTTGAATGCCATACATTCAAAATCTAGATGCCATATGAGTTCAAATCAAGTAAAAAAATAATCAAAACTCAAATGCCACTTAAATGCCATTCAAATGCCACTCAAGTACCCCTCAAGTAAAATACAATATAAACTCGGCGAATTCATCCAACGTCGTAACCCATTGTCTCAACCCCAAGGTCTAATCCACAAAAAAACACTTGGTAGGGAGATCTGCTCATATATTACTACTGGTAGCTATGGACCTTCTGTAGGTTGTCTTGCACCTCGGCCGCATGCTCGGTGATACTTCGGGGATCTAGGGAGGGAGGTGTACGCATCAGTTGGTCGGAGAGGCGGATCTCCCGGCCCATCATCAGCATGTTGGGGGTCTCTCCGGTGGCTGAGTGGGGGTGCCCCGACACACCCTCATGATCTGAGGGAGTAAGCTATCCCACTCGTCCTGGCCCTTAGTTAGTATTAGTGTATGTAGCGCATCTCCCAACGCACGGTTTTGCCGCTGTACCATTCCATTCCCCTGCGGGTGGTACGTGGTGGTACGTGTCTTTTTTACTTCCCAGCGGGTACACAGTTCTTCTAATAGTACTGACTCGAACTGTGCCCCCTGGTTTGAATGTAGCTGCTCCGTGAGTCTCCAATAGGCAAACACTCGCTCATCCAGTGCTGTGGCAACGGTGGGTGCTGTTGCGTCGGGCAGAGCAATGGTATCCTGCCATCGGGTGAAATGGTATGTGAGAACCAAGGCACAATGGTTCTTCCTTTTTCTCAGTGGCAAGGGGCCGACGAGGTTGACTGCCAGCTTCTGGAAGGGCCGGCCAACATACATCCGCTGCCTATCTGGGTTTTCTGTCTTTCTTCCATTCTTTGCCACTTGGCATACCTCGCAGTCCTTGATGAGTCTCTTCACCAAGGGGGAGATGCCTGTCCAATACCAGTCCAACAGGATGCATTGTCTGGTCCAGTGAATCTCAGCATGTATCATCCGGTGGGTCCCCAGACAACCTGCGTTCTCCTACTTGATGGGCATACTACACAGTGCTTGGGTCTGGTTGGGTGGTGGAGCGTTATTATGAATACGCTGAAGTATGTAATTACCCCTTTTTTCCCTTCTTGTTCCTGTGATAACACTGCACCGAACCCCACTGCGCTGGCGTAAGTGTTTAGAGTGTATGGCAGGGTCGGGTCAGGGTACCCTAATATTGGTGCCTGGGTGACCGGCTCTTGAGTTGGTTGAAGGCTGTCTGCTCCTCGTTTCCCCACTTTCCCGTCATCCCTTTCTCGGTGAGCACGGTGAGGCGCTTGGCTATCGTGGCATAGTCGGGGAGGTACTGCCGGTAGTACCTGGCTGTGCCTAGGAACACTTGCAGTTATTTGATCTCCTTGGGTGCTTCCCACCTCCTGAATGCCTCTACCTTTTTGGTGTCCATGGCCACTCCCTCGGCGCGTACCACGTGTCCCACGTATTTAACCTGTCTGCAGCAGTAGTAATATATGAGCAGATCTCCCTACCAAGTGTTTTTTTGTGGATGAGTGCTCGGGGGTTGAGGCAATGGGTTACGGCGTTGAATGAATTCGCCGAGTTTATATTGTATTTCATTTGAGGGGCATTTGAGTGGCATTTGAGTGGCATTTAAGTGGCATTTGAGTTTTGATTATTTTTTTTACTTAATTTGAACTAATATGGCATATAGATTTTGAATGTGTGGCATTTAAGTTTTGATCATTTTACATAACTCAAACTCATATGACATTTTGAGAGAGAGAGGAGATATAACTACATTGAATCAATATATGATTATATACATTTATTACATAATAAGTAGGAAAATATCCTTGTATAATTTAGCTAGAGTTAGTAAATACTAAGTAATACAAAGCACTACAACTTGTAATGACAATCAATGCATAGTCTTTTTTCTTTACAATGACGTCATTGATGTACTGATGATATATCTTAGGAAGGAATACTTCTGTTCTATGTACTTTTGATTTCATAATGAACTAAAATAAAAAGTTATAGTATTAGTATAGGATGATTAAACAAAAATGTAAAATAATTACATGAATTTGAATTATAGTTCTTTTTACATTGGTTAGCTAACATTATATAGTAAAGGGAGGTAACTCACCAAGTTATATTGTTCAGTTTGTTTTTTCTTGAGCATAATTTTCATCAAGTGTGTTTGATTCTCTCTCTTCTATCTAAAGCAAAACAAAAAATATTTGCTTTATAAATAAAGTTTATCTAATTGGAAGTATTACTTATATCAGTTAGTTTACATTAAATAAAAAAAACACTCACTGAGTTGTATTGTCTGACTTGCTCTTCTTGAGTATAGTTTTCACCAGGGGGTGTTGGTTCTCTCAAAGACGTAGAAGATGTGTTTCCCGCTCCCATTGAAAGCACTAAGACCTTGTTCTCAACAACCTCATCTGTAGTAAAGTACTTCATCTGGTTGGAATCATCAAGTTTGTTGGATAGGTTTTGAGCTGTTTCTATCGCTTGTAATGCTGTGAATGTGATTATATCATGTCGATGATAACCAAATCTACTAACTTCACGATTTCTTACAAGTATGACTCCTGTTCCAATCCGTTTGACGTCGCTAGAATGTTTTTCAGGTATATATAGAACTCCCATCATCAAACCATCGTATTGAAAACATCTGTAGTTTACCAGTAGTGCATCCATCACCACTTCTCCATTAGGTAATGTTAACTGAGTTGATATTTGAGGGGATTCAAAACTGATTACACTTCCAACAGCGAATTGAGAGAATGTTGCGATACAAACCATACTGATCAACTGGCTAGGTGTTTTTTTTTATTAGTCTACTTAGCTGTTTAGCTTCCTCAAGGGGAATATCAGAAGGGAAGTTGATTGGGTGAAAGATTGGATGCTTGTCTGAATCGAATCCCATAAAAACCACCAGTTTTGGAACATCCAGTTGTGTTAAAGCTAATTTGTTGTAATCTTCATTTCTCATCATGGACCTCACTTGTCGTCTGTTGCCAAATTTTTCGACATTGTAGCGGATAATACATAAGTTTTTATATACATCCTCAGTTGGTCTTTCGATGGAGATTATCTCGAGAAGCGATGGTGATTGATTCAAGTGAAGTGGTTGAAACCGCCCAATCATTACTCTTTCATTGGTATCGCAAGAATTGAGCAAACTAGCAGCATTTTTCGACAAGCAGGAAAGATGAGAAAGAGATGGGGCTTTCAAAGTCCAAGCGTAGTCAATCGTTTTATTTCTATCCGAATCCCATGGCTTTGGTCGAACTGTTTTCAGTTTCCTCCTTATTATATGTGAATCAGGAGGGATATTTTCTTTATCATCAGAGTATGGTTCGAATGTTGAGAGAAATGAGGTATTGCGGTCTTCATTCATATTCAGAGTGCTCAGTGAGAAGTTGAACTGAAAAGAGAGTACAAACTATGTAACAGATGGTTGGAATTTTGAAAAATATTTGAAAAGAATAAACTAACTAGATATTTGTAAAATAAATACATAATCAAAACCTAAATCATTTTTTCTGATGGGTTATGGTGAAACTATTTGATCTTTTATTAATAAGAACAAATTATTAAAACATAAAATTAACTTTCTGAAGCATTATATCAAATTTAGTTGAACTTTTCTATCAATATATGTTAAAGAATTATTTAGCGATTCTCACCTTATTGACTGAAAGTATTTCTATCGTTTCAAGTAAATGTAGTAGTTGGTGTGTAGATGTTGCTTCTTCGCTAGCTATTGTAGGACTGGATGCTTTCTGTGTGAAAACATTGGTTCTTAAATAGCTAAAGTTGAACTGATTAACCCTATGAAAACCATCTCGTGACACCTTTATAATATATCTATGATTCAGCAGTTTTTCACGCAATATTCCTGCGAAAGCATTGGTTTTTATTCGCGTGAAAATTATTTTTTTACTCCCGCGAAAGCAACCGTTTTTATTTGCATGAAAATAATTGTTTTATTCCCGCAAAAGCATTGGTTTCTATTCGCGTGAAAATAAAATTGTTGTTCTCGCGAAAGCAACGGTTTCTATTCGCGTGAAAATAAACTATTTATTCCCCCGAAAGCAACGGTTTCTACTCACGTGAAAATAAACTATTTATTCCCGCGAAAACATTGGTCTGTATTCGCGTGAAAATAAATTTTTTATTCCCACGAAAGCAACGGTTTCCATTCGCTTGAAAATAAATTATTTATTCCCGCGAAAGCATTGGGCTGTATTCGCGTGAAAATAAAATGATTATTCCGGCGAAAGCAATGATTTCCATTCGCATGAAAATAAATTATTTATTCCCGCGAAAGCATTGGTTTGTATTCGCGTGAAAATAAAATTTTTATTCCCGCGAAAGCAACGGTTTCCATTCGCGTGAAAATAAATTATTTATTCCCGCGAAAGCATTGGGTTGTATTCGCGTGAAAATAAAATTATTATTCACGCGAAAGCAGTGATTTCCATTCGCGTGAAAATAAATTATTTATTCCCGCGAAAGCATTGATTTGTATTCGCGTGAAAATAAAATTGTTATTCCCGCGAAAGCAACGGTTTCCATTCGCTTGAAAATAAATTATTTATTCGCGCGAAAACATTGGTTTGTATTCGCGTGAAAATAAAATTGTTTATTCCCGCCAAAACAACGGTTTCCATTCGCGTGAAAATAAATTATTTATTCCCGGGAAAGCATTGGTTTGTATTCGCGTGAAAATAAATTTTTTATTCCCGCGCAAGCAACGGTTTCCATTCGCATAAAAAAATGCTGATTCATAGATATATTATAATAAAGGTTGGCTCGTGATGGTATTCATAGGATTTAATCAGTGCAACTTTAGCTATATAAGAAGCATTGTTTTTCATACAGAAAGCATTCACTTCATCGTTAGTAACTGAAGGAACAAGATCTACTACATCATCATCTACTACAGTACTCCTTCTTCATCATCTGAATTACATAGGAAACAGCTGAAGTTCAAACAACTATGCGTATAATTCATCTAATTCAAAGAAAAACAAGCCTTCATTTGTGATGTAAGTATTTATATTTTGTTTTAATTGTAATCAATTTAAACGTGAAGACATTTTCTAAAAAAAACATGATTATTCACTATTTAAGTCATCAAAAATGTTGTATGTAAGTTTTAATTATGATTTATTATTATTATTATTAATATTATTATTATTATTATTATTATTATTATTATTATTATTATTATTTTTATTATTATCATTATTATTATTATTATTATTATTATTATTATTATTATTATTATTATTATTATTATTATTCGGAAAGTAAATTTCACAACCTGACGGTTGGTGTAAAGTGAGCCCGGGCCCTAGCTAAGGGCCAGAGGGTTATCACTATTCTGTTTTACTGTAGAGCCTTTCGTAGAATCTGGGCCGTACCCAACAGGGCAGTCTTTTGAATTGTTTCAAATGATAGCTGTACTCCAATCTCAGCCATGTAAGATATCAAACGGCTGGATATTGTCCCAAGTGCTCCTATCACTATCGGTATCACCTTAGGTTTCACTTTCCACAGTCGTCCAATCTCAAATGCTAGATCTTTATACTTATCAATTTTCTCCTCTTCTTTCTTTATCACTCTCGTGTCCCCAGGTATTGCTATTATCTATAATCTGACATTCGCTGGTCTCTTTATTTTCTAATATGAGGTCCGGTCTTCGCGCTTCTATCACTTTATCTGTCTGAACGTTAAAGTCCCATAGCAGTTTTACTTTCTCGTTTTCCATAACTGGCTCGGTTCTATGATCATACCATTTCTCTGTGTGTGGTAAACCGTGCTTTTTGCATATGCTCCAATGCACAGCTGCAGCTACTTTGTCATGTCGGTGTTTGTATTCTGTTTGTGCGATTTTAGGGCACTCACTGACTAAGTGACTTATCGTCTCATCCCGGTTCTTACACAGTCTGCACTTTGCGTCATCCGAACTCTTTTCTATCCTGGCCTTCCTGTAATTCGTCCTCAGTGCCTGATCTTGAGCGGCGACAATTAAGCTCTCCGTTTCTCTTTTCAAGCTCCCTCGTGTCATCCATTTCCACGTTTCTACTGCCGTGTGTTCTTTCGTTTGTCTGATGTATTGTCCATTCATCGGTTTCTCAACCCATTCGTCTATACGTGTTGTTTTCTGCTTGTCTCTATATCCTGATTTTGTCATGTCTTCCTCGTCTGATCTTATCACTCTTCCTGCATTACGTATCTCTTCCACTTGACTTTCTTCTGTATATTTCTTCAGACTGTGGCTTTCATACTTCACTGTGTCCTCAATGCTCATGAGGCCTCTTCCTCCCTTTCCCCTTTCAACATAGAGTCTGTCTACATCTGATCTCGGGTGCATCCCACAATGCATTGCAATCAATTTCCGTGTCCTCCTGTCAATCTGTTTCAGTTCATCTTTTGTCCACTCTACAACTCCTGCTCCATATCTGTACAAAGAAACAGCCCAAGTGTTTATAGCTTGGAACAAATTTCCTGCATTCAACTTCGACTTCAGAACCCTTTTCACTCTATCTGAGTATTCCTTGAATATCTTGTCTTTCATTTTCTTATGTTTGATATCATCTGCTTCTAATATTCCCAAATATTTATATTCTTCATTATCTTCCATCTGGTGTATTGCATCTTCTTCAGGCATTTGTATATCAGTTCCTCTAGCTAGTTTCCCTCTCTTTAGTATGATGGTGGCACATTTATCTAGTCCAAACTCCATTCCAATGTCATTGCTATAAATTCTTACAGTATTGATTAGTGATGTTATGTCATTTTCTGATTTCCCATACAACTTCAGATCGTCCATATATAGGAGGTGGTTTACGCTGTTCTTTTCTTTTGTTGTGTATGATGGTTTCATCTTCCTCAATACATATGTCAGTGGTATCATGGCTAGCACAAACAACAGTGGTGACAAACTATCCCCCTGGAAGATGCCCCTCTTGATATGCACTTTTCCTAGTTCTTTACATTCACTTTCAAGAATTGTGTTCCACATTATTATTATTATTATTATTATTATTATTATTATTATTATTATTATTATTATTATTATTATTATTATTATTATTATTATTATTATTATTATTATTATTATTATTATTATTATTATTATTATTATTATTATTATTATTATTATTATTATTATTATTATTATTATTATTATTATTATTATTATCATTATCACTATCACTATCACTATCACTATCACTATCACTATCACTATCACTATCACTATCACTATCACTATCACTATCACTATCACTATCACTATCACTATCACTATCACTATCACTATCACTATCACTATCACTATCACTTTCACTATCACTATCACTATCACTATCACTATCACTATCACTATCACTATCACTATCACTATCACTATCACTATCACTATCACTATCACTATCACTATCACTATCACTATCACTATCACTATCACTATCACTATCACTATCACTATCACTATCACTATCACTATCACTATCACTATCACTATCACTATCACTATCACTATCACTATCACTATCACTATCACTATCACTATCACTATCACTATCACTATCACTATCACTATCACTATCACTATCACTATCACTATCACTATCACTATCACTATCACTATCACTATCACTATCACTATCACTATCACTATCACTATCACTATCACTATCACTATCACTATCACTATCACTATCACTATCACTATCACTATCACTATCACTATTATTATTATTATTATTATTATTATTATTATTATTATTATTATTATTATTATTATTATTATTATTATTATTATTATTATTATTATTATTATTATTATTATTATTATTACTATTATTATTATTATTATTTCAGGACTTCAAAATGAAAAAAAGTACTCCTTCTTCATCTGAATTTTATAGAGAGCAGCTCAAGTTCAAACAACTATGAATATCATTCATCTAATTCAAAGAAAGACAAGTCTTCATTTCTGATGTAAGTATTCACATTCTATTGCAATAGTAATCAATTCAAGTGCAGATGTATATTGAAAAAAAATTGAAAACCCCAGTCTTTTATTTTTTGCTACAAAGTATTATAATTTTTTTTAGAATAACAATGAGCTAGGTCAGAGGGAAAGAACTTTCCAACAAAACTTCAACTTGAGTAATAACTGAAGCTACTACTTACATTGTATATAAATAATGTGTCGAGTAATAAACAACAGATATGTAACAAACACTAATTATAATGAAAAAAAATAAATGAAAAAAAATCGAAATTGTTTTGAAAATACTAAAGACTCCACCAGATGGATAGATGATAGTTTACGCATTGCTCCCTCGTTGTTTTTACAACGAACTTTTCTTGATACTACTACAATAACTTATGTCGTCGCAACTTATCCGGATAACCACTGTAGTCTTTTGTCATTAAAATTACAAAAAACTATTGCGGAACTTTCCCCAACGGACTTTTTCAAGTTCATTTACAATGAACTCTCTTTTTATGAAAGAGAGACTTTAATGCTTGATGAAAGTTATCGAAGAAAATCATTTCTTACAAACTGGAGACGAGTAGGTAAACATTGTGGTGAAAACATGGCTGGAGCTGGTTTCTATAACCTTGAAAAAGACAACGCTGCTCGATGTGTTTTTTGCCAAGGGGTATTACTAAACTGGAAGGATGGAGATGAACACCCGATGAAAGAACATGCTAAAAGTTTTCCGTTTTGTCGATTTGCTAGAGGATTTAACACTCACAATCGTGTGTATAGACCTAGGAAACTACTTGCAGATGAGATGAAAAACATCTCAATTGTCAAAAGTTATACGATGGAAGAACAAAAAACTAGAAGAGGAGATTTAACTGCAGAAGTATTACCTTTAGGTATATCGATTGATCGTGCTGGTACACCTCGTTTCGCTACTGAAAACTCTAGAGAAGACAGTTTCAAAAACAATGGAAGGGTAAAGTTTCCATGAAACTCCTTTCCAATGCAGGTTTTTACTATACTAAGTTCGGAGATAGTGTAAAATGCTTCTTTTGCTCGGGTGAACTTAAAGAATGGAAAGAGAGAGATCTACCGTGGGAGGAACACTGTCGGTGGTTTCCAGACTGTTCTTTTTTACTTGGGAGTAAAGGTGAAGAGTATGTTGAGGATGTTGACGCGCGAACGGAAAAAGGCAAAAGGTGTGAGCAACGGGTTGAAAAATATCGAGAAAAAGTGAAACAAGTAACACAAAACAATGACACCGAAGAAATGGAACTTGTCTGCAAAAAACTAGGATACAGTCAAAACGATATCGAACAAGTTTTAGTGTTAAATGGGAAACCTTTTGAGCGAATAGGTTTTATGATTGAAGCCTTACATGCTTTTGAAAATGGATTTACATCTGTTGAGAATTCGTCAACACTGCTAAAAAATGATGCTAAATCAATTGAATCGTTAAAAAAAGATAAAGATCAGACTAAGCAAAGCAAACTCGCTCAATGTGTGTCTGCGTCACATGAAAAAAAAGTAATCGCAAATCATATTTCTCTTCCATGTGGTCATCTCATTTACTGTGGTGAGTGTAAGGAAAAAGCACTTACTGAATGCTCATCAGAAGTAAAACCTTGTCCAATCGATGGTTGTCAGGTTGAAATTAAAGCAGTTATGAAGATCTACATGAGCTAGCATAACAATTAACCTCAAAAAAAAGAAAAAAGTAATGAATGATTAAATAGGTATTTCAATTTGAAAACGAATCATTCGCGTTTTGTAATTCAACGGAATAACAACAAATATGTTACGTGTTGAAGACTTTGCTCACCAAGAAGCTTCCGATGCTATAGGACCTAAGACTTTTTTGGCTGAGGTTTCTGATGAAATGTTAAGGATTTATTTTATGGAAGAATGTGTATACTGTGTACTAGGAGGATGTTTTTACAAGCAAGCAACCAATCTATCACTACTAAACTGTTACTATTCACACGTTGATGACCAATGTATCACTTGTAAAAGATATGCTGAAATGGTTGAAGGTGCTACACTTACCCAAAAAGAATTGGGTGATGCTATCGACTGGATTGATAGAAGACAAGTTATGAAAAACGCTAAAATGGGTTTTTTGGTGCATGATGAATGGATTAATGCTTTTTTGGATCTTTCCTCTAATCATTTGAAGTCTCCCTTTTTGTTAACAAATTTGAGAGCACGATTAAATCCCTACTTATTACCTACTAGTCAGAGCAAACTGGCTTATCAACGTCTAAAGGATAAATTACTTGCGATAGCGGAAGGATATCCATATGCTTTTACTCCTGATGAAAAAGAAGACTCAGTCAACCCGATGATAACTATTGATTCGACAAATATATCTGAGGACTCATAAAAGAACTGCTACAAAAATGTAGCTTCATTTATCTCTGAACTACAGAAGAAACATGAGTGGAAAAACTCAAGGATTAAAGCCAATTGCTACATTGGCTGATTTTGTTCCTAAGTTCATAAGGACTCATTTTGAACACATTCCTTTAAAGCGTTCGAGTCCTCTTTTTGTTCAACTCATCACCGAAGAAGTATTTTATTTTGTGTTAGGATTCAATCTAGTTCGTAAATCAATACAAAGCATGCTTTTGAGCTGTAATTGTATTTCAAGAGCAAATCCTCTCGAATGCTTAAACTGTTCTAGGAGCTTTGATCCAAAAGTATGCTGTCCGCAAGACAAGTTGATAGATTTTGAAGATCTCAAAAGAGCGATCGAACTGATTGATATAAAGCAATGTTTGAAAAATGCTGAACTAGGTGATTTGATAGATATTTCGATTTTAAGAGGTTTGACTTCATTTCGCTGGACAGGAACACATGTTCTTTTGTCTCAATCTCGATTGGAACCATACTTACATTTTGGTAACCACTTTGATGAGATTGTTTCACATCTTCAAAATCAGCTGAGAGAGCTGAATAAGCCACTAGCCACTTACGTATAAATAGAAAGAACATCAAGAAAGAAAGTATTCAACTTTCAACACTGAAAGCAAAAACATTTTAAAAAATGAGCTGCGTATTTATCTTGCTACTAACACTAACATTTTCCAATGAAGGGTACGAAGAGACACAAGGAAAACACGTCTACTCACCATCAACTATCAACTCAAGAAGACCGCTATTCAGCTCTTATCCAATTAGCCTAAGTTCCTATAACCATGTGTGTACCCGTATTCCTTGTTAAGCCAATGCCGATAGAACCTATGTTATAACCTTGAACTTCCTATAACACACAAACTCGTTATCCAACATGCCCCCCCTTTGATAAACCCAGTGAGCGACCAAGCTGACATTATACCAAGGGACCAGTTACCATTGCGTGCGATCAAGCCCAACTAATCATGGTTAGCTGAAGCACTAGCCTTAAATCATATGTCAAGCCTAAATACCAGGGGTGAAAACAAAGCCACACACCATACATACCTGAAATGATTACCTGTAACATATACATACCTTATTAATACTTAACCTCCTTACCAAGTGTCCCTCGTTACCTCACAGCTCTCAGTCTAAACCCTTAGAGACTTCCATCAGATCGTCCTCTGGACTCTCTAAACCTCCAACACCCTCTCGAACCACATCCCTCGACATCAACTCAACCCCAAGGGGTTCACCGTTAATTCCATCATCCTTTGGAGCAGCCGGCCCCGACTGCTCCTGTACCACACTTTCCATCGGGTCAACCAGAGCAATTCTCTGCCCAGTATCTTCCCTTTGAAGTGGTGCACTAGGGTCAACCTCTACGGTATCTTCCCTAACCGCATCCTTTTTCTACCTTGACACTGGTGTTGCCACCGGTCACCCTTTCTACCTCGTGCACCCAACTGGCACTGCTCTGAGAGCCCGAGGGGGTCTTGGACTCCTCCCTCTGGACGCTAGAGCCTTCCGCATTAGGTGCGGGCGCTGCTTTCACAGCTGAACTCGACGGGGTGTTACACACCACCATCGATGGGACTTTGCTACCAGCCCCAAACCTCAACTTCCTCATTTTGGCCACAGCCTGCCTGATCACCAAGGTACACTCCTGCTCTTCCTCGAGCTCCCTCACACCCTGCTCATACCTTTGCATCGCCATGCGATACACCCTTTCAGCCTCTCTCTTTTCAGCCTCAAGATGCGCATGTCTACTAGCATAGTCCTCATCACCCAAAATACCTTCATTCACCAAGAACTCAGACAATCTGCTACCAAACGCCTCGCTCTCACCCTGTACCTGTCTACCTTTCACCACACTGCTGTATTCCCTAGCACCAGCTGTAGCGCACCCTGAAGTTGCTCTAGCTTTCACAGTTGTACCAGCAGAAGCTTTTTGCGGCATCTGCATTGGTGAGACATTGCCACCACCACTAGATATGGGTAATCCCATTTGCTCTACTGTGTCCTTTATAACAGCAGTACCTTTGCATTGCCATACACTTTGCCTACACTCCCCTTCAACTCGTGACGCATCACTGTTGGTCAACAGTTTGAGTTTTCTGATATCCTCAATACCTAACAGGTTCACAGAGGACCCTTTTACAACATAAACTGACGTCACTATAGATCTGGAAAAGTCATTAATACAAACATTTGACTTCCCGCTAACATTCAGCCTGGAACCATCAATCCCAATGAGATCGTTAACAGGGTTACTTAATCTCAGATTCAGAAGCCTGCCGGTATCCTCAGTTACCACAGACACTTCAGCTCCAGTGTCTAATACAAACTCTACCTCTTTACCATTTACTTTGACCAAGCGTTTGATGCTACATTTCCTGCTACCAGTATCGCCAACAACATTGTTCACAAATCTCACTTTACGTGGAGAACCTTCATTACCACTACTATCCCTGTGCTGTGACCTGATATTGTCATCTTCCCACCTATTGTTGCAATCCCTAGAGGTATGGCCTCTCAGATTACACCGGAAACACCTTACATCCGGGCAATGACGGACTAGATGTCCCCTCCTACCACACTGGAAACAGTTGTCCCCGCCAGTTGGGGAGCTAAACCTTCCAGGCCTTCTACCCGATGTAGGTGAACCTCGAGGTGATCGAGGAGAGTACCTACTATCTGGGCTACGACGTCCATGGGATGTCGCCTCATACCTGGGAGAATACCTGCCTTCTGGACTGCGGTGTCTATATGACGCCGCCTCACCCCTGGGGGAATACCTGCCTTCGGGGCTGCGGTGTCTATAGGACTCCGCACCATACCTACTCTCATAATGCCTATCTCCCTTATGGTCACGATACCCTCTATACTCGCTACTCCTCTCCCCTGGGCGGTGGCTTCCATGGCCGCGGGAATAGGATCCCTTTTCCATATTACCATCTCTAGACCTACCACCGTCCCTCGAACGGTATGTAACCTTGCTATCCACAGCCTCCTGTGGGCTTCCCTGTCTATACTTAACTACCTCACGTACTGACGACTCATTCTGACTATTGTCAGCCCTTGTTTCACTCCCTCTCTCTACTCTGGCTACAGCCCCTTTATCATCGACTGAACGGCCGGTCCTAGAAGCATTCAGAATTTCTTCTGAAGCAATAGCCAACTGCCTGGCTGCCAATTTTGTACCTAAATCTCTCCAACTAAGCGTGGTCTCTTGCATAAGCAATTTACGCACAGATGAATCCCTTAAACCATTAACAGCTAAAGCAACGGAGAAGCGTTGCCTCAACTCATCATTGTTATGCCCAAAATCCATCTCCCTACTTAATTTCTCAACTCGGAGTAAATATTCCCTTTCGTCTTCCCCACAAGCCTGTGACACTGTCACGAACCTCATTGTCTTAACATAGACACTTTCACTACGGTCGTAGTGGCCTTTCAACAAATCTATTGCCCTATCAAACCCATCATCAGTTCGGTCATTTAAATCAAATCCCAGTGACTGCAATATCCCTATACCATTGCTACCTATAGCGCTCAATAAGGCTAGTAGTTTAGTTCTACCTCTAAACACATCTACAACGACCTCATTCCCCTCAATTTCCACTTTCTCGGTACCCAAAGTTAAAGATGCTACCCCAGCAGACACCCTATACTGAGTCAACCAATTGTTGAATTCCTCAGACACATTGCTACCCGCTAACCTTAGCTTCGGAAATGACGACAAGTCAAGCCTCCTACTCATCCCTGTTATAGTTAATTAACACAATAAACACCCAACAATATCTGTATGATTGTATCAATACAGTAGCACCTCTCCACCACAGTAAGAGCCAATGCACAACACAACAATAGCAACAATAACAATCCACAATATCCCAAAAGGTATTCACTGTTCCCTTATCCACCAATGCACAATTAAATGCAACACAATAATAATATCCACAAAATCACGTAGTACCTCCACTGTACCCTTATCCACTGCACAATTAAACACAACACAATAATATTCCACAATGTCACGTAATAACTCCACTGTACCCTTATCCCGGTAAATAATCAACCACAACGCCACAAATAAATACTTAACACCACGTATAAACACACTGTACCTTAATCCCGGTAAATAATTAACAACAACACCAAATTTCACCAAAAATAATTAACACTGCACCAATATCCCTTTAAACACCTAAACACCAAACACGGAGAGCTCATACAGCTCTGAAACACCCAACACCTCTACTCTACACAAACCTCTATCACCACACACACCACGGAGGACCCACGCGGCCCTAGCACCTCTACACCTCTCTCTTTTAGTGCCCACACGGCACCAAAAGCCACTCACACACCTCCCTTGCACCAATAAATAATTCCAATAATATTCAACAACAATATCACCAAGTTCTATGCCGACTGCGCCATGTTAGATGAAGGGTACGGAGAGACACAAGGAAAACACGTCTACTCACCATCAACTATCAACTCAAGAAGACCGCTATTCAGCTCTTATCCAATTAGCCTAAGTTCCTATAACCATGTGTTTACCCGTATTCCTTGTTAAGCCAATGCCCATAGAACCTATGCTATAACCTTGAACTTCCTATAACACACAAACTCGTTATCCAACATTAGTGGAGTATTCTATACCAACAAAATTGATGAATGTATAGCCGGAGCTATGGATAAGAACGATGTCTTGGTTTTTTCACCTTTCGAAAGGACTATACGATATAAAGATGAAAATGGAAAAAACTGTGTGCGACTCTACCCTCCTGACTTATTATATTGTGGTTTTTTCATCCCTCGAAGCGCTTCTTGGATCTGCAAGGGTACAACTTCTACAGATGCTATGTCTTGCAATACTCCTACAAAATACACTCTGAATCAGGAGGATTGTGTAATAGGAGTTAAAAATGATACAAAACGACTTACTCAAAATACAAAACTATTTCAGAATGGGGAATTATGTGCATTTGAACACAACACCTCACGTTTGTTCTGCCCAATAACAGAAGAGTTTGAGACATTCAAATTTGCACGTGGGCAATGCAATCGTTCGATCAACAAGGAACCAAAACCAGCTAACATCACTAATATCAAAGATTCATCACTTTCGAGTTCTGACAGTTTCAAAACTAATGGAGTGTTTTATAGCAACAAAATTGATAAATGTCTAGCTGGAGCTATGGAAAAAAACGATGTCTTGGTTTTTTCATTTTTTGAAAGGACTATACAATATAAAGATGAAAATGGAAAAAACTGTGTGAGACTCTACCCTTCCGACTATATATATTGCGGTTTTTTCATCCCTCGAAACGCTTCTTGGATCTGTAAGAGTAAAGATTCTACAGATGCTGTGTCTTGTAATACTCCAACAAAATACGTTTTGAATCAAGAGGAATGTGAAATAGGTATTACAAATAATAAGGAAGGACTTACTCAAAATACAAAAGTCTATTGAAATGGGGAATTATGTGCATTTCAATACATCACCACACGTGTGATCTGTCCACTAAGAAAACAGTTTGAGACATTCAAATTTGCATGCTTGCAATGCAATCCTTCGATCAACGAGGAATCAATTCCAGCTAACATCACTATCATCAATGATACCGAAGGAGTAAATGAGGAATCAAATCCAGCTAACATCACTAACATCAATGACATCAAAGGTGTGAATTCATCATTTTCGAGTTTCGACAGTTTCAATGTCAGCGAAGTATTTTATATCGACGAAATCGATGAATGTATAGATGGAGTTATGAAAAAAAATGATGTTTTATTTTTTTCACTTTTTGAAAGGAGTATTCGATATAAAGATGAAAATGGAACAAACTGTGTGAGACTCTATCCTTCCAACTATTTACATTGCAGTTTTATTATCCCTCAAAACGCTTCTTGGATCTGCAAAAGCAAATCTTCTACAGACACCCTGACCTGTAATACGCAAAGAAAATACACTCTGAATCAGGAGGAATGTGCATTAGGGGTTAAAAATAATACGGAAGGACTTACTCAAAATACAAAACTATTTTGGAATGGGGAATTATGTGTATTTGAATACATCACCTCACGTTTGATCTGTCCACCAACAGAAGAGTTTGAGGCAACCAACTTTGCATGCGTGGAATGCAATCATTTGACCAATGAGACGCCGAAAATAGCTACTATCATCACTAACATCAATGGTATTGAAGGTGTAAATTTGTCATTTTCGAGTTTTGAAAGTTTGAAGTCTATTCAAAACAAGATTATCATCAGTATCACATGTCAAGGAGATAACAAAGACAAATGCAATCCCAAGGTTATATATATAGAACTTTAGTTGAAGCATATTAACCAAAGTCCACCAAAATGCAAGACAGTTAACTCTAGATGATGAAAGCATAAATTAGGTTAAAGTCTCTCTCTCTGAATATAAATGAAATATCGAATCTATCTTCTATTATTCCCAATCCTAAGCAGTTATTGTCTTACAACAGAGATTCAACCATTCACTTTATCTCAAACCGCTTCCGGATGTTTTTGGGGAATTCTTAATATGGAGGCGGTTAATTCAGTAACTCGTATTTTAAGGAAAAACTTAAAATATCGTGTATATGCACTCACATGTTTCATGGAACCTACTCACCTACATAGAAGCTGTGACACTCGTGATATGTGGCCTCAACACTACTTTGTTTGCAAAACCGATGAAGCTTTGAATTACATCCGTTTATACGATGAAGGATTATTAACTACGACTCGAAGAACAACTCCACCAACAACCACTGCAACTCCACATACAACAACCACCACAACTCCACAGACAACAGCGACAAAAACTACAAACAAGTCAGTAGTTCCAGCTTTATCACCATCAATTCCATCTCTTCCAAAAGATCTGGAACACCCAAGCTCTACAAACTCTACTATATACAATTATGAAGAAACCGAAACCACTACTGATTGCGTGTGTGATAGATACATCATATGCGAAAACAATTCAGTAGCAATTACAAATTCAACACCACCGATTTATAGAGTTTTTATTTATAATGATTTGGAGGATTTTTCAAAACTTTCTCTGTCTGTATCGGAAGATAGTAAACTTAAACTTGAAGAAAATCTTCTCATCATCATTGAACCTGAATGTGATGATATTTCTTGTAAAGTCATCAAATACTTTACAAATTAAAAAGTTTTTATAGACTTTAACGCTATATATTCATCCTATTACACTTTATTATGATATCTATTTTATTACATTCACCAGTAAGCAAATAATGTAATACTTATTATGTAATAATAAAACTATAACAATAACTATATCGTTGTAGATAGTTATATCATATACAAAAACAATTCAGTGACAATTACAACTCCATCTTCATCAAAATAACGTCATATGAGTTCGAATTATGTAAAATGATCGAAACTTAAATGCCATACATTCAAAATTTAGATGCCATACATTTAAAATCTAAATACTGTATAAGTTCAAATTAAGTAAAAAAATAATCAAAACTCAAATGCCACTTAAATGCCACTCAAATGCCACTCAAATGAAATACAATATAACGACGACGAATTCATTCAACGCCGTAACCCATTGCCTCAACCTCGAGCACTCATCCACAAAAAACACTTGGTAGGGAGATCTGCTCATATATTACTACTTGCAGCAGCTCACAGAAGGGCTTTAATTTCAAGTTTGCCTGTTGGAGGCGTCCCAGCACTTCGCCCAGTCTTTGCAAATGCGTCTCGAAGTCTGGGGCAATGATGATGATGATGACATCATCCAAATACAAGAGCAGCGTCTTCCAGTGGAGGCCCTCGAGTACCTTTCCATCAGTCTTTGGAAGGTGGTGGAAGCCAAGGTCAGCCCGAAGGGTAGCACCTTCCACTTCCATAGGCAACTACGGTGGTGAAGGTGAATTTGTCCTGGGCTTCCGGGTCCAGGGGCACCTGCCAGTACCCGCTGGTGAGGTCTAGAGTACTAAAGTACTTGTTGCCAGCCAGGGCATTCATCGATGCGAGGGATGGAGTAGGATTCCTGCTTGGTAATGTCGTTGAGCCTCCTATAATCTACGCAAAACCGCCAAGAGTCGTCCTTCTTCCTGACCAGGACGACAGGGGAGCTCCAAGCTCCTTCTTCCGGTTTTATAAGATCCTTTTCTAGGACGTCCTTGATCTGGCGTTCTGCCTCCACCTCTTTCTCTGGTCCTAAGCGGTGGGGTGGACACCGAACTGGTCGAGCTCCTTCCAGCGTGGGAATGGTGTGTTCGGCCAGGGGCGTTCGGCCCAGGTCCCAATGGTGGCTACTAAACACTGTTTGGTATCAAAGTAGCAGCTCTTTTAGGTGTCCCTCCTGCCGAAGACGGGCTATCTCCTTGCTGAGTCCCTCTACAGTGCAAAAGAGTTGTGCTAGAGGGTCCTGTACCTCTTGGTGTTGGGCAGCCTCTTCCTTTTGGGTCATTCCTGCCTCCATGGGGTCGGTCTCCACTGTCCTGATGTGGGGGCCCCCAGTGGCTGGTGAGGCACTTGCAAAAACTCATTGCCCGCTTGGATAGCCTCTTTTAGGTTCTGTGGGTGTACCACCAACAAATGTCGCTGCAAGTAGGTGATCCCCAATGTACTGTGGAACGTCTGGAGCACCAGTTCTTCCTTATTCTGTCGTGGGAGGTTACCGTGGACGGCCTTGATGAGATGCTCCACCATGAGTGCATGGTCTCTGAGGCTGTCCCGGGGTGTTCGGCGGTAGCTCAGCAGTTTCGCCTGAGCTTCCCAATGTGTCAACTCGAAGGTCGCTCGTAGAGTCCTGGTCACGTCCTCCACGGTCTCTCCCCGTCTGCACGGTATTGTCAGTTTGCCAATGGTTGGCTTTGTCCACCTCGTGGAACCTCTGTAAGAAGTAGTCCATGCCTCCTGTACCATCGAACTGTGGTACCTTAAACTTGTCACTTGTGGTAGCTACTGTCATTCGGTCCAGGATGTGGGTGAGTGTGCCCATCATCTGTAGGCTGGAGGGATCTCTGTCTGTGCTAAGCGCTCTCCTTCTTTGAGCCATCGTTCTGCTGGGAGGTCCTGATCGTGGGTGTCTGTCAACCCCACTGCTGCCACCAATGTGCAGGATTTCACTGTGTGTATGGTAGCTTGGTCCACCTGCACAACCTCTCCAGGTCGGCCATGACTTACTGGTGCTCTGATAGCAACAAAAACTAGCTACAGGTCGATTGCCTCCTTAACAGTGCTGCATAGTCACTGCCAGTTGGGGTCGAACTGACTGGTTGAGTTGGCTATCCTAGACAGCGGTAGCGATCGAACATTGGAGGTCGAATTAGCTAAGGCTTATTCTGACCGGCAGAGGTTCGGTGCCTATTTGTCTTGTTACAACTTTTAGTGCCAGGTGTCAGTAGATTGGTGTATACTGATGCGCAGTGAAGTTATTGTTTGCTAAACAAAGAACTTCTGAGAGTATGCTAGGCTTACTCTGACTTTATTTACAGATTACACTGGTATTTATGAAAAATGAATACAAAAGGTTAGGATAGAACAAAGGAGGCCACGCCTGACATAAGTTGATTGGTAGTGCTTTAACAAATAGAGTGTCTATACAATGTTGATTGGTTGACAAGGGTAATGGTTGAATGAACGTGATACATAGCACATGGTAGCACTATATGGTTAAAATAAATGTAAGCCTTAGAACTGTAAGAAATAGAACTGTGTAACATAGAGTTCATCACATAGAGTTACCGGCGCCATCGCCACAATAATAATAAATTATAATCAAACAATTGGAATACTACTGGCTGGTCAAACTTAGCTATTTATTAAAATGACCTAATCCAAACCTTGCTTCATTTAATTTCCATGCTTTTGCATCGCGCGGTAAAGTATGAGTAGGCCCGCGCACAAAGCGCAATGCGCTGTCATTGGACAAAACTAGTAATCGCTAGGCATAACGAACTAATTATAGTTCTCGTGTGACCAGCCTAAACGAAACTTTATTCGTCGTGCTTCAGCGATCACCTAATAAAGTTTCATTATAGTTTTGTTACAGGTCTCGAGTGAAAAGGGCATAAGTGTGTGAGCTAATGGAAAACTTCAACCATACACATCATTAGAATCAGTGGTAAGACTGCCAAAATAGCTCAAGTAACTGAGATGGCTAAGATAGCTACAACTACAACTGCTAAAATGATAGTGAGCCAGGCTATAGTTCTTTCCAATCCACGTCATAATGTTGCATCAGCTGCATGCATAGTGGGTATTTCCTCCAGCCATTCACAGCTATAGCTAGTACAATCATCATAGTCACCACCAAAGTTCAATAACCTACTACGTTTTCATAAGAGTAGTAAATATCATTTTTGCTTTCAACCGCAGCCTGATTTACAGTCACAAACTTCATAGTTTTGGCATAAACCTCTTACCTATGTACCATATACATTTGTGGAAAGACTTCATAGCATCATCGAAAGTAGCATTTGCACTAGTTATATCATAACCAATTTTATGCAAAGCTTCACCGCATGCCTAACCAGTAGCATGTAACAATGTTATCAATTTCATTCTACCTCTGAAAAGCGTTCCGCTAGTCTTATCAACCTTTTCTTTGCTTAAATCTCAAGTAACCATTTCAATACTCAGAATAAATTCAGCTAATCCCCAAAAATTTAACCCCTTAGCTATAGCCATGGAAATTCATCTCTAGAATAAAAACTATTGCCACATAGCAATGTTCTTGTAATCAACAACCACAGTGCACCAGTATTTTTAAACTTAGCTTGAAACCACAACAAACAAGCATTTAATATTCCCAAGATAAAAAATAATCCACTCACCTTATCAACAACGCTTAACCTTCCTCCTGAAGATCCATCATCAATTCATCAGAGAAGATGTTATTGTCCAGGAGCAGGCAATGTATCGACTCACATTCCAACCCATGATATTATTCATAACACAACATTTGCTGAATCTGGATGCATATGGAGAGATTTTCCCTATTTAATATAGATCTTACTGGTGAAAAGGTAAGAATTAATAAAAAATTTTATTTAGTAGGAATTAAAAAATAAAAAAAGCCTATAACTATTTTACATCACTGTTTAATCACCTATACTAATACATAGCTTTTTATTTTAGTTCATTATGAAATCAAAAGCAGTAAGAGTAAAAGACTTCCTCCTGGAGATCTTTCATCAATACATCAGAGAAGATGTTATTGTCCAGGAGAAGGCAATGTACCTACCCACTCACATTTCAAAATATGCTATTATGCATTACAGAACATTTACTGCAGACACTATATATCTTCATATACTTTATTTAATCTTTTCTATTGCAATTATTTCCCAAATACTGTAAATTTTAACCATCTAGAGGACTAGTTTGGTGATTTTCCAAGATATTGTAGAGGATTTTGGTAGCGTGTGACCAAGTTCAGCCACAATCCTCCACCCTTTCGGTCACACTAGATGACTACGAGGTGTCACTGGTGCAATTTGAATACTGGCTTTATTCTCAATAGGCAAAGTCCTAGGGTTGCAATCCACTAGGGTAATTGGCAAGACAAGAAAATGAATGCAATGAGTCTGAACAAAGCCAGTCCTTTTATATTATATTGTAGTGCATTTTGGGGACCAACCAAACATCCACCAACAACACCTCACTCCAGAGGTCAACTTTCAAACGGAGGAGTATACCAACTCCACAACCGTATTCAGAGGCCACTGCTCAAATGCACAACTCAATGTCTCAGTGAGTATATCATATTGTATTATACAACAACAACAACGATGTCTAGGATGAAACCGGAAATGTATTATGCTGTTTGGTACGATCCCAATACAAGTACGGTGAATAGTGAACAGTCTTTGCGTTTTATAGGCAGAATGGGAGAAAACATATGCCAAAATAAGGGGACAGCAAATCAGCAATGACAGGAAGTAATTGTACAATTAGAAGCATGAAATATAATTAACACAAGGTAGTATTGGCGAAGACAGGGTTAAATGTACAAGGCGCCCAGAAGTAAGGAGCGGAGCTTCAAAGTCAATAATGCTGAATCATGGTGGTACAATATGAAGCTTGAGTTCCTGACTGTTACGGCTTGTGTTCCCTGTCTCTGGTCCTTCCGGGGGTAGCAAAGCTGCAAAGTTGGGTTCCTATATCTTCTGTACTCTTTTGGGTCCACAGGCTATAGCCCTTCTTTCTTAGCCGACCCTGTAAAGGACCGGCAATGAATGCTGCAGGGCCGGTAGGGTTTCTGCAGGGCCATTAGTGCTCCTACCGGTTCTCTTACTTACTTTCTGGCTGTGCCAATCTCAGGTTAGGCGTGCCTGACACCCAGCGGTTGTCAAGGATAGTAGACATGAAACTCCACCACAATATAACAATAAGAGCACAGGAAGTGATTAGACCAATACGATTACATGTATAAATAAAAAGCCAGTCACCCGATAAACGAGAATTAAATAGAACAAGCGCCAAGTGGCTAGAGGCAGAGTCCTATCTCTCATTGTCAAATCAGAGTGTCCTACAGGGTCCCAGGGCTCTGGTTAGCTTGTGGTCTTGGCTACGTCGGATACAAGGAAGGGTATTGTCTGTCCTTGACTTAGTGCAGGATTTTGACTGGTATTAGGAGTCCTCTGATATGGCAGCCATCTTTTACCGGCCCTGAGTCACCATACCAGGTCAGGAAGGGGTCAATAACGGCCCTGCAAGGGTCACTACCTGTGCTACCGGCACAGAAAAGTTTTGCTACCTGCACAGAATCTTACCGTGGGTGAAACTTTAGCGCATTCAATGTGGAGATAGTGTAGTAAACTCCAAGTTTACTATGATTGTTCATCAAAATCTACCACAGTATGTGATGAGAAAAGGGGATTAACAAATTGTAAATTTTGTTATTTGTCTCCAGCTTATGCTTTAAAAATATTAAATCGACTGATTTATGCACTTTTAAAATAAATAAAAACATGAACCTGACCCAAGAGAATGGTTCAAACAGTAAGTTACCATGTACATCAGTGCAGGGCTGAAAACATACGTATCTATTTGAAACTTGAATTATAAAGCTTTCATTGTGTCCACCTACATTATTATAATCGAGATGCAATCATCATAAATGCTAAGTTAAATTAAGATTGAAACAAAAAGCATCAAGTTAACAAAACTCCCTGTCATGAGTTGGATTATTACAATGGAATGCTTTAACTTTAATACTGTCCTATATAAATAAAGACTATTATTGATGATATAACCAATACAATGACTAATGGCTACTGCATCGGATGCTACACCCCCTTAGGTCCGTTATGAACAGTTTATATTTCTCCCAGTGTGCCGGTTTAGGGGTTCTACCTTCTGGAAAGTCAGAAAATACTCACACAAAAGAACATCCGTACAGAAAAACAGAGATGCATTTTGCTGAGTCAATATTGGCCTTGTGTTATAGTAATGCATTGGATCTATGGTTAATTTTACAATGAACCACTTAAACAACATGGTTTAGTGAACTGATCTGTTCTAAAGTGCTTCCATTTCTTCAGCCAATTTATCTAGTGTGCTGATGAAATATACGGTGTGCAATGCAAAGAAAAAGGTAGCTTACTATGACACAAGTTAATAAACATTGTACACGTGGACAGTATGTTAACGATGTTCCCAAATTGGCTTGTTTCAACAACTCTAGTGGTTTCATTTGGAAGTGAGAAATTTGCTCCTGTTGATAATTATCGAACCAGAAATTCAATAATCAAAATTGGGAAAGTTCTTTGATCGTTCACGTTTTTATTACAGCTCGATCAAAAAAAATGTACACACTCATTTCAAAATTGCCCGAAACAAGTACTCGGAAAAAAACGGTTTGGCTGTTTTGGTCCATATTTTCATATGCAGCGCAGCACGAGCTGCAGTATTGGCTATTATAGCAGCCTTCCAATGCACTGGTAAGTCACTATCCATATTGAGTTTGACCACCCTCCATTCTTTCATCATATGGAACCGTGCCAACACAGCATTACTAACTTGGCTTCTTATCTCATATACTTTAGTATTTGGATGATGACTTGACTTGTATGGTTCTATTGGCTTGAGGAACATTACATTATTACCAGACAAACAGAAGAAATTGGAAGCTCCACAGTAGGTACAAAAAACGCTTTTCTTGGAATCGTATACTTCTATGGAAAAAGTTGTCAGATCAAGTTCAGCACCAAACTGTAGCACACCAAACTGGTCCCTGAAAAAGAATTCGTTGACATGGTTCTCAACTTTTTGCATGTTCTGCTCAACTACTAGTAAGGTAGTAAAAGTATCTCCGTCTAGCAAATCGCTGCACATGCTGTCTGTTTTTTTAATCACACAAGATGGTCTCATCACAATTTTACTTATAGATTCCAGTGCACTTAAAGGTTCTTCAGGAGTACCAGGTGGCATCAGGTGAGGAATATTTGATGGCATCAAATGGCGATGAAATGAATAATGGTAATGCGTTAATTTTAACGTCGCCATGAGAATCAATGCTTTTTTTAATGGACTCAGCTCCTCAAGAAAGTGATAATTTAAACAGATTGTAATTGCAGAGATTTCTCTGTCTTGAAAAATGTAAGTATTTGCAGAACTTGGCACGTGAAGGTTTTTATTTTCCTTTATAGTGAAGGAATCCCTCGACTGGTTATAGAACATACTCAATTGAAGCGATGAATTTCCTTCTGTTTTATCCAATAATTCATTTCCGCAAACTGTCAGCATCGGACCACGAAAGTAGTTTAGTGCGGAATAAACAAACATAATTTCTTTAGCTTGCTTCAAGCCTCCATAGCTGGTGAATATCAACTGTTCTGAAAGATTTTTTACGTTTATCTGTTCTTTCTTTAGGTCAACAGTTATGACGAATGTTTCTATTTTATTTCTATTTTCCACTCTTTTTCTGACAGAATAATGCACTAACCCATCATGTATACCTAAAGGTTGAATATCCATATGACAAATACTTGTGAGTCCATCGAGAGAAGACATAAAACTTGAAGGCACAGCCATTTTGATTTAGAGCGATTAGTAGCTAGTTTTAGATTTTGGAACAACTTATGTATACAAGCACTCAATGCACCAGTAAAGATCAGTGGCTTCACAGATTCCTTACTGCATAATGTAATACTGAAGAAGCCATTTTCAGACAAAATTTGAAGTTAACCTTAATACAAATCGCAAACACAAGTCCCACCAGGCTTCCTTGGGGAGCGGCAGTGGACTTTTAAGGGACCGGTTGAAAACCGTTAATGTGTACTGCAACCAGAGCAAGTTTTTTTTTCCAGCTTAGCGATATCGATAAGAACCATTTGCACTTTTTGTCAATCTCAGCTTACCCAAAGACGCTGTCAAATATCTGCATAGAAAAAGCTGTTATGAACAAGTCTCCCTCAATTCCACAAATGTGATGAGGCCACTTCTCCGATTCAAAGATAATAGCTTCAAATTTTTATACATATTATTCTTTTATAACTTTCTTAGGAAAGTAATAAGTAGCATAGTATATCGCAAATATCACAAATAAAACCCTGATACAGCGCAATCATCAAAGCCGCATGGGCGAGCTCTGTCTTTTGTAAGCAGAGTCACCAGAACTACTTTCATTAAACAAACAAGTAAGCATTAAGTGTACTATAAAAAGAACAGATACGCATGTGGGGTTCAAGGAAAATATGGTTATCTGGGGCAAAGTGTCTTTCATTTGCACCAGGTATCCAGTAAAACCCATAAAGAAACCGTAGAAAAGACATCATACTGTGGTAGATTTTGATGCACACTATTAGTAAACAGGTCGTTTACGCTAGAAACCTTGCGAGACAATGCGCTAGGCTTTTACCCACAGCGTTTGGCTAATAGCTGTTGGTTAGAAAGTCCTACTGTGCCGGTGGCATAGTGAGCAGGGCCGGTATTGACCCCTGCAGGGTCGGTAGCGACCCCTACCGACCCGGTACAGCTGTACTGGGCCGGCACAAGATGGCCGCCATAGAGGAGGATCCTCAAAAGTGTATAAGAACTTAGTCAAGGTCGATAACAGGAAGTACTCACCCTTAAACTACCAACTCCATGGACCCAACTCTACGTACAGCCTGGGAGCCTTGCAGGACTACTCATTGGACAATCAGGAGAAAGGACTTTGCCCTTAGCCACTTGGCACTTCCCTCAATTATTCACATTGCATTGTTGATTAGTTTGTTATTTATATAGTTGGTATTGGTTAATCTGCTTCCTGTGCATTGACTGCTATATGTTTTGTGCTTATCAGCTCTCCTATAAAAGGAGAGCACACACTGTTAATCTTTGCATTCATTACAATGTTGTAATGGCATATACTTTTATATTGCTAAACCCTAGAGGAATAATTACCCTCAGGACAGCTTAGAGAATAAAGCCATTATTACAGACACTACACGGTACTTTTTGTTTGAGCCATGGGCTCTTGCCTTACCGGGTAATTCGGTTGCCCAGCACAGTTGTCACTGTCGGTCAGTACAGTGTCCCCTCTGGAGAGAGGTAGAATACTCGAGATTAGTGGATGTCCGTGGTAACAGACCGAAATCCATTACATTGGTGACAGCGGTGGGATAAACGGTACCTTCCCACGCTGTGCTCTTTCACGCTACCCTCTGGCCCTGCGAATGCACTGCAGGCCAGCTACCACTGAAGAAGGAGAAGTGATCTACCAGGTGTAGATCTGGAGAGAGGAGGAGAAATTGATCTACCAAAGTAGTAGATCTTAAGAAGCAATTGACACAGGATACTACCGGATTTCTCTGCAGGCTCGTTGAGGCCCTCCGCCCTGCAGCAGCTGTCCCGGCACAGTATCCACTACTAAAGGCTGTCTGCATCAACCGTAGAGCTTGCTCCGCTTGCAGCAGTCCAGTACAGACGCTACCGTATCTTCTACAGACTCGTAGAGTTCGCTCCGACCTGGACATAGAGATACCGGCACTGTGCAGAAAGAAGAGAGAGTCCTGTATCAGCTATACAAACTCAGTTTCCAAAGTTATTCAGCTTGGAGTGTCACTCAGCTGGTAACAGTGACCCCGGCACTGTATCCATTTACAGTGTCCCTACACTACTGCCTGTAGGCTCGTAGAGCTTGCTCCGCCCTGCAGCAGTACAAGAAGTTTCGTAACGGTTGTTACAAGCAACGGAGTGCCAGATACTGCCACAGTATCCATTGGACCAACCCTTAGATCTGCTAGAGCCACTGGAAACACTGCTAATGACCCGGATCTCACCTATACCGGCCCGGGATCCAGCTGTACTGACAATTTCTTAGATCTGAGTTGAGATCACTCCTCTATCTGCAAAGAATGGCCACCCAGAGAGCACGCAGCGCCAGTCGAGCACCCGCTGGCAATCCAGAAGCTACAGCAATTGATAGATTGACCGAAGCATTGACGACTATGATGAGGCCCAACCAAGACAATGCACCAGCTAGGCTATAGGCTCCAAAGTTTGACAGCGAAGGAGACGTCAAGTACTTTATCAGTAGATTCGTGGAGGTAGCCGAGATGAACGATTGGCCAGAGAGCACGGCCATGTTGTACCTGAGAGATGCATTACGAGGTAAAGCATTGGACTGTGGAAAACCTCCACATCTGCAGGGTATCTTTTCTGCACTACGAGCACGTTTTGGGCTAACACCCAGGGAAGCTATGTCCCGGCTGACCAGCCTACGCCGCCAATACAAGACGTCGCTCCAAGAGCATGCAAGTGAAGTAGAGCGCCTAATGCGCGTTGCGTATGCAGATCTACCTCACTGACCCATGCAGAGGATGATGCTGGATATCTTCAGCACCACCGTCGGAAATGCTTACCTGCAAAGACACTTGTTGGCCATGCAGCCCGTTGACGTAGCTGAAGCAGTCAGGGCCGGCAACGAGTACATGCAGATAAAGACGCCGTTTGAAGAACGCCAGGCTCATGTACGGATGTTGGAAGAGGATGCCGACGATGAAGAAGAGGAATGGATGAGGACGGTTGCCAAGGGCCCGTCCCAATGTGTCTCCACCGCTACTGCCGTACAGCAGACAGACCACACCCCTACACCTGCCATACCGGATCCTATGACAACAGTCATGGACAGCCTAAAGCTCTTGACAGAAGAGTTACGGTCGCTGAGAGCGGCAAGACAGGCGGCTCCCTCTCCACAGTTGGAGACAGCGCCTGCAACACGCTGTTGGGGCTGCGGGCAACCACGCCACATGATGGGCACCTGCCCCCGAACTCAGCGAGCAGTTCACTTTACAAACAACCCCAGACAGACGGGAAACGGCCGGTGCCCGCAGTAGCGCCACCGGCAGCTGACTGCAGCTGGGCAAGCCGGACCACACCCACAACCCCTTATAGTCCTGGAACTCTAGGAGAGAGTGGACAAATCCCCAAGACACAACCGACAGCAACCAGCCACCGCTGGACAAGCCAAACAACTCCTGGTGTCCCGTACAGTCCTGGAACTCTAGGAAAGAGTGGACAACCCCCCAAAAGAGCATCAACACCCGCTGACTGCAGCTGGACAACTCCTGATACCCCATACAGTCCTGGAACTCTAGGAGAGAGTGGACAACCCCCCAAGAGAACATCAACACCTGCTGACTGCAGCTGGACAACTCCTGACACCCCATACAGTCCTGGAACTCTAGGAAAGAGTGGACAACCCCCCAAAAGAGCACAGATGCCCGCTGAGGACAGCCGGACAGCTCGACAACCCCCTTTTAGTCCTGTAACTCTAGGAAAGAGTGGACAACCCCCCAGGAAAACGCAGACTGACAGTAGCCGGACAGCTCGACAACCCCCCTTTAGTCCTGTAACTCTAGGAAAGAGTGGACAACCCCTCAGGAGAATACAGACTGACAGTAGCTGGAAAGCTCGCCAACTCCCTTATAGTCCTGTAACTCTAGGAGAGAGTGGACAAACCCACAGGAGAACACAAATGGCAGCGCCACCGCTGGAGCGACCTTACCAGGCCAGCTACTTCCTGGCTGGAAGGTTAGCCCATAGACCAGCCTCCTTGTTGATTGACACAGGCTGCACAACCAGCTTGCTGTCAAAGCATATGTATCAGCAATTGCCACAGTCCGTAAAGGACACGCTTCAACGCAGCGAGGCGCATGGACTCATGGCTGACGGATCTAGAATTCCCTTTTACGGTACCCTGCAAGTAAACTTGCAGCTTCGTAAACTGAGAACGAGCGTTAACTTCATCATTAGTGACATTAATGAAGATGCTATAATTGGCATGCCGTTCCTCACCTTACACGATTGTGCCCTATGGCTTCCAAACTCCCATGTCATCATTGACGGACATGTGTTATCTTGCATGGACAAGCACGGGCGGCCACTTAATGACAGTGTCCGTCTAGCGCAAGCAGAGCTGACGGAGAACCCCCTTTACACCCCTGAAGAAGAGGATGTCCCCATACAACCACCCGCTGTAGAGAGAACTACAGGTGGAATGTACCAGGCTGTGAAGAGACTCCCGCCACAAGTAGATGGCAGAAGATTTGAGCCGGATCGGACAACAACTGTAGGAGCTAGAGGCAAAACAGCGTTCCCCCCTCCCCCCCCCTCCCCCCCCGCTGGCTACGCCCCTGCGCTGGGGAGAAGGGAGCCCTGCTGCTGGAGAGAGGCAGCTGCCCTTTGACTATCAACCCTCCGTTAAAAGATGCAGATATGAAGCAAGCAAGCACAACACAGAGGCAGGCTATGAAAGCGCTCAACTGTGTCTAGATGGGAATTCCCACCACACGCCTAGAGGGAAGGCAAGGAAAGCAGTAAACAGACCCAAAAAGACTGCAAGGGAGGTGCGGACCGCATCATGCTTAGTTTCAAAAGAATCTCCAGGAGCTTCCCGACAACCTCCAGTAAACAGAATCACTGTAGCAGACCGTCGGAAGAATTGGAGAAGTGGTCAAAAACCCCCAGTACCCAAACACTTCCTGTGGAGCCAGACAGAGTGAGTCAGAATTGTGAACAACACTGCAGCTCAAAGAAGCCACTCATACCCGCGAAAGTCATCAAAGAAGCAACACTTACCTACAAGATGGCTAACCATTGTCTGGAGCTGAGCGACGCAGAAGATCTGTTGCTAGATCTGGATGATTATCCACCTGCCCAGTTGGAGACGGAACTGGAGACAATGCCCACAGCAGAGCTGTACACCAAGGCAGAGAAGGGGAAAGCAGAGGAGAAGGAGGAAGAGGCCCAGCTAGCTGAGAAAGGAAAAGAGGGTGAGCAATTAAATGCAGCATTTTCGAAATGGTTGTTTGAGAACTGCACACCACGAGATCCGTTAGCACTACGGAGTGGCAGCCCGCCTAGCTATGCTAAACCTGTACCTCTAGACTTACCATGCGCTGGTGACAGTAGAGTATGCGCTCTCTCACAAGTTGGGACTGCTGACTCCCTCATAAGGGCAGTAGATAAAAGAGAGCGGGAGATCAAGTGCCCACCACTTGATGCTGCCTGCCTGCAGGCCCGGGATGACTCCCTACCGGCCCGCAGCACCTCTATACCGGCCCGGGGCAACCCTGTACCGGCCCGGGGTCCTCCAGAGGTTCAGTCAGAAAAGACTGAGAGGTTACAAGGCAGTAAGAGCCTACCGAAGGAGAAAGCCTGTGGTGGTAGCTAAGGGTGAATGTCCTACTACGTCTTCACCACCAACCTTAGTGCCACACAGCACAGTGCACCACACCCCGGCACGGGATGTTGCTTGCACCCCCACGGTACAGTGGGGAGAGGAGGAAAGGCACTGGCTTTCCTTAGAAAAGGAACGGCGTTCTCCTAGGAATAAGATACGGAAGGTTCTGTCGGCGCTAGAACTTCCAAGGCCACTGCTCTCACCCATACATAACACTATGGTACAGCAAGCCCCGCTGCAATATAGGCAGCCCATTAACACGTTGCATAAAGTTTATCATGCACCTGTTGTTGTAGACTCATGCTCCCAAGTAAGCGTGACGCTCAAGCTCACCATACGGTTGGTGCAAGCACCCAGTCCTCCGGCAGAGGAGAAGGCAGAGGAGACAGAGGGGAAGGTGCCAGTTCCTGTAACACCTACCTTGGATGACGAGCCAACCACCTCGTGGAAGGAGGATGGTCGGAGGAATCCCACAAGATGGCGTATGCTGCGTTGGATTATCGCAGAGACGGAGGAGCGGGTGGAACACCTGCTGCAAGAGGCCGCGGACTACACTTGTATTCAGTGTAACTACCGAGCCAGAAATACTCGGCAGCTGAGAATGCACATTCTGCAGCATTATGAGAGGGACTCCTGCCGAGTACACAGCGCTCTCTTCTAAACGAGACGCCGGACAATGTATATATGTATTATTAAATATATACTCCTGTTGATATATTATATATCTGTATATATAATCAAATATATAACCTGGGTACGAGTGTTACCCCCACACATTTCTGCTCTTGGTATTTTGTTATTAAAGCCAGGCTATGACTTTATTGGAGAGAGGTGTGTGGTAGATCTTGATGCACACTGGTAGTAAACAGGTCGTTTACGCTAGATTTCTTGCGAGACAATGCGCTAGGCTTTTACCCACAGCGTTTGGCTAATAGCTGTTGGTTAGAAAGTCCTACTGTGCCGGTGGCATAGTGAGCAGGGCCGGTATTGACCCCTGCAGGGTCGGTAGTGACCCCTACCGACCCGGTACAGTTGTACTGGGCCGGCACAAGATGGCCGCCATAGAGGAGGATCCTCAAAAGTGTATAAGAACTTAGTCAAGGTCGATAACAGGAAGTACTCACCCTTAAACTACCAACTCCATGGACCCAACTCTACGTACAGCCTGGGAGCCTTGCAGGACTACTCATTGGACAATCAGGAGAAAGGACTTTGCCCTTAGCCACTTGGCACCTCCCTTAATTATTCACATTGCATTGTTGATTGGTTTGTTATTTATATAGTTAATTGTATTGGTTAATCTGCTTCCTGTGCATTGACTGCTATATGCTTTGTGCTTATCAGCTCTCCTATAAAAGGAGAGCACACACTGTTAATCTTTGCATTCATTACAATGTTGCCATGGTATATACTCTTATATTGCTAAACCCCAGAGGAATAATTACCCTCAGGACAGCTTAAGAGAATAAAGCCATTATTACAGACACTACACGGTACTGTTTGTTTGAGCCATGGGCTCTTGCCTTACCGGGTAATTCGGTTGCCCAGCACAGTTGTCACTGTCGGTCAGTACAGTGTCCCCTCTGGAGAGAGGTAGAATACTCGAGATTAGTGGATGTCCGTGGTAACAGACCGGAATCCATTACAATACATACAAATTGATCACTTTTACCATCCATTCAAACTGTAGGAATCTAACGACCTGAGGAAGGATTATACACCAATTAGTTTTATTTCACGTACAATGCTTTAGCTTTCGAAAAGGTCTGTGATCCCAAGCACCAAATTTAGTTTTTTTTTTAAATAGATATCAACATCTCTGCATTATCTGTCTGGCGCAAAACGGTTTTAAAATTGTTATTTGTTGCTTGTATTAACCTACTGCATTGTTCTGCTGACGCATAAGTTGTAACATAGGATCAGAGCTCTATCGTGGTGTCTAAAAACGGAAAGGTTCTCCTGGTTCCAAGTGTCTTTTTGTTATCACCAGGTACCATGAAAACCTGAAAAGGTACCTCTTCGAGTGCACCAAGTTTTATAACTAAATTTATAATTTTGTTGTTTGAACTAAGTATTTATTGTGCAGGGTTTGTTGATATTGTGATTTTGTATTGCGTTTCAGATCATGGGGTTGAGTGTTTTATAAACATGGTATGAATGTTTTGTTTTTAAACCGTGGTTGGTACTGTGTTCGGTTGTTGGATTAACGTTGTATATTTATTGGTATAGTTTAGCTACCGTGCCCTGTAGAACAATGAAGTGTTACATTATTGTAAAGCTTAATTGCATGGGAAAAAATATTGAAGATTTGTATTGCATTTTGCTAAGGTATATTTGAGTAATAAGTAAAATACGATGGATAAAGTGTTGATATTAATTATTATAAAGCCCGAGGTTGAATAAGATGCTTTTACTAGTTAGGAATATAGTATAAAATAACTTAATACAGTATTTGTAATAGTGAAGATAATTATACAGTGAATAGTAAAAATAGTCCACTAATTATCTTCAGCATTGAGTTAACATCCAAACGTAATGGATGCTAGTTGCAACAGATGATTCTCCACTGAAGTGATGAGGTATGGATCTTTCAATGACTTTGATGTAAGGAAAAACTGTGCACTGTTTGAATTTAGTGATGCATTTCATGTTGAAGTTGAGTTTGAGCTCATTCTTGGTCATCATTCTCAATTGCTTGGCTTTAGCAGCAACTTCTCTCCAGCTTAAGTTTTTTTGCGCTAATGCGCTAGAGACCGTAGCAAGCAGTATTCTTATTTTTGGGATTTTTCACCTAACACAGGTAGACGACGTTGCAAGGGTGATGGGCAGTTGGCAATATTGAAGTCCTCAGCTACTCTGCAGGGGCATACTACTCCATGAAATTCTCTCACACAGTCTCGCCGTAGTAGGTGAGAAAAAGTAATCGCTGTATTCAAAAGTATTGCAAGCAACAGAAACCACCTCCAGAATGGTTGGGGCAGAGAGACTTGTTAGCGTTTGAAATTTTCGTTTTTTTGCAATTTGCTTGCTTTCCATCCTTTGGGAGTCTTAGTTGTTTTTAGAGGTTTATCCACATTGGGGAACGCTTCCTTACCATCCTTATCTTCATCGAGTGCTTGCTACCTGAATGCGCTGACAATTGAGAAACGGACACCACCTTCTACACCAGCAAACATAAACTTTTGAGCATTTATATCGGTTTAAACGTACCAAATTTTCAGCTGTTTTTGTGTATTATTGCACAGGAAAAATACAACACAGCGCCTGTAACATAGTTAACATTATAGCGAGTCAAATTATATCATATGTAGCATCATTATTACTATTTACAACCTCGAACTTTGTACTTTTTGGTGGCGTGTTTAAGGCTTTGACTGTAGTACCACCCTAAATGTTACATAACGCTTTGCATAAATGCAGCTGCTATGCCTTTCACTAATCAGTGTACACCGCGAGGCATAGCTGGAAAATTCTTCTTAAGAATAAAGACAGCTTACACTCACTGAAGCTTTATACTTGAATACTCCACAATTTACAGCTTACTGCTCTAGAAGGCAACAAGCTCTGATGACCTACTAGGTCTGGCAGCATTAGTGTTGACTGACTAGTGGTAGGCTAGAGGCAGGCTTGCCTGGCAGACTCTTGCCTATCACGGACTACCTTCTAGCAGTTATGCAGAAGGGTGGATGCTGAGACAGCCGAGCTGGCAGCAAGCTTGTCTGGACAGACAGACAACTCTGCTACCTAGAGGTGGTCCAGGTGTGCTCCCAGTGTGACTAGTGACGTTGCCACAAAATCCTGCACATTGGTGGCAGCATTGGGATCTGCGAATCCCCTGATAAGAACCTCTAGGAGGAGGGCAGAGCAAAGCAGCAGACCATGGCTAGCAGACGAGCCATGAGTGTTGATAGAGATCCTACCAACGATTATATATACTATGATACAAAACTCTCGCGAATATTTGAGAACAGCGTGTTCGGCCCCGCCCAGTTTCCGTATGTCATTTGGCATTCAGGTGGTGATGTAAAATAAGTTATCATAGGTATGGCAAGTTTTGTCTATGATATACTTTCACTTTTTTCTGCTTTTCATGTTTATTTTGCAAAATAGCTGCTAAACCAATAGAATGAACAGAGGGTATTTGAAAATACACTGTAAATGGCCACTAACTAGTGAGAGTGAGTGATTGAAGTTGCAGCAGCGTCATTATTATTATTTTTCTTATTGTTATAATTATTATTATTATAAAATAATAAAAATAATAAAATATTTACTATTATTATATTTGATATCATTAATACTATTATTTATTATTATTATAATAAAGTTATTATAATTATTATACATATTATTATATCTTTGTAAATTATTATTATTATTTCATCATCGCCATCATCATACTATCACTTACTTTCTGTATTGTTTAATAGCGAAAATAATAATCAATGATAATAATAATAATCAATGACAATTATGATAATGTATATAATTATTAATAATAAATCATAATAATAACAATAATAATAACGTTTCTTATTTTAATTTACTGGTGGCAATCAATCTTTTCACTTTTGATTGTTCTTAATTTCTCCCGAATTTTTTTCTCTGATAATAATGTACAGGAATTTGTGTCTGGGTGGTAGCCACCTGTACACACTCCCGACGTTCTCTACTGTTGCCCAAGTCTACTCACAATAATCTGCTATTATTGTCTGGAGAGCATCTACTGGTTTGTGCAATTATGGGTGCGGCCGAATCTGGCGTGTATGTTTGCTGGCAGTGGACAATAATTATTGGGTAATTATTGCCTGCGTCCGAACATGGTCATGTCCGACAATAATTGTGCGGCAATATTCGTTTAGTTTATAGTTTGTTGCGAACTGTGACTTGTGACAATACTCGTGCCGAGTTATTGTCTAGTTTATAGTTTGTTTCGAACTGTGGCTGCAGGCAATAATTAGGCAGGAATTATTTGCAGTCGAATCTTGACTCAGTCGAGATCGACAATAACCTCACTGTAATTATTGTTGTCTAACTTGTTGGATTCCCCGAATCCGAATTTGATAAGAGCCGAACTATTAGTGCACTAGGCGTTGTGTTGTAATCCTCACCTCAGGTGAGGGGATACACAGTGATAGGGCGAACCGTTCTCACTTTCCACCTTAGCTTCGTGCTTGCTAATAGTCGACCTGGTCAGCGCTTGTAGTTTGGATGCTCCCAGCTGTGCTTGCTTCTGAGAGAGAGAATTATCTGAGAGTCAGGCTAACTCTGAATTTTATTGCATTAACAGGAGTTTAAATACAGGGAAGGTGGGTACACATTACAAACCACGCCTGAGTAAAATATTGGTGCAAGCCACGCCTTGCCCTTACATCAGCACCCAAACTGTAATAATTAAAAACGTGGAAAAATATAATAAGTTGTAGTAAATAATTATTTGGTACAAGGTAGAACGCACTAAATGGTATCGTAGGCACATGTAAACAATAGAACCTTGCACAGACATAGACAGTTTGTAGCGAGTAGACATAAATGTAGACAGTGAGTTATTTCGGAGATAAAAGCTTAACTCGTAGACAAAGGAAATAGAACAATGAGATACAAGCTCAGTCAGTAATTGCAAGAGAGTGTCTTACTGAGTAGATAATAATAATAAAATAGGAGAAGGTACTGGCGTCCCTCTCACACTCCCCCCCCCCCCCCATTGGCAACTATAGGGCCAATAAAAAAGAAGGGGCGCACAGAGTGTAATAATGTTAATTCTTACTGTCCATTATGTATTAGAGAAGGTCCCGCTCTCTTTGTATGGATGCCTTGACTTCCTCTGCCCGTTGTAGATGTTTAAAGGCCTCTCTCGTTATGTTGTACAGTTCTTCCTCTAGCCGTTTAATTCTTCTGTACCGATCTTCTCTCCTCTCCTCATCTACCCTTTCTCTTGGCCTCCTACTGTCGGTTACTGGTGCCTTGGGTAGATTTTCTCTTGGTGCGAGGTGCCGTCGGTATGAAGTTTCTTTGCCTCCAACGTGTGTTCGTGGCTTGTATTTATGATCAGTCAGCTCGACCCTAGCCACTTTGATTGGTGCCTCTCCAACTTTGTCTCCCAGCCTTTTCTTTACTGATCCCTTTTCTTGCTCCAATATTGGCGTCGGCGTGCCAAAGGGTGCTGGTTGTGTCCACCGCATAGTTCATCGACCTCGTAGAGGGGTCGGGTTGCTCCACCATGCGCTTGTTCTCCTCCCTTGCCACGAATATGTTTTAATATTGTGTCCCTGGAGCTGCTCTTTTTGCCGCAAGCACAAAAGAAATAGGTGAAATGTTGGTGTAAATGGTAGATGATACGTTTCTTGTTGAGTTGTAGGCTGCATATCTTGCAGCCCCAGGTATCCCCTTCTATTTGGTACATGGCTTTTTTGATCGCCTGCGAGGTTTCCTCTGTCTTCCATGTTTCTTTGGTATGTCGTGTCGGTGGAGAGGGTGCCGGTGTTTGTTGTGTAAGCACCCGGCATCTTGCTGCTCCCTCCTCAGCGATAGTGTTAATTCTTGCTGGAGAGGAATAATTTCTTTTTCTCACCAGAACTGTGTTTGTACTAGCTAGTAGTTCCTCTGCGAAGGTCGGGTCCTCCTCCAGCGATATTGTACCGTCATTCTCCATGTTGTGTAGAAGGTGGGTGATGTCTTGTAGGCACTCAGCTCGGTAGTGTGGAGAAAGTTTGAAGTGCTCAGTATTTTTATCTGAGTATTGTTCTTGGTTACACATACCTTCTTTTGCTGCTAGTACTGCCTCCTCCATTGTTCTTGGTGCACACGTGTTTCTCTGGGTGTGCTTTACCGACAATGGGGCGTGCTTGGAAGGTGGCTCTACTTTGGGAGTTGTCTTCTCGCCGTGTGTGGGGGGTTTTCCCGGCGGCGTCGTTGTTGAGAAGTTGTCTTCTCTTAGCAATCCTAGTATTTTTGTTGTTTCGGCTCCGTTTTTCCACGGTAAGTGTGTGTTTTCTTTTTTATTTATTATTACAGCAGATGGTTTGTCCTGTCTGTCTATTTGTTGTGCACAGCACTAGTAAGGGCATTTAAGGTAACTTGTCCTGTATACTGACCCCAATGCATTATATATGGTAAACGTGCCACCCGACTTTTAGAACGTTTGCTTTACCCTTGGTATATGTCTTCATTTTCAACTCATGTGTTCTTGTGATGTTCACAAACTATTTTATCCAATTATTTTGTTTCTTGTTTATTTTGTTTAATATTTGATAAAAACAGGGAAAAAGTGGTGTAAAACATATGCCCGTGCCACCCAGATTATAGCCTAAACTATTAGGGTGAGCAACTCCAAAAAAACTGTGTCTGAAAGCCAGTAATTGGCAGTACAGACTATTTTTTGTCAGGAGTTTCCCTCTCCTTTAGTCTTAGTGTCAGGGGATCTACAAGTTTGATCTTTATTGGTTATAGTAGCATGTACACAAGGTAATTTATATACTGTAACGGCTAGCGGCAAGCGTGCAGTACATTTATCATTGCGATCAGTCAAGCGCAGCAACCCTGCTGTAGGAAAACTAGCATTACACAGTTGCCTAATCATGCAGACTGTTGATTGTGCAATACAATGTATTCTGTGAGGCAGCATTCACTCAATGATTGATGAGAAATATTATCTTACTGGTCATTCTATATAATCTGCCTGTCTGTTATGAGAAACTGAAGCCTGCACGCATGTTGCCTTCATTTCACTGACGACATATACAGAAAGATAAATTTAGTTGTTGTGGGGCACCTCCACATATTTTAAACAATATTTTTAATCTCTCGAAAGTCATTCAAAGTTTTTTGTTGAATGACTGAAAGAGATAACACAAAAACGCTTTAGTGATAATAATTCACACTTATGTAGCTACCACTATCAGGTAACACTTTGATAGTTTTCCTGCTGCGTTACCATGGCACATGCATCAAACTTTTCGGTCTACTGGTCATACCCGTGAGGCTGGCTTGGGAAAAAAGAGGCAAATTGGACTGGTTGCTTCGCTCTGTCATCACTAGATCTGAGGGCATAGATAGGGTGATTGTGTCGATGCAAAGTCAGTAATTTAATTTGTCTATTAGTTCAGAAGACCAATTGATGAGGTAAATACAACTTAAAATATAGCATGTGGTGTGCAAATGATTATGTCAAGCAAACTAAAGCTGCAGGTAGAAGGGTAACATGAGACCGATGTACACCCTGAAGCATCTCCAAGTCTATTTTTCTCCAAGTTTACAAAATACAGCGTGTATGAAGTTTTTTGGTACAACATTCCAATTACAGGAGCTTTCATGGAGTTCAGCTGTTTTCAGGAGTAGTGAAACCTTTTACCTAAAATCTTGGCTGGTCCTTGATAAATAAGGAGACAGGACGCATATGCTTCTGATTTAATATATTAAATACGGCTGTGTTAATCAATGAGACTAATTTTTTATCTAACCTGAGCCTTAGTGCTGTGACTTTCTACGCATCAGTGCACAAGGTCAAGCTGTCAGCGCAATAGCCAAGCCATGGCAGTGATCAGCTATTACAACTGATGACCTCATTAAAATACCTCACACATCATAGCATGAGGGCTGCTCACCTTCAGTGTTTTTACATGAAAAGCTTCAGACACGTGTCTTTTGTTTTGCTTGAAGTTGTCATCAGGCTGGTCATATGCAATACATTCTATATTTTGTCTCAAAAGTTTTTTTCTTGGTTTATTTGACGAATTTCTCAAAATGTTCCCGTAAATCAGTGCTCAACATTGCACTGTGACTACTACCAGTACACAGGCCAAACAGAGTAACTTGTGCACAAATTTGTTGGCTTCTGAAAAAAATCATCCATTAAATGGAATGGAACCCATATTATTCTGAAAGGGACCTTGTACCCTACCTTTACCCCACTTTATGGCGGTCAGTGCAATACACTAGTGTATGTAAAAGCAACAGTGCTAGTCTTTCATCGCTTAGCTAGCGTGACTTGTATTACAGTAATTGTAAGCTATAGCTGTTGGTGTCAATGGCACACCCACGATTAGATAGATTGTTCATACGCTAAAAATAGCTTCAATTCTACGCTGTAAGTAATTATAGGCTTTCAGGGAATTCTCGCGACCACCCGTTGTTAGCCCTGAGGCTTTATATTCAACACACCTTGCTATTACGCTTCTACTACTTCTACTAATACTACTACTGCAAGCAGCTGCTCGAGCACAAACTAACTGCCACGATCTGATTACTCTTTTTGTAACTATTTGACGCTTTGAAGCATGAGCTGCCACGTTGGTGTTCACTCAGTAAGTAATAACAATATATATATTTGTTGTTTTTTGTTATTTTATATCGTTGCACACAGGGTGAGCCATGTATGATTGTTAATAAACTAAAGTTGTAATAAAAATAGTCAAAAAACTCTTTTTTACAATAATATATATATTACTGAAATTGTGGACACCTTATTTGCATTTCATTACTGCGCTCACTCTATAAATGTCAGATGTGTCTTTAAAATATTGTGAATCACTCCCCTTGCACCATTTTTTTAAGAAGGGACACTGTCAGCTCACTTTTGATACATAATAATTTTCACTTTGGTCTATTTTTGTTAATAGTTTTTGATGAAGCTTAGAATTTTATGCCTATTTTTTTTCTCAAGGCAAATGACTCTGACATGGTGTAATATCGGCCTTAAATACTCAGCTGTTATTGGCCTAATGGTAGTTTCTTGCAGCACTGACTGGTTGCAAGTCAATGCCACAAATTTTATACAGTATTGGCAATGTCATGATCATTTGGAATTGAAAACAAGAAAAACTTGAGTTGCTTTGGTCATGTAATAAGCTGGCCAACGAAAAGTTAGCGCCCAAATTTTCATTATTACATCGGAGTTATACAAGCGCCGTGAACATTGCCGATAACGTTTAAGATTTGTGGCGTTAACTTGCAACCAGTCAGGCTAAGTTGTCGGAGTCATTCGCCTTGAGAAAAAAATAAGCATGAAATTCAAAGTTTTATAAAACATCATTAACAAAAATAGACCCAAGTGCAAATTCTTATGCATCAAAAGTGAGCTGAAAGTGTCCTTTCTTAGAAAAGTGGCGCAAACTGAGTGATTCACGATGTTTTTCAAGAAGTTTTTGGTATTTGTTGAGAAAGCCCCATAATGAAATGCAAACGAAGTGTCCACAATTTCAGTAATATATATATTATTGTAAAAATACATTTTTCAACTATTTTTATTACGATTCCAGTTTGTTACCAATCATACATCGCTCACTGTGGTTGTACATATAGTATATCATTATTATATCACATCGTCGTCATATTTTAAATTCTATCACTCACTACTCATCATTACTAAATCTGATTGAGTAGTATTAATAATAATGATGACCCTACCATCATCATTAATTATACTCAATAAAAAAGTCCGTTGTTGTTTTTAGATAGTCGTTCCTTTTTTTAAATATTATTTTCAACTCTGATATTATTTTCAGTATGATACTAATAACAATAGAAATGATAAAAACATCAATGAATAATAGTAATTAGGGTAATCATCATAATTCTTGTCATTCATTTTATTGTTTCTACTTTTGTTGTATTTATAATTGGCTTTTGATGAAGTAACTAATAATATTACTGTTATTAATTATTACCAACCATTTCAGCAGCACATCATCTTGAGAGCTATTGGGATTGTTAGTTAAGATTCATGAACTGTTAGGGGTCGGTGGCTGACAGAGGTGGTTTATTTACTGTCAGTGTGTAGTGTAGACATTATCATAATAAGTATTAATTATTATATAAAAATCATTAATAATAATGATAGCAACTATTTGCCATAATGCTTGTTTGCAATCCCCTGTGGCAACTGCTATCATAATATTGGCAACAGCAGAAAATTATGATAGTAACCATGAAGTATTACTATGTTGAACCAAATATTTTTTTCTGTGCACCTCATGTCACCTGATAAATAATAAAAGTAATAATAATAAATATAATAATAATATAAATAATAAAAATATAATAATAAAAGTAATTTGAGTTTCCTCAGTGAAGATTTTGACAAGTACTTACAAGTATTTATCTGTAACTTGCCACTAGTCAAGCGCATGCTATAGTTCACTACTACCCACAAGACATTTGTATAAGGGTAATTGTTAGAAAGTAACTGTGCCTAGCTGGCATCTGCTTTCTATACGGCTAAAAGTGGATAAGTTATACATGTGCAGATGGCCTCAGATGTCTTTGTCATGTTTAAGACTTGTTGCTGAATTCCTGTTGTGGGTTACCTTAAAACTGTTTAACTGCTACTCATTAACTGGAAAATGCTACAAACAATTTGTCTAGCCAGCAAGCGCAAAGTTTCCCCACTGGTCGATAAGCATCTGATTTTCTATATTGCTGTAAATGAAAAAAATAAACATATATAGACAGCATTCACTGCTGCTAGTTGCTCTTTGACACGCACAGTTGTAGTTGCCATACATATCTATGTAGTTCACATCCCATTATTCATATTAAACATTGCGTTTATTCATCATTATTTTTAGATACGAATAGTCAGCATCAAATAGCTGTTGGTAATCAAACGGATGTTTGATTACCAATTTACCGATTTACCAATTACATATTTAATCATTTTTTTTTTAGTGAGTGATCTGGAAGTAAAATTGAGCTTGCTTAATGTAGACTGGTAAGAAACAGGCTTGTAATGCAAAGTATTGCATTACAACATGACATTTGGAACACTGTTTGGACAAATGTGGAGACAATTTTTTGTCAATTGTGTTTTTTGTAGAGAACCATCAATAAATAGTGGTTTGGACCAGCTGAAGTAGCATGATATATGACACCCTTATTACTTATTCCTACAAAACTTCATAACTTGGACAGTAAGTGTTGTCAACTTTGTATAGATTGTACATTTCAGCCAACTCCTTAATTACATTTACCTGTCATTCACCTTCAGGCTCAATAGCTACTACCAACATATGTTTCTCATATAACATTCTCTAATTTTTGTTATTTGTTTCTATTTTACAGAGAACAATGGTTTTTGCTGACACCAGTATTAACAGCTGTATCAGGATCTTATTAGTGACTCCCCTTTCACTCCATTATAAGAGGTGGGTACCAAGCTAAACAAAACTAAAAACGTAATTTTTTTACTAAAATGTACAGAAAAAACAGTAGGTTGTCTTCCCATTGGAGTCACAACTTCCTAAAAATGTGACAACTGGAGAGAAATTTATAAGTTGTGCTCTCTATTTGAGGGAAATTAGAACATAACTTCCACTTTTGCTAGTTGATTTGCAGCATAAGTTATGGACTGCAGGAGTAGATAATTTCTGGCAAAGTATTAGATATATAGAAACTCTGATCGTTTTTAAATAACAGACATTATTGTATTTGCTGCCACATTTTTAACAGACAACTTGTACCAATTGTTTTATTGTTACAAAAATTGTTCACCTAATAAGCTATGCTTTTAACTTGTGAGCTGCAATTTCATTTTATTTTAGTGTCGGACAAAATACTCTGTGCGTGAATAGTTAGTTCCTTGTATGCATCGATGTACTGTTTCTATTTTACCACAACTGTTTTGCGTTGAAGTAAAGAAACATAACCTCTTCATTTTGGTTGGATTTCAAACAACATCCTCTGTAAACATTAAACTGACATTCATCTGTACAAAGAATAACAACTATTTTCTTTGATTGACTAAACATTGCAAAGCTTCAAAGATTTTCATTTGCAGCATTCTTTCATTTGCCAATATGTAACCTTTTTATTCCACAGCTAATGTAGGTCTTTGTACAGTTTTAGATGCTGGCAGGCGCTGTTGATTGTTACAAACTGGTCACAAATGACTACTGCTATATATGCAACATGAAAAGTAAGCATTATTTTATTAAAGTATAGATCCAGATATCATATGATATTTTCATCTTGAGAAAAAATTTCACAAAATTTGACGAAGCATCGTCAACTTATTTCTCTTCCACAGAAAACTGCTTGGTGTATTTTATCCCAGCAGACAACTGCCAAAATGATTGTTCACTTACTGAGTCTTTTTTGTATTTTCGTGAAGTCATTACGCCCAAATTTAGTCATTTTTTATGCTTTTTACTTGTCCGCACATATATGAGTATTACCCAATGTGGGCCAGTAGGCATGGTACTTTGTATCTACCACATACCCCACAATCCATATACTGCTAATGTGAATTCTCATAGAAGAGGCGCACTTGAGTCACAAAAAGAAGAATAAAATTTAACAACTCATACCACTTCTACTCCGTTGATCTCCACTGTGCTACATCTTCTCTCATTTCTACAAGTCCTAATATTCTCTCCACCCTTTCTACGCCTATTACTCAGATTAGTCAGAGTGATACTCTGCTGAATGTAATGCAACTGGCATTTAATCCAAAGGTGGGGTCTTTGACTCAACCAATCAGTTAATTACAGATATGAAACCTTGTTGGAACCTGAAGTTGTAGTCCTTCAGGTAAAAGTGTTGCTCCCTCATAAAAAATGATATTTTGTCATGGCAAGTGTGCTTGACTTCTTTAGTGTTACTGCTGAATGCTTACAGCTTCAATCACCCAACACTGAGAAATACGTTTTCCGGAAATAGGCCATTGAACCAGGTTTACAGGGTTGGGGTAGCATTCTCTCTCTATCAGTGTGTAATACTGCATATATGATCAAGGGTAGCTATGCAGGGGTGACGTAGCTGTCTCTGTTGGTATTTCTAGGAGTTAGGGTGCCTTTACTGGATAGGGTACTATTCTCTGTTAGTAACTATATGTGATTTGGGGGATGCTATACAGGGTTAGAGTAACTCTCTCAATTAGTATATGTATGTAAGATCCGGGGTAGCCATACTGTGCTGTGGAGCTATCTTTATTAGTGCGAATATTGTATCTGAAGTAGCTTATCTGACTCGGGGTAGATCTCTCACTTAGTATATATAGTATATATATATAGGAACTGAGGTAGCTATACTGTGTTGCTATAGCCTTTCCTATTAGTACACATACCTATTTACTGGGTCGGGTTAGCTGTCATTAGTAGCGCAGTATTTATTTAGTATTCGGGGTAACTATACCAGGTTGGATTACCTGTCTCTAGTAGTGTAGAATATATTTAGCATCCGGGTGCTATACCGGGTTGGGTTAACTGTCTCTAGTAGTGTAGAATATATTTAGTATCCGGCTCGCTATACCGGGTTGCGTTAACTGTCTCTAGTAGTGTAGAATATATTTAGTATCCGGGTCGCTATACCGGGTTGGGTGAACTGTCTCTAGTAGTGTAGAATATATTTAGTATCCGTGTCGCTATACCGGGTTGGGTGAACTGTCTCTAGTAGTGTAGTATATATTTGGTATCCGGGTCGCTATACCGGGTTGGGTTAAAACTGTCTCTAGTAGTGTAGAATATATTTAGTATCCGGGTCGCTATACCGGGTTGGGTTAAAACTGTGTCTAGTAGTGTAGAATATATTTAGTATCCGGGTCGCTATACCGGGTTGGGTTAACTGTCTCTAGTAGTGTAGAATATATTTAGTATCCGGGTCGCTATACCGGGTTGGGTTAACTGTGTCTCGGAGTGTAGAATATATTTAGTATCCGGGTCGCTATACCAGGTTGGGTTAAAACTGTGTCTAGTAGTGTAGAATATATTTAGTATCCGGGTGCTATACCAGGTTGGGTTAAAACTGTGTCTAGTAGTGTAGAATATATTTAGTATCCGGGTCGCTATACCGGGTTGGGTTAACTGTCTCTAGTAGTGTAGAATATATTTAGTATCCGGGTGCTATACCGGGTTGCGTTAACTGTCTCTAGTAGTGTAGAATATATTTAGTATCCGGGTCGCTATACCGGGTTGGGTTAACTGTCTCTAGTAGTGTAGAATATATTTAGTATCGTATATAATGCTCATTATAACTTTTTGATCTAAATATTGACAATATGCCTCAGCATCATAGTCAAGAAGTTTACTCTGCTTACTATACCGTTTACATAAAGTTCGATTGTCAAGTGCTGGTATAGTTTTTTGGTGTTTTGTAATTTTTTAATTTCTATTGATATTTTCAACACGCTCTTTGTTGTCATTGGGATCAACAAACATTGATGTTTATTTCATTTAGTCTTTTAGTTTAGTAAAACAGGCAAAAATTATTGATTCCGTACTTCTGTACGAGTGTGGCTAGTACTAGAAGTATGTGCAATTTAGGTAGAGTTTCATAAATGTGCCCACCTGGCATTTAATATGCATTGAACTACTACTGTTGGTGTTTCTTTCCCATGGATTTCACACAACAGTTTGTGCTCAGCGGTGTGCAGCTGATTTTTTATTTCAACTACCAGATTAAAACATAAAAACAAATAATTAGCTAGAAACTGGCCATATGAAACACTTGTTTTGCAAATCTTTTTGACCGCCAATTTAGTGAGATGTGTGTACATGAACGAAATGTTGAAACAAACATGTGCTTTGCAGCAATTTGATGTTTTGTCAACCATAACCAGTGTTATGCTGTTCTTACAGTGAACTGACTGAGTGGAACACTACAAAGCAGTGATAGGCCATACTGGCTGCTATCGACCACAAAAGCCCATCAAATGGCAATCAACAAGATCTAGAATGGAATATATATGCTACCAGCCTTGCTTCAATGATGCCATTGTGAAGTGCGCTAGCAACTACCCTTCTGGACCATTGCTGCTTTTATGCCTAGACTAATAGCATACGAGTTGCTGAAGTAAATTAATGTCAGCTTATAAAACCCGTTCTATCATGTCCACAGTACATTGCCTTCACTAGTGCATTACTGGGTTTTAATTAGTTTTTTGCCGCACCTGTAACCCATTTCCAATGCTGATAAGGCAGCTATATGGGGCAATGTATATTTTCCCACAAGCTAATGTGCATGACTCAATTTTTTAGCTATTGGTCAAACATTTAACATTGACGTTTCATTGTATGTAAAAATATTGACTCCACAATACAGCCCAATATAGCTTTTATACATTCGTTTTTATGTTCATTGCAAGAGACCTTACAAGATTGCTGTTTGAGCTCAAAAAGCAAACGTGGGAAATACTGTTATTATTATAAAAACCAAAAAGGTAGTGTCTACACTATTAGGATACAGTTAGAATACAATAGAATCAGAAATTATTCTGCGCAGTGCATTTGCAACAACTTTTGTTCGAAACCATATATTTTAAAACAATGCTTGAAATTTCATCTTAGTGAACAAAAAATATCGGTTAACTGCAGTTACAAAGAAAACATGACACATTAAATAACACATTCTTCAGTTTGTGACAGTTAATCAAGGGGGCCGTTCATTCAATATATATTTGCAGTGTGGTCTATGTTTATCCCACTATGCGGTGTGTCAGTCATAGCGGTTGGTAATCACAACCATTGTGCTTCCTTCTCATAGCTGACCCCTGCCGTACACAAAATGTGAAGCTAACATCATCGACCTTGTGCATCGATGCTTAGAGAATGACAACCTGGCTTGCATTTGATAAAAAATTTTTTCCATCAATTAGCACAGACAAACTGCTGCGAAAGTCAATGGGATAAAGACTGAAATATTTCCTCAAATACAAGTGTTAAAAGCTGGAGAGGTTAAAACACAAAAACAAAAAGCTACTTGATGGCAGTTAGAACAAATCTTTGGGATGATTGGAATCTGATTAAAACAGAGGGCCTATGCCCTCCTTTTATTCTTCCCCTTCCCTCCACCACCAAATTGTTTCATGATTTATCATCACATAAACGAAAAATTTTGTTCTTGGTATATTATCAAAAGCCCTTGACTTGAACTATACTGTATGTGCGTGGCTCCCTAATTGTTTTTTTTTTATGTTGTTTCTACAAAACCTCAAAACTCGCTATGATACCAGTGGCAACACTGAAAACTGAGCAATAGGTAATATAGCAATAATGAGAAACTAGCCTTGGAACAACGCAAGATTCACTCAGCTTCAACAGATTTACACAATCTTTGGATACTGTTGAAGTTGAACAAACCTCATATGCATAAGAGGCAAAATAAATGAAATGTAACATATTTTTTGATCTGCTGCTGCACATTTCATTATTGTACTGCTATACTAGCTTTACTGAACACTACAGGTTCAGCACCAACAATCAGTCAACCAGCGATGTTGATTGTAATTTTGGAACTGAGTTTGTAGAAAGGGAAAAAATAATGCTTCACTGCTGTATAAATAAAACATGCTACACATGCCCAGCATAAACATGTTCAAAACTACAATTACGCAGTCTATCACTAAATATGTATATACTATTGAAGCCGTTTGTTTTAACGTGAATGGAATTTTTGAGTTAATTATAGGTAAACTGGTTTTCAATTAATTCATAAACACTGCGTAATGATTCATTGAGCTTTGATAGAAGGAGCTTGTCAAGTCTGAACATTTGTTGGAAGTGTCATTCAGAATTTTAGCAGAAAGCAATAGAGCAGTCAGAACACACTCACAGGCGTATAACAAATGCAAGCTCATTACCTGAGGCATATAAGGTTTTATTGAGACAGCTAAAGTTTATTGAAAGGCCAGAAGTATTACATAAGAACTTTCCACGTTATGTATAAATCATGAATTCTTCACTGGAACAAGTTAAGCAACTGTGTTTACTGTCATCTCTGAGATCAAAAAATTTTCATGCAGAGTAATTACCTCAATGCTATTTATAGCTTGATGAGATGTCATGTGAATGACTACCAAAAGTATAGAGGTAAGGTGTGGTAACCTGGCAGACACTGGAGACATTTTTACAAGTTTGCATCGGCGGACATTTGTAATAAGCTAAAAAATCTACTTGCCATTTGATGTTGGTTACTTGCATATTGTGAAAGAAAACTCCTTTGGGCAATTTTTAAGAAACTCAAGTTATAGACAACATTAACAACCACTTCCGTACAACAAGTGGGTCTTACAATATTTAAAATCAGCTTATCTTAGATGCAGTCAGTATAACGAGAGCACCTTGATGATGAATTTATGTTACCCATGACATACGAGCAGATCAATCCGAATGACAAATGGGGTGACAAATCTTATCAACCATTGACTGAATGCTGCCGCACACAAGGCATTATAGCGCACAATTGCCAACCTGATGGTGTAGCACGGTCAATTCACTTTTCCTACAGCAGGGTTTGTCACGCTTGATCGCACTCAATGATAACGGTAGTACACGCTTGATCCTCACCTAACCAGTACAATGTCTCTATTGCACGCCTTAACTCAACGCTTCAGAATGAATATTCATGCCCTTACATATGCTGTGTGTTCTGTAAAACTGGTAGTCAGCAAATTTTGCTGGCTTTCTTGCTTCTCTCCTGGGTTGATCACAGTTTGCACTGGTTTCTGGTCTGGGTGGTAGTGGGGGCCACTCGCTAGTGTCGAGGTTCTGTCGCTCATTGTTTTGTGGAGTGGGGGTGCTGTCGAGGGGCGCCGGGGTCCTACACTCGGGTGGGGGCGTCTACTCTGACTGTGTGGTGGTGGCTGGTATGTCTTGTAGTGGTTCTACCGGGGTTACTGTTGGTAAGTGGTTATCGGCCCTTCTCAATGCTCTTTCCAGCTCTCTAAATACCTCTGTGGTGGGTTCTTCCAAGGGTGTCGGGTGCTCAGGCGTTCGTATCGGGGGGCGTCGTGTTAGATAGGCTCCCCACATGTTGGGTCGTACTGCCCACTCTCTACTGGATGGTGCTCTCCCGATCGTCTCTTGGCAGGAGCGGTAGTGTTTTAACCTTCGGCAGTTCTGGGTGAACCCTTGCCCATCTCGTTCCAAATGGTATGTGTGGTTCGGGTAAGCTTGTATGATGGTGTAGGGGCCGACGTAACTCGGTTGGAGTTTAGGGTTGCCCCCCTTTACGCGGCGTTTATTTTCCATCACTACCAGGTCTCCTCCTGTGAACCTCAGTGGTTCGTCTCCTTCTTCCTGCCATATTCTGCTCTGTAGGTTGCGAACGTACTCATGGGCGGCAGCCAGGTTCGCCTGTGTGCGCAGGGTGTGTTCGGTGATGGTAGCTTGATCCAGCGTGGGTGCGTTTCTGGTGAGTTGGTCTGGAAGCCGCACCTCTCTGCCCATCATGAGGAAATTTGGTGTTTCACCAGTGGTGGAGTTGGGGGTTGCCCTGCACGCCTGCATTATTTGGGGCAGCAGGACGTCCCACTCGTCTTGCCCCTTGGTAAGGATTAGTGCCCGGAGGGCATCACCTAGTGTCCTATTTTGGCGCTCGACCATTCCATTTCCTTGGGGGTGGTAAGGTGTGGTGCGCGTCTTGCGCACGCCCTACAAGGTGCATAGTTCCTCCAGCAGGGTCGACTCGAATTGTGCCCCCTGGTCAGTATGGAGTTGCTCAGGCAGCCCCCAGTAGCTGAAGACTCGTTCGTCCAAAGTGGCAGCCACTGTGGGAGCAGTGGCGTCGGGTATGGCAATTGCATCCTGCCACCGAGTAAAGTGGTCGGTGAGGACTAAAATCCACCGGTTCTTCCGACTGGTGAGAGGCAGGGGGCCCACCAAGTCCACTGCGAGCTTCTGGAAAGGACGTCCTGCGTAGAGTCTCTGTCCTTCTGGAGGGGCAGCTTTCTTGCTTTTCTTGGCAACTTGACAAACCTCGCAACACTTTACTAGTCGTCGTACCATTGCGGACATGCCGGGCCAGTACCAGTCCAGCATGACACGGTTCCTGGTACGGTTGATGCCGGCGTGGGCTAGCTTGTGGGTTTCCCACACGGTGTTCTCACGCCACGAAGGGGGCAGACGGTGCAATACTTCGTTCGTCCTTGGTGATCCAAGCGAAGCGTCAGTACTCCGTTGGGCCTTATACACAGGCGCTCCCTTCGGTCATGCAGAACTCGTAGCTCCGTGCTGCCTTCCTCTAGCTCCTGGCGGGGTACAGGCTCCTGTTCTTGGACTGCCTGGTACATGCGGCTCACGGTGGTTACCTTCCCTCTGGGCCTGGACTAGCTCTCTAGTGCTGTGAGCGGGGTCAGTGATGGTCAGGTGTACTTGTGTCTGTTCGTATTCTGCGGCAAGGTCGGCGTGGGATGGTCCCCCATCGCGTCGTTCAATGGCATTACACTGCCGGCAGTCCACGCATTGATCTTGTCGGCTGAGCCCGTCTGCATTGGCGTGACGAGGTCCTGCTCAGTGCTCCAACTGGTAGGTGAACTCTGCCAGTATCTTGAGCCAACGAGCAATTTGGTTGCAGGGTTTCTTGCGGCGGCACAACCATCGGAGGGGGGCGTGGTCCGTTCTCAAACGAAATTTTCTGTCGTACAGATAGGGCCGGAAGTGCTTCACGGCTTTCACCACTGCCAGGAGCTCTCGCCTGGTTACACAGTAATTCCGCTTCGCTGGAGCCAGGGTTTTACTATAGTATGCGATCACTTGCTCTCTGCCTTCCTGTTCCTGTGATAGTACTGCTCCCAGTCCCACGGCGCTGGCGTCCGTGTCCAGAATATAGGTGAGTGTGGGGTCGGGGTACCCTAGGATAGGGGCCTGGCTTAGACGTGACTTGAGGTCCTGGAATGCCCTCCTTTCGTCCTCTCCCCACTTCCATGGGACTCCTCTCCCCGTCAAGACGGTTAGTGGCTTGGCTATTGTTGCGTACTCGGGGATGTACTGGCGGTAATAGCCGGCTGTACCTAGGAGGGCTTGGAGGGCTTTCGTGTCTCAGGGCTCCTCCCATTTTGTGACGGCCTCTACCTTTCCGGGGTCGGTAGCTACTCCTTCCGAGCTCACGACGTGTCCTAAGTACCTCACTTTCTGGCTTAGCAGTTCACACTTTGAGGGTTTGACCTTCAGGTCGGCCTGTTGTAGTCGGCCCAGCACCTCTCCTAGTCTATGTAGATGCGTCTGGAAATCTGGGGCGATTACAATAACATCGTCCAGATATAGTAGCAGTGTTTTCCAGTGCAAGCCCTTTAGTACTCTTTCCATTAGGCGCTGGAATGTGGCCGGTGCTGAGGGGAGTCCGAAGGGGAGGACTTTCCACCTCCATAGGCCGCTTCGGGTAATAAAGGCCGATTTCTGTTGGGCGTCTGGATCCAGGGGTACTTGCCAGTACCCACTGGTGAGGTCCAGTGTGGAGAAGTACCGGCTGCCAACCAGTGCGTCCAGGGAATCATCGATCCTAGGGATCGGATAGGCATCTTGGCGGGTGGCGTCGTTCAGCTTTCTGTAATCTACGCATTATCTCCAAGAGGAGTCTTTCTTTCGCACCAGAACGACGGGTGAACTCCAGGCACTGTCGGCGGGTTCGATCAAATCCTTTGCCAACAGATCTTTGACTTGTCGTTCCGCTTTGGCCTCTTTCTCTGCTCCGAGGCGGTGTGGGGGACAGCGTATGGGTCGGGTCCCTGGCGCCACAGGGATTGAGTGCTCAGCCAAGTGCGCGCGCCCAATGTCCCCGTCGTCCTTACTGAACACGGTTTGGTATCGTGTGAGCAGCTCGTGGAGTTGCCTCTCTTCTTCTGCATTGCTGCAGCCCTGTCGGGCCTGTGAAAACAGCGCCCGCAAGTGAGGAGGCAGGTCATGATTCTTCGTGGTTTCTGGTGGTGGCAGCGAGGCGTCTGGTTGGACTTCTTCTGGTCCTACTCCCGTAAACGTCCCGATCACCTCTCCTGCTGGGACGCGAATACTCTCGGGGGAGGTGTTAAGACATTTCACTAGTACCCTTCCTTGGTGGTCAGGTGCGTTAATGCTGGTAGCTAGCATTAGGCCGCCTTCTATACTTTCGATGATGCCTTGTGGACAGGGCTCTCTGCTGGTGAGGTGACACCATATGGCGGTTTCTGCTAGTGGGGGAAGGTAGGTGTCCTTCTGGACTTGCACTTTCGACACTAAGTCTCTCCCGTGCCTGTCGGTGCACGTAAGCTCTTTGTCTTGGACTCTCAGTATCGGCTGGTCAAACCCTATTTGACAATTCTGGTTGGAGAGGAAGGGCATGCACAAAATCACGTCCTCATTGATTTGACTTACTACGAAATGTCTCCTCGTAGTGAATGTGTCTGATCCTCCCAGAGAGGGTGAGTAAGCTGTAGAATGGCAGCCGTGTGCCATCCACCATCAGTCCGTGCGAGTCATACTGCTGCAGGTGTTGTTGGACTTTAGAGGGGAGTTGGTCATAGACTCGCTTTGCCAGCAGGTTGGTATTACAACCGGTGTCTATGAGATAGGTGACTGCTCCGCACTCTACTTTTCCTGGCATATAATAACTGGACTTATAGGGCCTCTCCACTTGGTTCAAGTGTATAGGCTTGGGGTGACTTATTTCAGATCGGCTCTGGTCCGGCTTCTATGGTCGGGGCGTACTGTCCCTTTGTCCTCCTTCTCTTTCTACTGGGCGGGGTTCTTCTTCTTTGTCTTCGTCTGCCAACGGGTGGAACCGGTTGGTTAGGTGGACGGGTGGTGGACCAGCCCTAGGGCTGGGGGTGTGGGTGTGATGCGTTCTTTGTTGGATTTTTGCCCTTGTGCAGCTAGCTGGGGGCCCTACTACTGCGGGCCGAGCCCGTTTCCCTGTCTTGCAGTCCAAGGGGCGGTTTTGCATTGGCTGCGCAGGTGTCCTGTCAGCTGGCAACCCCAACAGCGTTTGGGTGGGCCTTCCTGAGGTTTCTGCTTTAATTCTGCCACTTCCTTGCTTAGCGCCTCCACTGTTTTTAACAGTTTGGCGATGGGGTCCTCCACTTCCTGACAGGAGGCTTCATGAGAGAGGATCCATGAAGCTTTCCAGGGATCCCTCAAGTACCGTCCGAACGTTGGAATGTGGCATAGCCTGATGCTGGATTTGTAAGTAATCGTTACCCGCCCTTATTGCTTCTTCTAGGGTGGTGGGCCGGATGACTAACAAGTGTCGTTGTAAGTAGGCGTGGCCCAAGGTACTCTGAAATGTTTGGAGGGTTAGCTCTATTCTATTCCTCTGGGAGAGTTCCTCGTAGGCTGCCTCTACTAGACGCTCTACAGTGACCGCGTGTTCTCGAAGCGTGTCCCTTGGATGCTTCCGATACCCTGCTAGTTTATTCTGCGCCTCTGTTCATGTGAGCCCGAAGCTGGCTTGCAGTGTCTCTATGATGGCTTGTTGGGTCGGTCCACGCCCACATTGTTCTGCTTTTCCTGTTAGTGCATGGCGGAGATGAATTGTGGCTTCCTCAGGAGTCCACCGATTCTTTCCGGCCACTTCTTCGAATCGTTGGACGAAGTAATGCACGTCGCCTTCTCCGTCGAAGTGGGGCACCTTGAACTTGTTCCTCGAATTTGAGGTTGTCATTCTCTCTAGGATGTCTGTCAGTGTACCCATGATCTGTAGAGAGGAACCCTCTCAATCTGAGCTGACTGCTCTCCGTCTGTATGACATCGTTAAGACTGGGCTCTTGCTTTCGGGAGGTCGGGATCTTTCTGTGGGCCCTTCAATCCCACTGCTGCCACCAATGTACAGGAATTTGTGTCTGGGTGGTAGCCACCTGTACACACTCCCGACGTGCTCTACTGTTGCCCAAGTCTACTCACAATAATCTGCTATTATTGTCTGGAGAGCATCTACTGGTTTGTGCAATTATGGGTGCGGCCGAATCTGGCGTGTATGTTTGCTGGCAGTGGACAATAATTATTGGGTAATTATTGGCTGCGTCCGAACATGGTCATGTCCGACAATAATTGTGCTGCAATATTCGTTTAGTTTATAGTTTGTTGCGAACTGTGACTTGTGACAATACTCGTGCCGAGTTATTGTCTAGTTTATAGTTTGTTTCGAACTGTGGCTGCAGGCAATAATTAGGCAGGAATTATTTGCAGCCGAATCTTGACTCAGTCGAGATCGACAATAACCTCACTGTAATTATTGTTGTCTAACTTGTTGGATTCCCCGAATCCGAATTTGATAAGAGCCGAACTATTAGTGCACTAGGCGTTGTGTTGTAATCCTCACCTCAGGTGAGGGGATACACAGTGATAGGGCGAACCGTTCTCACTTTCCACCTTAGCTTCGTGCTTGCTAATAGTCGACCTGGTCAGCGCTTGTAGTTTTGATGCTCCTAGCTGTGCTTGCTTCTGAGAGAGAGAATCATCTGAGAGTCAGGCTAACTCTGAACTTTATTGCATTAACAGCAGTTTAAATACAGGGAAGGTGGGTACACATTACAAACCACGCCTGAGTAAAATATTGGTGAAAGCCACGCCTTGCCCTTACATCAGCACCCAAATTGTAATAACTAAAAACGTGGAAAAATATAATAAGTTGTAGTAAATAATTAGTTGGTACAAGGTAGAACGCACTAAATGGTATCGTAGGCACATGTAAACAATAGAACCTTGCACAGACATAGACAGTGTGTAGCGAGTAGACATAAATGTAGAGAGTGAGTTATTTCGGAGATAAAAGCTTAACTCGTAGACAAAGGAAATACAACAATGAGATACAAGCTCAGTCGGTAATTGCGAGAGAGTGTCTTACTGAGTAGATAATAATAATAAAATAGGAGAAGGTACTGGCGTCCCTCTCAATAAATATATATTTTTGTTGTTGCTGTTACTATTATAATTATTATTATATTGTTAATTAATTAGTACTGTGACGGACGGCGGCCATATTTAACCAGTATGACACTCTATGCACGCACTCAATGACTATTCACTCTATGCACATTATACATTTATTTTACTAATTTACCTTGCACACAATTTTATATGTAACACATGTGAATGCACTCAGCCGTAGCTGCAAGGCCAGCCTATCTTTTATATACTTATTCTTATTTGTCTAGCCTTTCTTAACAGGCGTGTCTTACAACTTTCCTTTGTCCTTGTTTGTTTACATATTTATCGGTTATGTAACTCCTTTTATAAATAGCCGTGTTAAGGCAACAATAAAGCAGAGTCAGGTTGCCCCACTCTCAGAAGTTTCTTTGTTCTCTAACAATAATAACTTCACAGCGCTAGTACATGCTCGTACACCGAATGCTCTATTACTCGAGTAGTAATATATAAGCAGATCAGCCTGAACCTCTGCTGGCCGAACCTAGCTCTGACTAGTTCGCCTTCAAAGTTCGGTCACTGAACTGCACTCTGCAGAATAGTGCGAACCTCTGCTGGCCGAACCTAGCTCTGACTAGTTCGCCTTCAAAGTTCGACCTCTGCCTTGCACATTGAAACAAGCTAACGCAGCCGGCAGCTAGACTAGTAAAATAGGAATGGTTACACACCATTCCCAAGGATACTAGTCGACCTGTGGGAGGGTTGTATTGCTCAGCGATAGACATAGTTGCCAACTCAGTTCGGGAAGTTGTGCAGGTAGGCCGAGCTACCAACTCACACAGTGAAATCCTGCACATTGGTGGCAGCAGTGGGATTGGAGACACCCACAAGCAGAACCCGACTGAGCGATGGCACAGAGAAGGAGAGCGCTCAGCATCGACCGAGAGGAGCCATCCGGCATGCAGATGATGAACACCCTCACTCACATCTTGGACAGGATGACCATGACCTCGACCAGAAGCAAGTTCAAGGTGCCGCAGTTCGACGGCACAGGAGAAGTAGACTACTTCTTGCAGCGGTTCGGAGAAGTGGCTAACGCCAACCAGTGGCAACCAGATGACCAAGTGATACACTTAAGGCAAGCCTTGACAGGCAAGGCCGAACAGTGTGGAAGAGGAGAGACGGTGGAGGAGGTGACCATGAAGCTGAGAGCTACCTTTGGGCTCACACGTTCCGAAGCACAGGCAAAACTACTGAGCTACAGACGGACGACCAGGGCCAGCCTGAGAGATCATGCGACCACCGTGGAACGCCTCATCAAGGCTGCCCACAACAACCTTCCCAGACAGAACCAAGAGGAGCTGGTGCTCCAGACGTTCCACAGCACGCTGGGACACACTTACCTACAGCGACATCTGCTAGCTGTTCGCCCCCAGAGCTTGGAGGAGGCGATACAAGCAGGCAACGAGTTTCTGCAGGTTCCACACCAGCCACTAGGAGGACCACACGTTCGGACAGTGGAGACCGACCTCTACGACTTAGCACCAACCCCACCTGGAGAGACTGCTCGTTCACAAGAGGTGCAAGACCCTCTTACGCAGCTCCTCCGCACGGTGGAAGGACTAAGCAGGGAGGTAGCGGACCTCAGAACAAGGAAGAAGGAAGAGATTCCCAAGAGATGCTGGGGTTGCCAGCAGGTTGGACACCATCGGAAGGCATGCAAGACTGCTCCATGGCCCAGCCACCAGGGAAACGACTACCGCCCGCAGCAGTAGGGAGGCCTACTGGCTGCGCACGGGCACCTCAAGAGAAGGCGCAGGCACCTCCGAAGAAGCGGGACCAAGCACGACGGGTGACTCCTACTTTGGACCTCCTGACCAGTCCTCCGATCGCTTTACACAACCGATTCTCCAGTCTGTCGACACTCGACAGCCCTGTCACACTGGAATCGGATAGCGAGGAGACTTTCAAGCAGCAGGAATCAACCAGGCCCAAAAAGAAGGACAAGCAGACCCAGACGCCACCACCCAAGGAGGAGCGGTTCACACCCAAGCCTGTAAACCTTCAGTCAAACCAAGTGGAGCAACCTTACAGCTCCAGCTACTACCTGCCAGGGCGGATAGAGGGAGAAGCAGTCACACACCTCATCGACACGGGATGCAACACCAACCTGTTGGCAAAACGCGTCTTTGACCGACTACCCTCTCACCTACAGCAGGCTCTACAGCCGTATGACTCGCACGGTCTCATGGCAGATGGAACGAGGCTACCCTTTTACGGATTGCTAACCCTGAAAGGACGAATACGGCATGTCAAGTTCACCGAGACCTTCGTGGTGAGTCAAATCAACGAGGATGTCATTCTCGGGATGCCATTTCTGACGAGCCAGGAATGCCAGCTAGGGTTCGACCGACCTGTATTGATGATACAGGGGAGAAAGCTGGCCTGCACAGATCGGCATGGAAGGAGCCTTGTCTCAAAAGTACAAGTTCGGCAAGACACCAGTCTGCCCCCACAGACGGAGGTCACCATACCCTGCCACCTGAGTGCCAGGGAAACCTGTCCTCAGGGAGTGATAGAGAGCCTGCAGGGTGGGTTACCGATTGCCACGAGTGTCAACCGGCCGGACGCAAGAGGAAGAGTGTTGGTACGATGCTTAAACCCAACACAGGACACGCTGAGGCTGTCAGCAGGAGAAGTGATTGGCACCTTCACCGGAGTAGATGAAGGTGGAATCCAGACGTTGAACGAGCCCAGGAAGACAGACGAGCGAGCAGCGACAGGAGGAAGAGTACCCCCCCACCTGCAAGAACTCTTTGACAAGGCCAAGAGAGGGTGTCAGACACCCCAGCAGGAAAGACAGCTCAAAGGGTTACTGCTCCAGTACCAGACGGTGTTCAGCAGCCACAACGGGGACCTGGGCGGAACCACACTGGCCGAACACTCCATTCCCACCATAGAAGGAGCTCGACCAATCAGGTGCCCCCCCCATCGGCTGGGACCCGAAAAGGAAGCAGAGGCGGAAAGGCAAAACAAGGTCCTTCTGGAGAAGGACTTGATAGAGCCAGCAGATGGAGCGTGGAGTTCCCCCGTTGTTTTGGTCAGGAAGAAGGACGACTCGTGGCGGTTCTGTGTCGATTACAGGCGACTGAACGACATTACCAAGTAAGACGCTTACCCCATCCCCCGCATAGACGAGTCTCTGGACGCCTTGGCCGGTAGCAAGTACTTCACAACGCTGGATCTTACCAGCGGGTACTGGCAAGTGCCTCTGGACGCAGACGCTCGGGACAAGTCGGCCTTCACTACACGCAGTGGACTGTGGAAGTGGAAGGTGCTCCCCTTTGGATTAACGTCGGCTCCCGCCACCTTCCAAAGGCTGATGGAGAAAGTGTTGAAGGGTCTACACTGGAAGACACTGCTGCTGAATCTCGATGATGTCATCATCATCGCCCCGGAGTTCGAGACACACCTGCAAAGGCTCGGAGAAGTATTGGAACGCCTACAGCAAGCCAACCTGAAAGTGAAACCCTCCAAGTGTGAGTTGCTTCAGAAGGAAGTGAAGTATCTGGGCCACGTGGTGAGCGCCCAAGGAGTAGCCACCGACCCAAGCAAGGTCGAAGCGGTAAGAAAGTGGGAAGCACCTAGAGAGGTGAAGGAACTGCAGGCATTCCTCGGGACGGCTGGATACTACCGACAGTATCTATCAGACTATGCAACCATAGCCAAGCCGTTGACAGTACTCACCGGAAAGGAGATGCCATGGAAATGGGGAGGAGAGGAACAGGCAGCGTTCGACCAGCTCAAGGCACGACTAACGCAGGCTCCTGTGCTAGGATACCCCGACCCCAGTCTACCCTAAACTCTCGACACTGACGCCAGTGCAGTAGGAGTCGGCGCGGTGTTATCGCAGGTCCAGGAAGGAAAGGAGAGAGTGATAGCCTATTTCAGCAAGACCCTAGCGCCTGCTGAAAGAAATTACTGCGTCACTCGGAAAGAACTGTTGGCAGTGATCAGAGCGGTCAAGCACTTCCGCCCCTACCTCTACGGACGGGAATTCAAGCTCAGGACCGACCACGCCTCCCTACGCTGGCTGTGTCGACAGAAGGAGCCGTCGAATCAGATCGCCCGTTGGTTGGAAACGCTAGCTGAGTTTCGTTATAAACTGGAACTCAGAGCAGGAGTACGCCACGGGAATGCTGATGGGCTCAGTCGCCAAGGTGTGTGCACGGACTGTCGGCAATGCAGCTCAATTGAGCGGAGAGACGGAGGGCCCTCACACGCAGAGCTCGCTCAGGAAGTCCAGTCGGCCCCGCCAAAGAAGGAGAGAGTCAACATTGCGGTGACCAACCCAATGCAGACCACCAGGGACTTGGCTAAAGAGCAGCAGGAAGGAGAAACTTAGGGGGATAGGCTCCCTGAAGTATCTCCATAACAGGCGGCAGTGGGGCCGTGAGGCTCTGGAGACACATTAAATCTTTCTATAGCGCTGTGGGAGGGAGCTGAAGGCCCACTGTGTCTCGAATCCTGAATTAACAGGATACTGTGGTACCGTCTAGTCGGCTCGACTGTAGGTCGTAAAATACTACAGCGAGTGGTACGTGGATGATAGTCCACACCTAGCCAGCGTGGAATGGCAGAGTTAAGTCCATATCCTGGAACGCTGGTGAACAGGCAAGGCTGGTGAAAACGGTCAAAGTTCATATACCCATAGCAAAGTGGGGTATGGATCAGACCGTCGGTTACCTCTGGGGGCCTAACCCGCTCTAACAGATCAAGGTGATCGCTATCGACTGGGTCACCGGCCGGTTGGTTCGCATATGCAGTAAATCCCTTAGGGTTGCGCGACCAGCTCAATGTACAGTCAGGCCCTAGTAAGCCAAAAGCGAATGCGTTAGTAGGCGAGCTAGGAGGAAAGGTACTCAGCCTAGGCTGCGCCCACGACTCCAAGGTGAGGTGGGAGGCCGAAGAGTATAAGCGGACCAGTGGCTCGGATCTACGCCGAAGTGAAGCGGCCGGGAAGCATATCCGAAAGAGAGCTGGCAGAAGGAGAGCTGGAGTTGAGGACCCTGTATGAGAGACGGGAGGCCATGAGTATTCGGCCGGATGGCATACTCACCATCAAGCTCGCTCACCCCACCAAGCCAAAGCAGTGCGTGATCTGCCCCCCCCCAGCAGGAGAACACATGTTGTCTGGGATACACACAATATGGCTCACACAGGGATACACCGAACCAGACAACGAATCCTCTTGGATTGGTACTGGCCGGGTATCTCTCCGTTGGTGAGGAGACTCATCAAAGACTGTGAGGTGTGTCAGGTGGCAAAGAATGGCAGGAGGACAGAGAACCCCGGAAGGCAGCGAATGTACGCAGGATGCTCCTTTCAGAAGTTGGCAGTCGACCTGGTCGGCCCCTTGCCACTGACGAAGAGGAAGAACCGCTGGGCCCTGGTCTTAACTGACCACTTCACCCGCTGGCAAGATGCCATTGCACTACCAGACGCGACGGCCCCCACGGTTGCCACAGCGCTCGACGAGCGAGTATTCGCATACTGGGGACTACCCGAACAGCTGCACTCGGATCAAGGAGCGCAATTTGAGTCGGTGCTCTTGGAGGAACTATGCAGTCTCTGGGGAGTAAAGAAGACCCGTACCACACCGTACCACCCACAAGGAAATGGAGTCGTGGAAAGGCAAAACCGCACTCTGGGAGACGCCCTCCGCACGCTAATCCTGACGAAGGGACAAGACGAGTGGGACAGCCTACTCCCCCAGATTATGCGGGTATGCAGAGGTACCCCCCACTCAGCCACTGGAGAGACGGCCAACATGATGATGATGGGACGAGAAATACGCCTTCCCGACCAGCTGACGGGGACACCCCCCTCACTGGACCCCCAGAACATTACTGAGTATACGGCCGAAATCCAAGAGAATCTGCAGAAGGCGCACAACTATCTCAGAGAGCGCCAGCAAGAAATAAGGAGCCAGGAGAGTGAGGAACCCCACGTGTTCCAGAAAGGAGAATTAGTGGTGCTGGAAAACAAGCGCAGAGTCAAGGGAAGCAACCCCAAGCTCCAGCCACGATTCGTCGGACCATACCAAGTCGCCGAGGTATTTCCGAATCATACGTATAAGCTAGAGAGGAATGGACAATGGTCAATCCAGAACGGCCAACGACTACAGTCCTACCGCACCTGCGAGGAGCCTGTAGGGCGGGCACCCACGTGTCGGGAGCCAGCTCTGATGCCAAACATGAAGGGAGCCAGGAGAGGTCGGCCACCCAAGAAGAAGCACTTCCCAGCAGGGCCAGACGAAGCAGTCGCCCCATTGCCGATGCCACTACATTGGATAGAGAGGCCACCCACCCATGAAGAGCGTGCGCCAACACCTCTACCCACGTACGAAGAACGTGCGCCGACACCCCTACCCACCAATGAAGCGGAACCCCCAGCGGTAGTCACCGAAGAGAGGAGGGTGCCAGAGAGCACCGACACCATAGAGGAAGAAACGTTGCCGATAGAAGAGGAGCAACAGCCAGCGGAGGAAAGAAGGAACGGGACACCTCCCCCCGAGGTCACCAGAAGGTCAACAGTGACCCCTGACCTAGATGTCAACGAGTGGCCACCACTCAACCCCACAGGAACGACAGCCTCCCCATTAAACCGGCCTACGAGGGAAAGGAATCGACCAAAGAGATTCAATGACTATCAGTGTTATCAAGCAGAAGGTCGCCCTAGCCCGAAAAAACCAACTGGCCAAGCCCAAGGAGGAGAGAGAGACGAGACGCCCGGAGACACCAACCCAACCAGCAAGATGACAAAAAATTGCGAGGAAAACGGTTGGGTACTGGTAAAAAGAAAGAAGAAATGGAGGAGCTACGATCAGAAACAACAAAAGAGTGCAGACGAAAAAATTAACGAAACACATGGGGAGATAAACCCCACTGACGATCTACACACATGCCCCGCCATACCAGGTAATAGAGCGCCAGTATCCGAAGTTGCGCAGGAGGAAACAACCCCAAGGAAACCGTCGATGAAAACTCCCAAGTAACCGCGGAATTACGTCACCCAGAACTCGTCACGTGGGAGGCAATACTGAGAGAACACGTGAGAAACAGAGCCAATAAAGTTGAAGACAGGACCCGCCATCATTCATTACTCAACCAGCCGCAGGAAGAGCCACACACAACAAACAACGAACAGCTGGAATTGTTATTCGAAAGGATGGAAATGCTAGCCGAACAGTACAACCAGTTCGACGTTGTATCCACCACGGAGAATGAGCTACCAGAGGGTTCAATGCAGACGCTGACACAGGCACTCGAGGACACCATTAGGCTAAACCAAGTCGACATCACAGACGAACCGACCGAGCCAATAACCGCCAAGTCGAGGGAAATCTGGGTCAGTGGTGCAACACACTGGAAGATCAAAGCGGCAATAGAAGAAAAAGATGAAGGAATATGGCGATGCAAGGAGTGCGGATATGAGGAAGACAGGCAGAAGGTAGAGGCCCACGTTCGGCAACACTACACGTTCTTTTTCTGCCTGTGTGGTCAGAAGGACTCATGCATAGACGCCATCCGCCAACATGTCCACGCCCAAGACAGAGCAGTCGAGCATGGAGGGAAGAACAGGCCCATATACGAAGTCGACGCAGCCAGGTATGAGGAACTTTGCAGCACCATGGAATGGTCGACACCCCCACCATTCGGCATACCGACCCCCCAAATAGAGGTAAAACTACCCCCCCCTCAAACACACAGACGTCTAACACCACCTAGGTTGACAACTGCCGACCGACGGAGACGAGCTACCCCCGCAAGAAGGAGGAGCGAAGGGAGGTCGATGAAGATACGAGAGAGCAGGAGACAGAGAGACCGAGCTAGACAATTAGATGAATACCGGAAGGAGTTCCACCGCAGGACGTACGACGCCCTCAAGCTACTAAGACGAGCGGAGGCTATAAAAGAGAAGATGAGAAGGGAACACCCCTAAGGAAACACACCAACACCGCCGACCTTGTTTTATTGGCCACCATCGCCAATGGGGCGGAGTGTGTGACGGACGGCGGCCATATTTAACCAGTATGACACTCTATGCACGCACTCAATGACTATTCACTCTATGCACATTATACATTTATTTTACTCATTTACCTTGCACACAATTTTATATGTAACACATGTGCATGCACTCAGCCGTAGCTGCAAGGCCAGCCTATCTTTTATATACTTATTCTTATTTGTCTAGCCTTTCTTAACAGGCGTGTCTTACAACTTTCCTTTGTCCTTGTTTGTTTACATATTTATCGGTTATGTAACTCCTTTTATAAATAGCCGTGTTAAGGCAACAATAAAGCAGAGTCAGATTGCCCCACTCTCAGAAGTTTCTTTGTTCTCTAACAATAATAACTTCACAGCGCTAGTACATGCTCGTACACCAAATGCTCTATTACTCGAGTAGTAATATATAAGCAGATCAGCCTGAACCTCTGCTGGCCGAACCTAGCTCTGACTAGTTCGCCTTCAAAGTTCGGTCACTGAACTGCACTCTGCAGAATAGTGCGAACCTCTGCTGGCCGAACCTAGCTCTGACTAGTTCGCCTTCAAAGTTCGACCTCTGCCTTGCACATTGAAACAAGCTAACGCAGCCGGCAGCTAGACTAGTAAAATAGGAATGGTTACACACCATTCCCAAGGATACTAGTCGACCTGTGGGAGGGTTGTATTGCTCAGCGATAGACATAGTTGCCAACTCAGTTCGGGAAGTTGTGCAGGTAGGCCGAGCTACCAACTCACACAGTGAAATCCTGCACAGTACTACTGATAATAATAATAATAATGCTGATGATGATTAATGATCATGAATAACAATAACTGGATTCATGATCATTATCATGAATAATTAATTAATAATCGTTAGAACATCATTGTTATTGATTGGATAAATAATGATGATATTTAATATTATCATTATTTATTCAATCAATGAAGTTTGCAAACTTCATTATTATGAAAAAATATATTACTAGTCTCTTGGCACCTCAACTCAAATTTTGGCTGTATGTGAATTAATAGTAGTTGCATGTGTATCACTGTTGGCGGTCAGCTAAATACTCATCTGGAAACATTCATTGATTTGATAACAGCTGGCACTTGGTTTCAGAAGAGGGCTCTTTTGTATGTACAACCCAGCTTGCAACAGTTTTGCACGACATTATTATGAGCTATATCAACAAAAATCAAATGGTTCATGCAGCGGTCTTAGATTTTTCATAAGCCTTCGATAAAGTTGGCCATAATTTGCTCATAAGGAGAATGCTAGCCAGTTTCTTTCATCCGATGACTGTACGTTGGACACAAAGCTTCCTGGCAGCTAGAGCCCAGAGCAGTCGGGTCGGTGCCTCCAATGCAAGTTTCCAATACAAGCCGACATGCACTAAAGCTTTTTCTGTTGCACGCCCAGTCCAAAAACGGTGATACCAGCAATTGAGCTTTCCTTCTTTAAATATGTCTAGTTTTGACTTTATGTTCAATTCATCCCCTAACTTTTACAACTAACATGACGTCTCCCTCTCCCCATACCCTAAGGGTTTAGGAGATCTGGATTAACATAACCAAGTATTTACTATTTTGGTCACCGGCCTGTTGCCAAAAAATGGTGAGTTTTTAGATACCTGGTGTTTGAATGCATCAGGTACCAACTAGTCTAAAAACCCACCTATTTCTGGCAGTGTACGTGATTCTGGCTCTTTTTAAAATATAGTTTTTAGACCACCTAATATTGGATGGAAGTAAGTGGGGGCCTTTAAAAACTTGAAAATGATAAAGATTGAGATATAGAATGATAGTTAAAAAGTCCGTGAACTAAAGTTATTAATAATTATTGTGTTGCAGTTACTGTCTGTCTGTGACTCGTTTTTTTATGCTTTGGTTGCTTGCATTATTTCTTTTTTATCAATATAATAGTGATGATGATTGCTATTAAAACACCAATACTGTTGGCCAAGTTCAATTTTTTCCTCGATATCCTCTCCCAAGCAAAGAGCAACATCTATTACATCAATGGATTGTAATGCTTCAGCATACTTACAAATGTATTATTTCTTGTGAACGATTGTTGTGGAAAAAGCAGTGTGATGCTGCTGCTTCCAAAGTTTGATGGGCTATCAATTACATGTAGGAATATAACACGTGGTTAAGAACAATAAATATCGCTTTCACTATCGCTGTGGGGCCAAGTAAAATAGATTGATATTGTGATTGGATCTAATTATTTTTTTCCAATGTTTAAAAGATATCTTTAAATTGCTATTGTATGTCTAGGTTAGGCAAGCATTGGTGTTAAGATGGGCTACAGAGGGCAGATGGAACATTGAACAAAATGTGAACGAACACTCGCGCCTCTAAGATAGGTGAGTTGAGGACTAAGTTGTCCTTCAAATATTTTCAGCTTAAAAATTTAGCTGGCAACACCAATATTTCTGGAATACAACACCAATACATGTCTCATTAACAATGGTCTGATACCATAAAATATATAGTCCACAAACACAATCTACTTAGATCTACTGAGATATTTTAGTAGCAATCGTTGTGCTTTCTCATTTGGAATTTTCATCATGTTATGGCACTTGATTTGCATATGCATTCATTATTTGTTCATTTATTTACGGTCAAGTGAAATCGTCAGTGTGTATTTATTTTTCTATGATTGCTATAAAACAAAACATTTTTTGATTCAGAAACATTTTGAAGCTTCACCGCTAATATCGGACAATCTAAAGAGTTTGAAATAATGTCTTTCAAGCGACTAATTTTTTACCCCGGGTAAAAGACTGACCATGCAGAGCCATGCCAGCGCCGTTTGAATAGGGGCAGTGCTATCACAGGTACAGAGCGGACAGGAAAGGGTCATTGCTTAGTATAGTAAGACCCTAGCACATGCCGAACGGAACTACTGCCTAACTTGGGGCGAGCTAATGGCTGTCGTCTAGGCAGTCAAACACTTTCGACCATACCTCTACTGCCAAGAGTGTAAGCTCCGCACATCCTTAAGTTGGCTCTGCCGGTGGAAGGAGCCATCCAACCAAATAGCGAGGTGGCTGGAGATTCTTGCCAAGTTTGTGTACGAACTCGATCACAGGGCTGGCAAACAACATAGGAACGCTGATGGGTTGAGCAGAAGCAAACCTTGTATGGACTGCCACCAGTGCAGTGCCGTAGAACAGCGAGATGGTGGGCCAACCTATGCTGAACTTGCAAGAGCCCCTGGATCAGAACTCCAGTTAGCGAGGCCTCCTGTCTCAGAGGACGTGCTACCAAGAAACCGGCAAGACAACCCTGCAACACTGGAAAGCCTAGAAGTAAAAGCAGACACGCCAGAGCTGTCGTGGTCACCAGCATGGAACTGGTTGAGCAGCAGCGTACCGGCCAAAACCCAATGGGCAGGATGTACCAGGAGATTAACGGCGGCAGATCAGTGACCAAGAGCAAACTGGAAGAAGGGAGCAGAGAACTGCGGGCGCTCTACAGCCGCAGGGAGGCCATGGCAATACAGCCGGACAGCACTCTGGCTATGCAGATAGCCCCTAAAGGTCAAACTAGACTGTGTGTAGTCTGCTCGTCATCCCAACGCCGACAGGTGGTGTGGGAGACGCATGGGCTAGCCCATGCTGGTGTAAATTGCACCAGGAACCGGATACAACTCAGCTGGTACTGGCAAGGGATGTCCGCTGAGATACGAAGGCTCGTAAAGTCCTGTGAAGTCTGCCAGGTGGCCAAGAAAGGGGGAACTCAGCCCGTTCAGGGAAGGCAGAAATTGTTTGCCGTCAGACCTTTTCAGAAAGTAGCTGTTGACCTGGTGGGACTTCTCTCCAAGACCAAGCGGAAGAACAAGTGGATCGTGGTGCTGTCAGACCAATTTACCCGGTGGCAGGATGCCCTTGCTATTCCAGGTGCCACAGCCCCTATGGTCGCCACTACACTAGACGAGAGGGTGTCTGCTACTGGGGTCTGCCAGAAGAGCTCCACACGGACCAAGGAGCACAGTTTGAGTCACATCCTAATGGCTGAACTGTGCATCCTGTGGAACGTGGAGAAGACCCGTACCACACCATACCACCTCCAAGGCAACGGGGTGGTGCAGAGGCAAAACCAGACCCTGGGTGATTCATTGAGGACACTCCTTCTGAGGCACGGACAAGTGGGACCTGCTGCTGCCCCAGATAATGAGGGCGTTTTGCAGAACCCCACACTCCGCAACAGGGGAAATCCCAAACTACCTCATGCTGTGCAGGCAAATTATGCTACCCGACCAGCTGGATGGTAGGCCCGTGGCCATGGACAAGCACTTGGGGACAGAGTACGCTCCCCAGATGCAAAAAGATCTGAAAGCAGCCCACGACCTGCTCGGAGAGCAGCAAGCAGAGATCAGGCAAGACGATAAGGGAGAGCCCCTACTATACATGCCCAAAGACCTAGTAGTCATTGAAAACAAGAGAAGGGTGAAGGGTAGCAATCCCAAGGTACAGCCCAGCCTTGTTGAGCCATATCAAGTGGCAGAAGCCTACCTAAATCATACTTCCAAAATAGAAAAGGATGGCCAGAGGTCTGTACAGAATGAACGGCGGCTGAAAGAATACCGCACCTGCCACAAGCCAGTAGGGAAAGCACCTACCAACAGAGAAGCTACCCTGCGTCCAAATATGAGGAGATCAGTCAGACAAAGGGGCTGCCCCCCGTGTGCCCGATGTGAGACAGCCACCAGACGCTGCCACACAGCCAACAGACACAAGGAGAATGTCTGGGAATGGGGACACTGCCCAGCCAGACCTGCGAGCCCTGGAACACCAGCTAAACCAGTTGCCAGCCTTAATGGAGCAAGCAACCAGGCAAACCGGGCTCCAGAGGCCAGCAGACAGGGGTTGGCAGATGATGCCCAGCAGTAGCCCAAAGCTAAGCAGATAAGAACAATGGGAAAGAGACATGGATCGGCCAGCCTTACCAGACAATGGTATGCTTGATCCCCCTCCCCTCCAACCCCCATTGCAATGGACGATGGTATCAACAGCCAAGAAATAGAGTGAAGAATTAGCTGCTAGTGAGAAGCCAACAGAGACAGGCAGGCCTAAGAGAAATACCAGGCCACCATAAAAGTTAGCTGATTACCAGTGCTACCAGATGGTAGAAGGTGAACCAAGTTTGAGAGATGGTTGTTTGCAGCAACAAGCAGCAATTAAAAATTACTCATCAACTTCTGAGCACCATGACACTCCAAAAAAATTATTACTGGAATTAAAACGGAGCTCAGAAGACGAGGGATTGCCAAATTCATTGGAAAATGCGAAAAAGTACTGGAGAGAACTGGCAATACAAGTGAGAAAGGTACACAGAAGCAAACTTACTTTGGGCGACAATCAATCCCCTTCATCGGGCAAACAAGTGTCAAGAGGAGCAAACACCCAATACAGCTCTATGAATGGAGCGTTGAAAACAGCAACGTAGCCAGAGATGAGCACTCTATGATAAATAAAGCGTCCTATGTGTGTAATTGCCCGCTCCAGGATGACCACTCTCAAACAATGGAGGCAGTCACATGTGCCAGTGACTTAGAGGTGGGAGAACTAGAACCCTCCAATCACACAAGTGATTACATAAGAGGGCGGCAGATTTCTCCCAGACAAAGTGAGGTGCTGCCATTTACACCTACAGAGTCACCAAGAACACAAGCGATTTCACTTCTCTCTACTGAACAACTGATTACAATAACTAAGACAGCAGTTACTAGAATGAAGGAGAGGCAAGAAAACCAGCAAAGCTTTCCATCACCATGGACCCCTTAGTGGAGGATAAACTAATGGGTGAGCAGTTCCTAATGGAGGTCGCAAGCGAGCTTGAAAAACGTCAAACACTTTGGGCAAACACAGTGGCAAGCAAAGAAATAGTAATGAGGCAGAGGCAGGAACAGCATGCCGTAGTAAGAATCAATAAATTGTCTATTACAGACCAAAATGGAGAGAAGACAGAAGTGATAGAAAAGCCACGAAAAAAAGAGAGTGGTTATCAGCGGAAACGCTGAATACCTTGGACAGAATAGTTGTAAAAAACGGGGACGATAACGAAGACCGATGTGAATGTACTGAGTGCGGTTATGTGAATTCTTCCAAGAGAATGGTGTATCATGCCCACCAGCACTATGCTTTCTATTTTTGCACGTGCGGCAAAAATTCGAGCACAAGGGACACGGCAAGAAAGCAAGTAATCAAACAAAACCGGGCACTATTCAATGGGGGGGGGGGGGCAAGCTGCACCTTTGTATAAGGTTGACGCAGACTTGTACACCGAGTTCGCCCACTTTATGACTTGGCCACAGCCACCGCCGATTGGGCGCCCACAACCAATCCTGAAGAGCAAGGCCACTCAAGAGGGCGAGCACCATACAAGAACGACTTGGTGAGCCGCTACGAACAAGCAGCCCTGACAAACCGCCCATGCGTAGCTCGTCAAACCATGAAGGACGCAGAGACACCTATTGACGGAAGCCAATAACCCCCCCCCCACCGAAGTGGGAAGACAAACACAAGAAAAGAAAAATGGCAAAGAAGAGGTCGGAAGACCTAAAGAGAGAGAGAGAGAGAGATTACCTACCACAAGCCAGAGAAACAACAGAGAGAGACTCTCCCCCTAACCTTAAAGTCAACTATAGCATACACCAACACCGAGAAAGAAAGGCATTATTACCAGCAACGCGGGCTAGACGAGGAACGACGTCTAGAAAGAAAAAAAGCTGAGCTGAAGAATTTGACAACCGATGCAGGCAAATTATTACAAAGGACAGAAGAGGTGAATCATCAAATCCTAGCAATAGAACAACAGCTCAAGCGACAGTGGCGCTAATAACAAACACAAGCCACCTACCTTGGCTATCAATTATTACTTACCTTATTACTCATATTCTTGTGTGCATACATACTGTGGTAGATTTCAGTGCACTCTAGTAGTAAACGGGTAGTTTACACTAGAAACCTTGCGAAGCAATGCGCTAGACTTCTGCCCACAGCATTTGGTTAATAGCTGTTGGGTAGGAAGTCCTACTGTGCCGGTAGCATAGTAAGCAGGGCCGGTATTGACCCCTGCAGGGTCGGTAGTGACCTCTACCGACCCGGTACAGCTGTACTGGGCCGGCACAAGATGGCCGCCTTAGACGAGGATCTGCAAAGATGTCAGAGAACTTAGTCAAGGTCGTAAACAGGAAGTGCTTACCCCTAAAGTACCAACTTCATGGACCTAATTCTATGTACAGCCTGGGAACCCTGTAGGAGCCTTCATTGGACAATTAGGAGAAAGGACTCCGCCCTTAGCCACTTGGCACCTCCCTTTGTTATCTTGCATTGCATTGTGATTGGTTGATTATTTATATAGTTAATGTGATTGGTTCATTTACTTCCTGTGCATTGTCTCTTATATGTTTTGTGTTCATTAGCTCTCCTATAAAAGGAGAGCTCCCACTGTTAATCTGTGCATTCATTACAATGAGCCATGGCATGTATTCTTATATTGCTAAACCCTAGAGGAATAATTACCCTCAGGACAGCTTAGAGAATATAGCCATTATTACAAACACTACTCGGTACTGTTTGTCTGAGCCATGGGCTCTTGCCTTACCGGGTAATTCGGTTGCCCTATACAGTTGTCACTGTCGGTCAGTACAGTGTCCCCTCTGGAGAAAGGTAAAATACTCGAGACTAGTGGATGTCCGTGGTAACAGACCGGAATCCATTACATTGGTGGCAGCGGTGGGATAAACGGTACCTTCCCACGCTGTGCTCTTTCACGCTACCCTCTGGCCCTGCGAATGCACTGCAGGCCAGCTACCACTGAAGAAGGAGAAGTGATCTACCGGGTGTAGATCTGGAGAGAGGAGAAGAAATTGATCTACTGAAGTAATAGATCTGAAGAAGCAATTGACACAAGATACTACCGGATTTCTCTGCAGGTTCGTTTGAGTGCGCTCCGAACTGCAGCAGCTATCCCGGCACAGTATCCACTACTAAAGGCTGTCTGCATCAACCGTAGAGCTTGCTCCGTTTGCAGCAGTCCAGTACAGACGCTACCGTATCTTCTACAGGCTCGTAGAGTTCGCTCCGACCTGAACATAGAGATACCGGCACTGTGCGAAAAGAAGAAAGAGTCGTGTATCAGCTATACAGACTCAGCTACCAGAGGTTATTCAGCTTGGAGTGCTACTCAGCTGGTAACAGTGACCCCGGCACTGTATCCATTTACAGTGTCCCTACACTACTGCCTGTAGGCCCGTAGAGCTTCACTCCGCCCTGCAGCAGTACAAGAAGTTTCGTAACGGTTGTTACAAGCGACGGAGTGCCAGATACTGCCACAGTATCCATTGGACCAACCCCTAGATCTGCTAGAGCCACTGGAAACACAGCTACCAACCCGGATCTCACCTATACCGGCCCGGGATCCAGTTGTACTGACCATTTCTTAGATTTGAGTTGAGATCACTCCTCTATGTGCAAAGAATGGCCACCCAGAGAGCACGCAGCGCTGGTCGAGCACCCGCTGGTAACCCAGAAGCTACAGCCATTGATAGATTGACCGAAGCATTGACGGCTATGATGAGGCCCAACCAAGACAATGCACCAGCTAGGCTGAAGGCTCCGAAGTTCGACGGCGAAGGAGACGTCGAGTACTTCATCAGCAGATTCGTTGAGGTAGCCGAAATGAATGAGTGGCCAGAGAACACGGCCTTTGTTATACCTAAGGGATGCATTACGAGGTAAAGCATTGGACTGTGGAAAGCCTCCACATCTGCAGGGTATCTTTGCTAACTACGAGCACGTTTTGGGCTAACACAAAGGGAAGCTATGTCCCGGCTGACCAGCCTATGCCGCCAACACAAGACATCGCTCCAAAAGCATGCAAGTGAAGTAGAGCGCCTAGTGCGCGTTGCGTATGCAAATCTACCTCACCGACCCATGCAGAGGATGATGCTGGACATCTTCAGCACCACAGTTGGGAATGCTTACCTGCACAGGCACTTGTTGGCCATGCAGCCCATTGACATTGCTGAAGAAGTCAGGGCTGGCAACGAGTATATGCAGATAAAGACACCGTTTGAAGAGCGCCAGGCTCATGTACGGATGTTGGAAGAGGATGCCGACAAGGAGGAAGAGGAATGGATGAGGACGGTTGCCAAGGGCCCGTCTCCACGTGTCTCCACCGCTACTGCCGTACAGCAGACACACCACACCCCTACACCTGCCATACCGGATCCTATGACAACAGTCATGGACAGCCTAAAGCTACTAACAGAAGAGCTACGGTCACTGAGAGCGGCAAGACAGGCGGCTCCCGCTCCACAGTTGGAGACAGCACCTGCAACGCGCTGTTGGGGCTGCGGACAACCAGGCCACATGATGGGTACCTGCCCCAGAACTCAGCCTGCAGTTCACTTTGCAAACAACCCCAGACAGACGGGAAACGGCCGGCGCCCGCAGTAGCGCCACCGGCAGCTGACTGCAGCTGGGCAAGCCGGACCACACCCACAACCCCTTATAGTCCTGGAACTCTAGGAGAGAGTGGACAACCTCCCAAGATACAACCGACAGCAACCAACCACCGCTGGACAAGCCAAACAACTCCTGATGCCCCGTACAGTCCTGGAACTCTGAAGAAGAGTGGACAACTCCCCAAGAGAGCATCAACACCCGCTGACTGCAGCTGGACAACTCCTGACACCCCGTACAGTCCTGGAACTCTGAAGAAGAGTGGACAACCCCCCAAGAGAGCACAGACGCCCGCTGAGGACAGCCGGACAGCTCGACAAGCCCCCATTAGTCCTGTAACTCTGAAGAAGAGTGGACAACCCCCCAGGAGAACACAGACTGACAGTAGCCGGATTGCTCGTCAACCCCCTTACAGTCCTGCAACTCTAGGAGAGAGTGGACAACCCCCCAGGAGAACACAAATGGCAGCGCCACCGCTGGAGCGACCTTACCAGGCCAGCTACTTCCTGGCTGGAAGGTTAGCCGGTAGACCAGCCTCCCTGTTGATTGACACAGGCTGCACCACCAACTTGCTGTCGAAGCATCTGTATCAGCAATTGCCACAGTCAGTGAAGGACACGCTGCAACGCAGCGAGGCACATGGACTCATGGCTGACGGGTCTAGGATTCCCTTTTACGGTACCCTGCAAGTAAACTTGCAGCTTCGTAAACTGAGGACGAGCGTTAACTTTGTCATTAGTGACATCAATGAAGATGCCATAATTGGCATGCCGTTTCTCACCTTACACGAGTGTGCCCTAAGGTTTCCAGACTCCCATGTCATCATTGACGGACATGTGTTACCTTGCACGGACAAGCACGGGCGGCCACTTAATGATAGTGTCCGTCTAGCGCAAGCAGAGCTGACGGAGGACCCCCCTTACACCCCTGAAGAAGAGGACGTCCCCACACAACCACCCACTGTAGAGAGAACTACAGGTGGAATGTATCAGGCTGTGAAGAGCCCCCCGCCACAGGTAGATGGCAGAAGATTTGAGCTGGACCGGACAATAACTGTAGAAGCTATAGGCCAAACAGTGTTTTCCCCCCCGCTGGCTACGCCCCTGCGCTGGGGAGAAGGGAGCCCTGCTGCTGGAGAGAGGCAGCTGCCCTTTGACTATCAACCCTCTGTTAAAAGATACAGAGATGAAGCAAGCAAGCACCACACAGAGGCAGGCTATGAGAGCAATCAACTGTGCATAGATGGGAATTCCCACCACCCGCCTAGAGGAAAGGCAAGGAAAGCAGTAAACAGACCCAAAAAGGCTGCAAGGGAGGTGCGGACCACATCACGCTTGGTTTCAAAAGAATTCCCAGGAGCTTTCCGACAACCTCCAGTGAACAGAATCACTGTAGCAGACCGTCGGAAGAAGTTGGAGAAGTGGCCAGAAACCCCCAGTACCCAAACACGTCCTGTGGAGCCAGACAGAGTGAGTCAGAGTTGTGAACAACACTGCAGCTCAAAGAAGCCACTCATACCCGCGAAAGTCATCAACGAAGTAACACTTGCTTACAAGATGTCCAACCATTGTCTGGAACTGAGCGACGCAGAGGATCTGCTACTAGACTTTGATGACTATCCACCTGCCCAGTTAGAGAAAGAGCTGGAGACCATGCCCACAGCAGAGCTGTACACTAAGCCTGAGAAAGGAAAAGCTGAGGAGAAGGAGGAGGAGATCCAGCTAGCTAAGAAAGAAACAGAGGGTGAGCAATTAAATGCAGCATTTTCGAAATGGTTGTTTGAAAACTGCACACCACGAGATCCGTTAGCACTACGGAGTGGCAGCCCGCCTAGCTATGCTAAACCTATACCTCTAGACTTACCATGCGCTGGTGACAGTAGAGTATGCGCTCTCCCACGAGTTGGGACTGCTGACACCCTCAGAAGGGCAGTAGATAAAAAAGAGTGGGAGATCAAGTGCCCACCACTTGATGCTGCCTGCCTGCCGGCCCGGGATGACTCCCTACCGGCCCGGAGCACATCTATACCGGCCCGGGGCAACCCTGTACCGGCCCGGGGTCCTCCAGAGATTCAGTCAGGAGGGACTGAGAGGTTACAAGGCAGTAATTACCCTTGTAGAGCCTACCGAAGGAAGAAGCCTGTGGTGGCAGCTAAGGGTGAACGTCCCACGACGTCTTCACCACCAACCTTAGTGCCACACAGCACAGTGCACCACACCCCGGCACGGGATGTTGCTTGCACCCCCACGGTACAGTGGGAAGAGGAGAAAAGGCGCTGGCTTTCCTTAAATAAGGAACGGCGTTCTCCTAAGAGTAAGATACGGAAGGTTCTGTCGGCGCTAGAACTTCCAGGGCCACTGCTCTCATCCATACATGACACTATGGTAGAGCAAGCTCCGCTGCAATACAGGCAGCCCATTAACACATTGCATAAAGTCTATCATGCACCTTGTGTTGTAGACTCACGCTCCCAAGTGGACGTTGCGCCGAGGCTCACCATCCGGTTGGTGCAAGCACCCAGCCCTACTGCAGAGGAGAAGGCAGAGGAGACCGAGGAGAAGGTGCCGGTCCCAGTTACACCTACGTTGGACGACGAGCCAACCACCTCGTGGAAGGAGGATGGGAGAAGGAATCCCACAAGATGGCGCATGCTGCGCTGGGTCACCTCGGAGACTGAGGAGCGGGTGGAACACCTGTTGCAGGAGGCCGTGGACTACAGGTGTACCAAGTGTAATTACCAGGCCAGGAACATGCGGCAGCTCAGGGTACACACGCTGCAGCACTACCTAAGACATTACTGTCGGTGCCACTACGCGAGCGAGAGCCGCGACGCGGTGTACTCCCATCAGAGCAAGTTTGATGCGCCAGGAAATGCTATGCACTACCAGAAGACGGGGATCATATATACTGTTGATTGCCCTAGCTACTCCCGCTTCTGTGAGTTTGTCAGGTGGAACAATGCATCTAAGTTCAGGCGATGCCAGCCTACACACTAAGGGGAACCAACTCCCAAGGTGCCTGTGAAGAAGCGACTGGGCTCTCCAGTACGAAGGGAAGCTCCGAAGAGGAAAGATGATCGGAGAGGCAAGCTCATGCCAACTCTTACCGGGTATAGAATACCCAAACGGACAGCTAGTCCACCTAGTGCAACTTGCCCACCAGAGCCAGAAGTTGCCAGCACTGAGCCAGGAGAGGTGGACGTGCCCAGACCGTCACTTCACTTCCTACAGCACAGTGACCGTCTAGCCACACAGATAGAGGATCACGTCATTACTCTGGAGAAGCAGCTGGGAGAGCTGCGGAGGCTGCTGATCAGCCAGACTCTGTCAGAGGGACAGACGACTGTGGCTAAAGCCGAAGCGCGGCTTGTCACTACAGAGGCTGAGCGGTTGCGCCAGCAAGCCACCAGCCTGAGGGGCGCTCTCTACTGAACGAGACGCCGGACACTGTATATATGCTATTAAATATATACTCTTGTTCTATTATATATATCTGTTATGCAATCAAATATATAACCTGGGTACGAGTGTTACCCCCCCACATATCTGCTCTTAATATTTTATTATTAAAGCCAGGCTATGACTTTAATGGAGAGAGGTATGTGGTAGATTTCAGTGCACTCTAGTAGTAAACGGGTTGTTTACACTAGAAACCTTGCGAAGCAATGCGCTAGACTTCTGCCCACAGCATTTGGTTAATAGCTGTTGGGTAGGAAGTCCTACTGTGCCGGTAGCATAGTAAGCAGGGCCGGTATTGACCCCTGCAGGGTCGGTAGTGACCTCTACCGACCCGGTACAGCTGTACTGGGCCGGCACAAGGTGGCCGCCTTAGACGAGGATCTGCAAAGATGTCAGAGAACTTAGTCAAGGTCGTAAACAGGAAGTGCTTACCCCTAAAGTACCAACTTCATGGACCTAATTCTATGTACAGCCTGGGAACCCTGTAGGAGCCTTCATTGGACAATTAGGAGAAAGGACTCCGCCCTTAGCCACTTGGCACCTCCCTTTGTTATCTTGCATTGCATTGTGATTGGTTGATTATTTATATAGTTAATGTGATTGGTTCATTTACTTCCTGTGCATTGTCTCTTATATGTTTTGTGTTCATTAGCTCTCCTATAAAAGGAGAGCTCCCACTGTTAATCTGTGCATTCATTACAATGAGCCATGGCATGTATTCTTATATTGCTAAACCCTAGAGGAATAATTACCCTCAGGACAGCTTAGAGAATATAGCCATTATTACAAACACTACTCGGTACTGTTTGTCTGAGCCATGGGCTCTTGCCTTACCGGGTAATTCGGTTGCCCTATACAGTTGTCACTGTCGGTCAGTACAGTGTCCCCTCTGGAGAGAGGTAGAATACTCGAGACTAGTGGATGTCCGTGGTAACAGACCGGAATCCATTACAATACTTACCCGTTCTATTCCTGTAAAGTTATATGTGTACTACCATACTCAATTTATTATGTTTTATATTTTACTTCAATTATCATGCATATACAATTATTGGAGTTACTGAGTCGCCTCCCCTGTACCTCTACATTGGTCCCCTGTGACGACCAATGGGGGGGGGGGAGAGGAAAGGGAGAGGGGTTGGGTTGGGAGAGGGTAGTGTACAAGAAATGTACAGCACGACACCTGTAACATAGTAGACATTATAGCGAGTCAAATTGTATCATGTTTAGCATCATTATTATTATTTACAACCTCGAATTTTGTACCTTTTGATGGCATGTTTAAGTCTTTGACTGTAGTACCACCCTAAATGTTACATAAAGCTTTACATAAATACAGCTGCTATGCCTTTCACTAATCAGTGTACACCGCGAAGCATAGCTGGACAATTCTTCTTAAGAATAAAGATACCTTACACTCACTCAAGCTTTATACTTGAATACTCCACAATTTACATCTCACTGCTCTAGAAGGCAATCTGCAGCTCTGATGACCTACTAGGTCTGGGAGCACTAGTGTTGACTGACGAGTGGTAGGCTAGAGGTAGACTTGCCTGGTAGACTCTTGCCTATCACGGCCTACCTTCTAGCAGTTATGCAGAAGGGTGGATGCTGAGACGGCCGAGCTGGCAGCAAGCTTGTCTGGACAGACAGACAACTCTGCTACCTAGAGGTGGTGCAGGTGTGCTACCAAGGTGACTAGTGACGTTACCTCAAAATCCTGCACATTATCAACAATGGTGGTAAGAAAACCGTGCATTGAAAAAGTCACTCATAACTATGAAAACATCAGCGAATAAACGTACATTTGAGCAAGAAAAAATTTTTCACAAATCATAAAACGAGTGTAAGACTTAGGCATCATATCTACAAAATAAAAAAAATCGATTGTTACAACTGATTCACTTATTTTCATTGATTTTATCTACATAAAGTAAAATGATAACTATTTATTAATGCTCGCCTTATAATTTTCAACAGTCCTAGTTGATGTTGTAGTAGATGTTGTTCCTTTAGGCATCTGAAATCACTTCAAATTGAACTTGTTCAGATTCTGTAGAGTCTTTATTACCACTGCATTTTGATTGTATGAAGTGTCAGGGATCGTTGAAAGGTAGGTTTTTCTTAAAGATGAATTTTCAACCTTAGCAATCGGAGCTGTAGGATTTCAGTTTGATATGCATTCTTAAATAGTAACAAAAAGTGATCTATTTGTATTACAATTACATACAGTTGAAATCTAGTTGTTACAAATGAGAGAGAAAGTAAAATAATGATTATTTGTTAATGCCCACCTTATTATTTCCAAGAGTCCTATTTGCTGCTGAAATAGATGTTATTCCTTTAGCCATATACAATTCCTTCGGTACGTTTTTGTCTGGATTTTTGAGAACTGTTACTGCTGCTGTGTTTTGATTCAAACGGAAGTTCGAAGGAGGCATCGTGTCTAGCGTATTTCCAAGAGTCCTGATTGCTGTAGTAGATGCTGTTCTCTTAGTCATCTGCAATTACTTCCATTTGATTTTGTTCATCATCACTTTTGTCATCCTTGTCATTACCATCATCAAATGGAGAAAACATCAAAGCCTTTCCCTCTTTTACAGTCTGGTGGAAAGCGGGTTTTTGGTTTCTTTAATAATAGCTTCGCAAAAAAAATCTGCCTGGACCCCATTTCATATCAAAGCGATTCATTTCAAATTGGGAATAGTTTACTTTATTTGCATGAGTTCTGATAAATACCATGTATGTAAAGGAAGTTAAGTGTGACCAAGTACAATATTTACAACCACAAAACCAGAGTTTAATCGGATTCCTGTGAGTGAGGAAGCTGTCCAATCAGGTTCGTTAGGTAACAATCTACCTGGCTAAAGTCTAAAGACTTATATTATTGTATTGTTATATTACGATATTTTTATTGTTAGGTTGTCACAAAGTACATGCAAAACCAGCCAAGATGTTGCTCAAATTGACACAAAATATATGACTTTGGCTATTCCAGTGGGTTTATATTTCAATGGTTGCAGCTGCAAAATATTGTTTGACCTTGAAAAGACCTCATTTAGCCAATTTAGTCAATTGCAAGTCAAGTCATATGCTTGAGCAAGTTTAATTATCCCACATTGCCTTGCGTTTATTAACACTAACACGTGGATCAATGGACTTGTTTTTCATTGTTAGGTAATAGTGCATATACGGAGTAGATTTAACACACTTCTGTCAAAGATATTGACTAGTCTAACCAAGTTCCTCGATTCTAACAACAAACTTTGCGATTATATAAGTAATATCATGATTGTTACATTCAAGGAACAAACCAGGGATGCAATAAACTGGTTAGAGTTAGAAAATGTAGGCTTTTGCATATTAAGGCTGCAACAGAATTTATTTATAAGCATGAATCGGTAAATTCAGATAACTTATGGCTCAGACTGTTAAAGGGCCTATGACGCTTAATTTGAAGAGGATTTGATTTAATTTAAACTTTCTGAGGTTGAAATGTGCTCAGAAAAATTATTATCAAAAAAATCATTATCAAAAAACTTATCTGGAGTTGCCCTCTCACCAGTAAGACGATTCCTATAGACGCAGTAAGCACTTGCCAAGACGCCTTTTCTTTCTCGAAGACGCACCAAGTTATATAGAGCTATAAAGCGAGTTTTCAAAAATTTGCCTTGTTCGTTCAAAAATAGGGCGTCCTAGATATTAGTTTTGTGCAGAGACTCTTTTGATTGCAAAAAAATGATTTTGCAACAAATTTTAAACTTTTTGGGGCTGTTTTTCTCAAGTCAGCAGTTTGTTCTATCTTTGGTTAGCTCGCTATTATGTATACACTGGCGTTCACGTGATAGTGTTTGTCATCAAAATAAAAAGAAATCATGAGATTTTCTTATCAAAATAATAATTTTCATGTGAAAATTTAATCAAACAATAACATTAGTATACTTTCATGATAATACTAGGTGAAAAAAAAACGTTGCCGAAATTGTCTTTTCGGCGTTGTTTTTTTTTACAACAACGATATTAATTAAATTTGAAATACTGGCTATCTTTCCAAGAAAAAAATTCAAAAGCACGAAATAATAATAATAATTAAGATTTTTGAAAAGTAGTTTGGAACTGAAAAAGTAACAAAAATGGTGCAAACTACTTGCTGTAATATACTATATAACATCATAATTCAGATAGTCCCTTCTGCCGAACGCATTGTCATAGACCTCCATAGACCTCTACATGATACCTATTGGTGTTTTGTTGACGCGAGCCAGTTTTCTCAACAGTTTTACAATGCTTGATGAGAAAACAACTCTACACACAAAGCGCGTCTTGAAAAGCCCGTCCTAAGCCCTTTAAGACTATTACGATTTTATTATGAACATCAAAATAAAATTGTTTTAGATTTCACAGAATAACAAAAAAAGTAGCAAAGGTACCACAGCAGCTAATAGTACAGGCCAGAGTTGGGAACAAATCGCTTTGTAACAAATCAAATCAGTTCTCAAATCACAAGAATGAAAGACAAATCAAATCAGGTCAATTTTGCTTCCGCGCACAAACCTTCAAATCAAATCAGCTTCATTCATTCCTGAGGTAAGATCAAGTCAAAATCATTTGTTGTCGACTGGAAGTCAAATTTAAAGTCATGAACTGCATTTTCCTTCTCTGGATACCAATGACCTGGAGGAACCTTCACATTAATGCACATCATATGTTTTTATCGCATGCACAAGCTTGTATTAAATCTAAAAGTTAGACCACAAACAGAGGTAACTCATAAGCGAAGCCTGCTTCTTGAAAAAGAAAGGAATATACTGAGTTCTCTGTCCTTGAAGTCTAACATGTTGGGGGTGACATGGAATTACGGCTGTTACAGAGTTCAATGGAAAAAAGTAACAAAGTGAAATGCGTTGATCAGTGGTTGCAATCCATGGCTTCATTACGATTGCTGGAAATGAGGTTATTCATTTCATACCATTTCCAAACATAATATCATTTGGTTTCCCACCAAAAAAGTTAAATCATTCAGTTGTAGTTGTCAATCAAATCAAGTCACCAAGAAAAGGAATGAAGTCAAATCACAAATCAAATCACAAATAGTCAAATCACCGAAAATTGGCGACTTGCAAATGATTCGAATCGCAAATGAGTTGTTCCCAGCTCGGGAACACGCCAATCCAATACGAGTGTCACTGACAGAGAGAGCAAATCTTGGTCAGTAATTTTCCGACCTGTCGCCACCTTGACCTTGACCTAGCAGAGAATGGAAAAGTACATCACAAACGTATATAACATCATTATATTTATAGTAAACCTATTACGTTAGTAAAATTACAATGTATTTAGATTATGATTGCGTTAATGATATAATTATTCTAATGACAATAGGAATATGCTTAGATTACAGTGGCTGTGTTATAATGATTTATGTAATATTCTATTATGCATCAACGTTACATTTGTATTACAGTAAGATATAAAATTATTAGGATTCAGCCATATAAATAAATAAAAAATGGCTGGAGGTCTATTTCATTGGGAAGTTAGATGTAGAGGTTAATTGCCTGGTTGAATGGATTGCCATGACAAGACAATAGTGAACTACACATCTTGAGAATTTTGCTAATCATTGGACTGCTATGCTATGCTTGCAATGACAATACTGAACCGTAATGTGTGCTACGAACTAAGAAAATAAAATAAAATCATATAACAGTAAGAGCACAGGAAGTGATTAGACCAATGCGATTACATATATAAATAAACCACCAACCATGCGATATGCAAGGATTGAATAGAATAAGCCCCAAGTGACTAGAAGCGGAGACCTATATCTAATTGTCCAATCAGAGGGTCATTCAGGGTTCCAAGGCTCTGGATAACTTGTGGTCTTGGCTACGTCGGATACAAGGAAGGGTATCTCCTTTCCTTGACTTGGTGCAGGATCTTGACTGGTTTTAAAAGTCCTCTGCTATGGCAACCATCTTTGACCGGCCCTGAGTTACCATACCGGGTCGGCAGGGGTCAATACCGGCCCCTTCAAGGGTCACCACCGGTTCTGAACACTGTGCTACTGGCACATAAAAGCTTTGACACCTCCAATGCATCGTACGGATGGCTGTGGGTGAAACTCTAGAGCATTTGGTGTGGAGATAGTGTAGTAAACTCCAAGTTTACTATGATTGTTCATCAGAATCTACCACAATATGTGATGAGAAAAGGAAATTGGCGAAACGTAACTTTTTGTTATTTTTCTCCAACTTATGCCGTAAAAATATTAAGTCTACTGATATATGCAGTTTTATATAAACAAACGCATGAACCTGATCCCAGAGAATGGTTCTACAGCAGGTTACAATGTCTATCAGCGCAGGGCTGAAAACGTATATACCTGTTTGACATTTGAATTATAAAACTTTCATGGTCCCGACCTACACTATTATTGTTGAGATGCAATCATTATAAATGGTAAGTTAAATCAAGACTGAAACAAAAAGCACCAAGTTTACAAAACTCCCTGTCATGAGTTGGATTATTACAAAGGAATGCTTTAACTTTAATATTGTCCTATATAACTAAATACTATTATTGATGATATAACCAATACTGTGACTAATGGCTACTGCGTCGGATGCTACACCCTCTTAGGTCCGTTATAAACAGTTTATATTTCTCCCAGTGTGCCGGTTTAGGGGTTCTACCTTCTGGAAAGTCAGAAAATTACACAGACATATGAATATACATACAGATAAACAGACAGGCATTTTGCTGAGTCAATATTGGCCTTGTGTTATAGTAATGCATCGGATCCATGCTTAACTTTACAATGAACCACCTAAACAAGACAGTTTAGTGAACCAATGCCTTCTAAAGTGCTTCCATCTCTTCAGCCAGTTTATCTAGTGTGCTGATGAAATATACGCTATGCAATGCAATGAAAAGGGTAGCTTAAGTATGAAATAAGTTAAAAACATTGTAAACATGAACAGTATGTCAACGATGCTCCCAAATTGGCTTGTTTCAACGACTCTACTGGTTTCATATGGGAGTGAGGAACTTGCTCCTGTTGATGATTATCGGACCAGAAATTCATTAATCAATATTGGGAAATTTCTTTGATCTTTTACGTTTTTATTACAGCTCAAACAAAAAAAATTTACCAACTCATTTCAAAATTGCCCGATACAAGTATTCAGAAAAAAACGGTTTGGTTGTTTTGGTCCATATTTTAATATGCAGTGCAGCTCGAACTGCAGCAATGGCTATTATAGCAGCCTTCCAATGCACTGGTAAGTCACTATCCATATTGAGTTTGACCGTCCTCCATTCTTTCATCATATAAAACTGTGCCAATATGGCATTACTAATTTTGCTTCTTGTCTCATATACTTTAGTATTTGGACGATGACTTGACTTGTATGATTCAATTGGCTTGAGGAACATTACATTATTACCAGACAAACAGTAGAAATTAGAAATTCCACTGTAGGTACAAAAAACTTTTTTCTTGGAATCGTACACTTCTATGGAAAAATTTGTCTTATCAATTACAGCACCAAACTGTAGCACACCAAATTGGTCCCTAACAAGAATGTCATCGACATTCTTCTCAGTTTTTTGCATCTTATGCTCAACTACTAGTAAGGTAGTAAAAGTATCTCCATCTAGCAAATCGCTGAACTTGGTGTCTGTTTTTTCCATCACACAAGAGGGTCTCATCACAATTTCATTTACAGATTCCAGCGCACTTAAAGGTTCTTTAGGAGTACCAGGTGGCATCAGGTGAGGGATATCTGATGGCATCAAATGGCGATGAAATGAATACTGGTAATGCGTTAATTTTAACGCCGCCATGAGAATCAATGCTTTTTTTAATGGACTCAGCTCCTCAGGAATGTTATAATTCAAAGTGATTGTAATTGTAGAGAGTTCTCTGTGTTGATTAATGTAAGTATGTGCAGGATTTGGAACATGAAGGTTTTTCTTTTCCATTATAGTGAAAGAGTCCCTTGCCTGGTTGTAGAACATACTCAATTGAAGCGATGAATTTCCTTCTGTTTTATCCAATAATTCGGTTCCACAAACTGTCAGCATTGGACCACGAAAGTAGTTTAGTGCTGAATAAATAGAGGTCATTTCTTTTGCTTCTTTCAATCCTCCATAGCTGGTGAATATCAACTGTTTTGAAAGATTTTTCACGTTTATCTGTTCTTTCTTTAAGTCAACAGTTATGATGAATGTGTTTATTTTGTATTCCTTTCCCACTCTTTTTCTGACGGAATAATGCACTAACCCATCATGTATACCTAAAGGTTGAATATCCATTAGACAAATACTTGTGAGTCCATCGAGAGCAGACATAAAACTTGAAGGCACAGCCATTTTGATTTAGAGCAATTAGTAGCTAGTTTTCTGTTTCGGAGTAACTTATGTATACAAGGACTCAATGCCCCAGAAAAGATCAGTGGCTTCACAGATTCCTTACGACATAATGTAAAACTAAAGAAGCCATTTTCACACGAAAATTCAAAGTCCCACCAGGATTCTTTTGAGAGCTGCAGTGGACTTGCCAAAGACTGGTTGAATACCGCTAATGTATGTTGCCACCAGCCACAAGCCTCAATTTCTGGCTTAGTGCTATCGGTAACAGCCATTTGCACTTTTTGCCAATCTCAGCCTATCCCAAGAGGTTGTCCATTATCTGCATAAAACGGAACTGTTATGGACAAGTCTCCCTCAATTCCACAAATGTGATGAGCCCACATCTCCGACTCAAAGATAATAGCTTCAGATTTTTATACATGTTTTTATAATTATCTTGGGAAAGCAATAAGTAGCATAGTATGTCGCTAATTAGGTGAGTTCACAAATAAAACCCTGATACAGCACAATCATCAAGGCCACATGGGAAAGCTTTGTCTTTTGTAGGCAGAGCCACCAGAACTAACTGCATTAAACAAAAACAGGCAATAATTAAAAGAAGTATAAGACGAGCAGATATGAATGTGGGGGTTCAAGGACAAAATGGTTATGCTGGGGCAAAATGTCTTTTCAGCTGCACCAGGTGTCCAATAAAACCCATAGAGAAACCGTAGAAAAGACATCATACTGTAATGAATTCTGGTCTGGTTACCACAGACATCCACTATTCTCAAGTATTCTGCCTCTCTCCAGAGGGGACACTGTACTGCTCGACAGTGACAATTGTGCAGGGTAACCGAATTACCCGGTAAGGCAAGAGCCCATGGCTCAGACAAGCAATACAGCGTAGTGCTTGTGTAAGTGGCTATATTCTCAAAGACAAGGTGCTAGAGGGTGTTTAGTCCTCTAAGTTGGCAACATGAGAATGAATGCCAAGAGTAAGGCAAAAGCCTCTCCTTTTATAGGAGAGCTAACGTGTATAAAACATATAACAGCTAGAGCACAGGAAGTAAACTAGCCAATACAATCAGTTATATAAATAGGGAACCAATCAAACAATGCAATAAGGTTAAATAAGGGAGGTGCCAAGTGGCTAAGGGCGGAGTCCTGTCTCCTATTGTGCAATCAGCAATCCTGCAGGGCTCCCAGGCTCCAGATAGAGTATGGTCCACTAAGTCGGTGATCCAAGGAAGGGTATTTCCGGTTCCTGACTTTGACTAAGTTCCTACATGGTTTTGGAGATCTTCCTCTATGTTGGCCATCTTCTGCCGGCCCAGTACAGCTGTACCGGGTCGGTAAGGGGTCACTACCGGCCCTGCACACTATGCCACCGGCACAGTAAGACTTTCCACCCAAACAGCTGTTAACCGAACGCTTTGGGTTGAAGTCTAGCGCATTGTCTCGCAAGGATGGATAGGAAACGTCCTTTTTACTAACAGCTTCCACCAAAATCTACCACAATGCATACACATCGATCACTGTTACCATCCATTCAAACAAACATGTGGAAGTTTGTACCAAATAACTTTTCTGTAGGAATCTAACGACCTGAGGAAGGATTATAAACCAATTAGTTTTATTTCATTTACCTTGCATTAGCTTTTAAATAAATCTGTGATCCCAAACACCTTTTTTACTTTTTTTCAATAAATATTGTGGTGGATTTTGTCAGAACCTATGCTTTTTACATACCTATAACCTAACCCAGAGGTGACTCTGGCAATATTAATTGCTCGGACAAGCCTCCCCAAGTGATGTAACCAGTACCCATCGCTTATAAGTAGATGATTTGCCTCACCGACCTTGCAGCTTCCCTTACCGACCCTGTAGTTGCCTTTACCAACCCTGCAGCGACATATCGGGTCAGCAATAAGACGGCCGCCCTAACCATAGTTTTAAAAAAGATCGGTATCGATTCCCGATGACAAATCCAGGACCTAACTACCTTCACTTACCGTCTACCTGGATCGTAAGGCTAATTAGACTGAGGAATCGATTGTATAGTTTTATTCCTTGCCACTAGGCGCCTTATCCTTTTAACATTGTATGCCTTTTTTACGTTTTTACATCTGATCGGTTACAGCACTTCCTGTTATGTTTTTTTGGTTGCATCAACATGATGCAATACACTTTCTGTGATCAGCCTATAAAAGGCTTCTTTTTTGCATATATTTTGCTACTTATCACTTACTGCTACTGCCGTGAACTTCTCTAAGCGATTGCCTCCACAGGGTTTTATATGTGGACAATAAATGTATTCTATTACATGAAACTATACTTAGTTTGTATGAGCCAAGGGCTGACTAGTAGTGAAGTCATTACCGACTTCTCTGTTGCACCCTGCAGGTCTGACCGACCCTGCGTTACCTCTAGGAGAGAGGTGTTGCTTTGCTGCTTCACGAGCTGATGATCGACAGTATGAGCTATGATCGACAGTACGTTAGTGGACGGTAGTAGGAGCCCTACCGACAGTATCCACTACAACATCAACATCTACAATATCTATCACACTTAAAATTGTTTTAAAATAGTTATTTATTGCTTCGACTGCATTGTCCTGTTGACTCAAAAGTTGTAATGTAGGATCAGAGCTCTGTCATGTGTCTAAGAACAAGAAAATTCTCCTGGTTTCAAGTGTCTTTTTGTTGGCACTAGGTACCTTGAGAACCTGAGGGGTACCTTTTTGTATGCACCAAGTTTTATAACTAAATTTATAATTTTTTTGTTTAGCGTAGGTATCTATTGTGCAGGGTTTGTTTATATTGTGATTTTGTATGGCGTTTTAGATCATGGGGTTGAGTATTTTATAAACATGGCATGAATGTTTTATTTTTATAGCTTGGTTTGTACTGTGTTTGATTGTTGGATTAACATTGTATAATCGTTGGTATCAGTAGTAATATATGAGCAGATCTCCCTACCAAGTGTTTTTTTGTGGATTAGATCTTGGAGTTGAGGCAATGGGTTACGACGTTGGATGAATTCGCCGAGTTTATATCGTATTTTACTTGAGGGGCATTTGAGTGGCATTTGAGTGGCATTTAAGTGGCATTTGAGTTTTGATTATTTTTTTACTTAATTTGAACTCATAAGGCAGCTAGATTTTGCATGTATGGCATTTGATTTTTTATGATAGTTTTAACATTGTATATAAATGAAAACGTGATAAGATTGTATGGTTATTGGAAGTTAAGATGTCGACAGAGGATGATGTTGAGATGAGACCGATGAATGAAGTTGATACTATTGATGGTACTGAACGTGATATGATAGATGTTTTACCGAGTATGAAGCGTAAAGCGTTGATAATTATGATAATTTTGGTATTTGTCAAAGAGCTTTCCACTTTTGGAGGTGTTACTGAGTTTAGTATGTATGAAGAAGCTATGGAAAAAATACAAAAAGCGAGAAACTCTCCTGTTGGAATCATAAATGAAACTACTGTTGATTGATGAACATCTTTTTATGATGAATGGGAAACCTGAAGATTATGACCCGAGGATGCGATCTCCTTTTACAGCAATGATTGCAGGACCAACTGGATCGGGAAAGACGCAAGCGATTTTTCGAATGATTGAAGCTAGTCAGACTATAGCACACCCTCCACCAACAGAGATTCACTACTGTTATGGAGCCTACCAAAAAGCCTTTGATGATGTATCAGGAGTGATTTTTCATGAAGGCATGATAGATATAACAGTGAGTTTTCCCAGAGATGGTAAAAATCGATGGCTGATAATTGATGATCTCATGGATGAAGTTTCTGGTAAAGCCGATGCTAATGCTTTGTATACAAAACATAGTCATCATTTGAACATAAGTGTGTTTTTTATTGTTCAGAATCTGTTTTTAAAAGGAAATCGTACAATTTCCTTGAATTGTCATTATTTTTTTCTTTTTAAAAACCCTAGAGATGCTTCTTCTATTTCCTATTTGGCTCGACAATGTTTTCCATCAAAAATAAAGTATGTACAAGAGGCTTTTGAAGATGCGACAAAGAAACCATACTCTTATTTACGAATAGATACGACTCAACAAACGAATGATCAACATAGACTATTGGGAAATTTTACATCAGTTCTCCCTATGATATTATATGTACCCAAGTAAAAGGATATAAATACAATTACTATTCACTTCACCTCAATCATATTTTGTTATTCAACGACGCAACACGAAAGCGTTATAATGTCTAAAGCTTTGGAGAAAAAATTAACAAGAAATGCAGCTGTGTTGTTATCGCTCAACAATACAACCTTTGCTATTCAAAAGTCTGTTATAGCCAAAGCCAAAAAGGAGTTTATTATGACTCTAATGGAATGCGCTAAAGCTATTATAAATGGAACGATACCATTGACATCATCTCAGTATAATGAGTTGCAGCGAAACGTGAAGGATATTAGCGCTTTAGTAAGAAAATCAACGTTAGATGATAAGAAAGCTGTATTGCAAAAAGGAGGATTTTTAGGCGCTCTACTAGGACCTATCATCAGCAATATAGTTCCTGGGTTACTTAAAAGTGTGCTAGGCGGAGGGAGAAGATAAAGATGAAACTCTCAACACGAAGGATGCGAAATAGAATGGCGATTTTAGCTCTGGATGATCTGAGTAAGAAAGGAAAAATCGCTATAGTCGAAAAGGCCAACTCAGATTTGTTTCAATCATTGATAGAAAGTGTTAAAAATATTATATTAGGTAATGTTCCTCTTGATTCTGAGCAGTTTATTGAGTTGCAGCGTTACAAGAAGGAGCTACATAAACTTAGTGGTAGAGGGACAGTTGATGATAAGCGTAAAATTTTGATTCAGAGTGGTAGAGGGAATCTTTTGGATGCTATTATAACACCTATTGTATCTGTTTTATCATCAATAAAAAGATGAATCGTCAGCCTTTAACATTCTCCAGACGTAATTTTATACTCACTGAAGATGAATACTATAGATTAACGGAAAGAAAGGATGATAAAACAGTGGTAAAGGAAGAAAAAACCAGACCTCCATTGTATTATAATCCTATGGAAGCTATAACAGTGAGAAATATGAAGCGAAAGCGAAATGATCTACTGGAAACGGCTTATGATTCTGACTTATCCTCATACGAAAAGTTAGATGAAAATGTTGAAAACCTACGTAGGTATTTGTCTGATGTCAAAAAGATTAAAAATAACCAAAACCAGACACAAAAGGATAGTTGGAATCTCATTAAGAAAAAAAAGATAGACTCTACTTTTTCTTTGGCCAATAGCACAGTTATTGATAATAAACCTAATGTCTTTTCACCAAATGTTGATAAAGACAATGAGTTAGAATCAGTGAAAGTGGTTGATGATGATGATATTGGGATGGAATTAATAAAAGGAAGGTTGTTTGATACTGAAGACACAACCTTACTAGGAAGTACATTTCTTACTGATGGAGAAGATGAGCACGATAGTGAAAGCGAAAATTTAAAAGATTTTGAAAAAAAAGCAGCTGATTTAACAACAAAAAAGAGTGATCAAACGATCGCTGTCAGAATGTTGAATAATCTGAGTAAAATTGGTAGATTCGACTCGGAGAAGAACAGACTGAAAATTGGAGAACATTGGTTGAATCCTAGGACTTCCAAAACTTTACTACGAGACGTTCTAACCGAAGGAGGTAAAATACAATTGGGAAATACCAATTACAGTAGACTTAAAAGCCTGCTAACTGATGAAGGAATCACAACTGTCAGAAAATCCCCGCATCGAACACGTAAGACTCAGAAGAAAAAGTTGGTCGTTCCCGGTACTAATTCATGGACATCGACACGCTAAAAGAGTTGTATTACAATCCTGCATTACATACATCTTTACGAGGAGCTAGAGCTTTACTGAAAGCTCGTAGAAAACGAGAGGGAGAAAAAAGAATCCGTGAATGGTTGAGTGGTGAGGATGCCTACACGTTACATAAAAAAGTTGTAACAAAGTTTAAGCGTCGTCCTACAATTGTAGCTGGAATAGGGGAACAGCTACAGGTAGATTTGATGGATGTTCGATCTCGAAGAGATGAAAATAATAATACAACATTTTTACTGACTGCTATTGATTCTTTATCTAGAAAAGGTTGGGCTGTGCCGCTCATCAACAAATCAGGACCGGTAGTAGCAAGAGGATTGAGAAGAATACTAGAAGGGGAAAACTATAAAGCTTTACAATCCGATAAAGGTAAAGAGTTTGACAACGTCAATGTCAAGACTCTGCTGGCGGAGAAAAAAATCAAGCGCTTTACAACCGAAAATGAAAAGATAAAGGCATCAATGGTGGAGCGGTTTAACAGAACTTTAAAAGAGAAGATATATAGATATTTAACATCTAAAGATGATGACAGATACATTGATGTTTTACCAGAAATGGTTGATGCATACAACAACACAATTCATGGTGCTATAGGTATGAAACCGAATGATGTGAATTTTCAAAATCAGGAACTTGTATGGAATTGTGTGTATGAAGGTGGTGAACATAGTTTAACTCAAGAAGCAAAACTAAAGATTGGGGACTATGTGAGAATAAGTAAGGCAAGAGGAGCGTTTGAAAGAGGATACACTCCGAATTGGACGATTGAGATTTTTATAATCACTGATGTACTTATTGATGAAAAACCTGTTGTATATAGGGTGAAAGATTTGGCTGAGGAGATGATTGATGGCACCTTTTACGAAAAAGAGTTGCAAAAAGTAAAAAAACCCACGATTTTCAGAATTGAAAAGATACTGGGAAGAAGAATGAGAAGAGGTAAAAGACAGATTCTGGTTAAGTGGTTAGGTTATGGAGAAAAGTTCAATGAGTGGGTAGATGAATAGTTTATAAGGAAACAACGCTTGATATAATCATCATACATTGGGAAAATGTCGATGCTGATAACTTTACCCTCAAACTCTAGTGGTGAAGAGTTTCCTGATAATAACAATTCCGAATTTACAGTGAGACTGTATAAATATTTGGTTATCAATGGCGGTAAATGGGAGGTAGCTCTGCTAGATATGACTTATTCTAATAATTGGAAAAATGTTACCGAAGGGAAAATATATCTAGAAAAGACTAATGTCTCTGGTAAAAGCGAAAAATCCTTCATCCTAATCGGTAATGGAAGATATGATAGTATAGAGGAGTTGGAGGAGATTATACGAAAGAGAATGAGTGAAATGGATTTAGACAAAAAATTTGCCATCTCCTACAACAAGATCACCAACACCACTTTACTAACTAACAGCGATCCTGATACTGCCATAAGCTTTTCCAAAGATATAGCATATATTTTTGGATTTGAATCAAAAACTACATACCCTCGTGGTAGATACAATAATATCACACCCCCTGATATAAATTCCGGTTTAACATCCCTGTATGTTTATTCCAACATTGTTGATAATAGAATGGTAGGAGATACGAATGTACCTTTATTGAGAGTAGTTCCAGTTCAAGGAAAGAAGAATAGCGTTGTGTATCAAGAATTTAAAAATCCTCACTATGTTGACGCTTCATCACTAAATAGTGATATGATTCAAGTACTTATAACGAGTGACGACGGTCAACGAATACCATTTGATGGTGGAAAGGTTGTGTTGACGGTTCACTATAGAGAGAAAGAATTATAATGAGTTTGGTACGATACACCCCTGAGGATTCAAAAGATTTTTTTGATGAGTACTACAAGATGCAAGCTGGAAATGGAATTGGAGTGTATAGTGGACGACGAGTGATGCGTAATATGAGAGGAAATGCACTTGGTAGTATTTTTTCAAGTTTACTTAAATCTGCAGCACCAATGCTGAAAAGAGGAGCAATTAGTTTGGGGAAAAGAGCATTGTCTGTAGGTGGAAATGTAGCGCGTGATGTCATCGATGGTCAAAGTTTTGCAGCGTCAGCAAAGAAGAGGGGATTGGCAGAGTTGAATGATCTGGGGGGAGATGTGCTCAATGCAGTCCGTCCAGATAGTATGAAAAGGAGAAAAACAAGAGGTGGAAAGAAGAGGAGAGGTGTTGGTAAACGTGGTATATTTTAATAGCAGTAGAATCCGCTATAAAGACAGCAGAGCTTGATAACTATATTCATTAAGCAGTAACACCAGTAGTAATATATGAGCAGATCTCCCTACCAAGTGTTTTTTTGTGGGGTCTATATCTGGAGTTATGCAATGGGTTACGGCGTTGGATGAATTCGCCGAGTTTATATTGTATTTTACTTGAGGGGTACTTGAGTGGCATTTGAATGGCATTTAAGTGGCATTCGAGTTTTGATTATTATTTTACCTAATTTGAATTTATATGGTATATAGATTTTGAATGTATAGTATTTAAGTTATGATAATTTTTTACATAATTGTATACATAATTATAACTCATAGGATGTCTAGATTTTGAATGTGAGGCATTTAAGGTTTGATAATTTTTTGTAATTCCGAGTCATACGATATCTTGAGGGAGAGGAGAGAGAGGAAATATATCTACATTGAATAAATACAGTGATTAAAAATGAAAGAATATGTGAATATATACATTTATTGTGTAATAAGTAGGGAAAATCTCATATAATATAGCTAGAGTCAGTAAATACTAAGTTACTGAAGTTTTTAGATATTTCAACTGGATAAAAAAGTACAGTCACTCGTATAATGCTTAGGATAGGAAGATCTTCAAATGTTTTGCAAAACCGAAGATCTTCAAATGTTTTGCAAAACCGGAACTTTTGGTGAGTTAATCACCTGAGAACCTTTAGACTTTTCTATGAATTATTATATGATTATATAGACTTATTGTATAATAAGTAGGGAAAATCTTTCCATATAATATAGTTAGAGTCGGTAAATAGTAAGTAATACAAAACAGTACAACTTGTAATGTCAATGAATACACAGGCTTTTTTTTATTCATTCATTATCCGCTTGAGACTACCTGTTGTCAGCATTTGATATTGAGTTTACATACCATCAACACCAAGTGGTTCATCAAAATCTTGTAATTCGTTTTCTAGGAATTCCTTAAGAGCTTCATCCTCATTATTCGTTTTTATTAGCACCTCATTGGAACTTGTTTGTGCGCAATATTGCTCCCAATCACTAGCGTTGGTTGAAGAAATGAAGACAACATTGTGGTATGGAATAGGATTTCCATTCTTACTCTGTTTTTTTCCTTTGTAAATCATCACACCAGGTGCACATCTTTTAGCTTCCTCGTTATATCTGATTGGTAGTAAAAGCGTTCTCGTCTCTCTTTTTCCATTCTTTTCAGTGACATAGCGAATGCAATTTACAATGGATTCTTCTCCATTGAATCGGAAAGGAATGAATCTTTCTACAACTTCGATGTAAGCAAAAATGGAACAATCTTTGAAATTACTGAGATACTCGATGTCGTAAGCGAGTTTGAGTTCTTCTTCACTCATTTTTCTCAGTTTTTCAGCTTCAGCAGTAGCTTCCATTGTGGTTAATCGTTTTGTACTGATACGTTTGACATTGTAGTAAGTAGTCTCTGGTTTTTTTGAGTTTTCCATCTCACCCAAGTACAAAATGTTGAAAGGTAATGGGTAGTTATCAACATTGAAGCTTTCAACTACTCTACTTGGACAAACGACTTTCTGAAAATTCGCTCCAGTTGAATTATCAAGATAAGTGAGAATGTAGTAGTTTCCGTATGCACCAGTACTCTGCTCAATAGAAACGATTTGCAAAACTGATGGAACAGGAAGTGATGCTAGTGTAAGAAACCCTCCAATCTTTTTCAAATCACACGCCTTCCATTTTTGGAGAGATTTGGCCATCTGGAGAGCTCTGTCAGCATCAGTGAGCAATTCTTTTTGTTCCATATTGTTTGATGTTGTGGGTAAAACCAGTTTTGGAAGAGCTCGTTTCTTTATCGCTGCTTCTTTTGTGACAGAGTTAGAGTTTTTTCTTTTGGGTGTTTTGAACGTTTTTTGTTTGTTTTCGATTGGGTTTAAATCCGTGTAAGAAGCAGAAAAATCCCCCATAGTGTTCTAAAAAAGAAAGAAATAACATATAATTCAGCTTTTCATGTGGAACTAAAAGATTATTTATTTCATACTTTACATTATAGCTAAACTAATTTTGATCTTTGTTAGGTAGGAAATAATAAGTTTTAAATTTTACCTTTTATAAAGAGAAAGTTTCTAGTAGTTGCAATGGAAAGTGTAGTAGATGTTGCTCCTCTGATCACTGTTGTAGAACTGGATGCTTTCTGTGTGAAAACAGTGGCTCTTAAATAGCTAAAGTTGCACCGGATGAACTCTATGAATACCAACCTTCTTTATAATATAACTATGTTTCAGAATTTTGTCCACGCGAAAACCAATGCTTTCGCGGGAATAAATAATTTATTTTCACGCGAATAGAAACTGTTGCTTTCGCGGGAATACAAATTTTATTTCCACGCGGATACAAACCAATGCTTTCGCGGGAATAAAAACTTTATTTTCACGCGGATACAAACCAATGCTTTCGCGGGAATAAATACTTTATTTTCACGCGAATGGAAACCGTTGTTTTCGCGGGAATAAAGACTTTATTTTCACGCGAATACAAACTGTTGCTTTCGCGGGAATACAAATTTTATTTTCACGCGGATACAAACCAATGCTTTCGCGGGAATAAAAACTTTATTTTCACGCGGATACAAACCAATGCTTTCGCGGGAACAAATACTTTATTTTCACGCGAATGGAAACCGTTGTTTTCGCGGGAATAAAGAATTTATTTTCACGCGAATAGAAACTGTTGCTTTCGCAAGAATACAAATTTTATTTTCACGCGGATACAATCCAACACTTTCGCGGGAATAAAGACTTTATTTCCACGCGAATGGAAACAGTTGTTTTCGCGGGAATAAATAATTTATTTCCACGCGAATACAAACTGTTGCTTTCGCGGGAATACAAATTTTATTTTCATGCGGATACAAACCAATGCTTTTGCATGAAAGTATTTATTCCCGCGAAAACAACAGTTTCCATTCGCGTGAAAATAAAGTATTTATTCCCGCGAAAGCATTGGTTTGTATCCGCGCGAAAATAAAATTTGTATTCCCGCGAAAGCAACAGTTTCTATTCGCGTGAAAATAAATTATTTATTCCCGCGAAAGCAACGGTTTCCATTCGCGTGAAAATAAAGTATTTATTCCCGCGAAAACATGGGTTTGTATCCGCGTGAAAATAAAGTTTGTATTCCCGCGAAAGCAACAGTTTCTATTCGCGTGAAAATAAATCATTTATTCCCGCGAAAACAACGGTTTCCATTCGCGTGAAAATAAAGTATTTATTCCCGCGAAAGCATCGGTTTGTATCCGCGTGAAAATAAAATTTGTGTTCCCGCGAAAGCAACAGTTTCTATTCGTGTGAAAATAAATTATTTATTCCCGCGAAAACATTGGTTTGTATCCGCGTGAAAATAAAATTTGTATTCCCGCGAAAGCAACAGTTTGTATTCGCGTGAAAATAAATTATTTATTCCCGCGAAAACAACGGTTTCCATTCGCGTGAAAATAAAGTATTTATTCCCGCGAAAGCATTGGTTTGTATCTGCGTGAAAATAAAATTTGTATTCCCGCGAAAGCAACAGTTTCTATTCGCGTGAAAATAAATGATTTATTCCCGCGAAAGCAACAGTTTCCATTCGCGTGAAAATAAAGTATTTATTCCCGCGAAAACAATTGTTTCCATTCGCGTGAAAATAAAGTTTTTATTCCCGCGAAAGCATTGGTTTGTATCCGCGTGAAAATAAAATTTGTATTCCCGCGAAAGCAACAGTTTCTATTCGCGTGAAAATAAATTATTTATTCCCGCGAAAGCATTGGTTTTCGCGTGGACAAAATTCTGATTCATAGTTATATTATAAAGAAGGTTGGTATTCATAGAGTTCAACCAGTGCAGCTTTACCTATTTAAGAGCCACTGTTTTCACACAGAAAGCATCCAGTTCTACAACAGTGATCGGAGGAGCAACATCTACTACTACATCCACTGACTATTAAAAGTTTTTCTGTGTGAATTTGAAAATTTTCATTGAAGCTAAGACTTAATTATCCACCTTAATTATCTCACTTAAGTTTTGGTCTACTTAAAAAGTAATGCTTTCACATAATAAATCACTCGTTCTAACAACAGTAACTGAAGCCTCAACATCTACTATATAATATACCAACTGACTACTAGGAGTTTTATTCACAAGGTAAAATTTATTAGCTGAGACATTTAACTTACCTTTTTATGTGCTATTGTCACTTCTATTAAAAAGTAATGATTTTATTGTTATTATAGTGCTATGGAAACAGAAGAGGATGATACTGATGTAGACATACATAAGGAATGGGAATGGCTCATGAAAAATCAAAATGATATCGGTTTTTCAAACGCTGATAATGAATACATGAATGATGAATGCAATGCTGAATATGAAAATGAAATGGAGATGGAACTTGAAAATGCTTTTCAAGACAAACCTTCGACTTTTCAAGTTTCAGCAACTACTGAAAATACAATAGCCTTTGATAAGCTGTAAGTTTTTAAAATCATAAATTAATAACATTAGTAGAGTAATTTTTTGCTTTTTTCTTATACTCATCTCATGAATCAGCAAAAATAATGCGTTATCTCTTTATTGTAGACAGGACTCAGAATATCAGAGAATTAATGTAAAAGAGGGAGTTGGGAATTCATGTCATAGTACACAGTAAGTTTATAAAACTTAACTAATAATAATGTTTGAGTCTTTTTTCCTAATTCCATTTTAAAAATTAATTGATAATGGAGTTTAAGTCATTTTTTTCTTCTGTTACATTTTATATAAAATGTATGTGAATGTTTTATAGAACAACTATTATGTGTTAACATTTCTATTGTAGACAAAGTTTAAATTATCGGGAGGAGAATGTAGAAGAAAAAAACCCTGAAATTTCCCCCAATTGGAAATGGTTAGAAGAAAATCTCATTTGTTTTCGTTTACCTGATGAAACAATCAATCAAATAGGATTTGGTGCTGAGCCTTCACCACCAAAGACTAGCATAATAGCTCAAGATATAGAGCCGGTTGTGGAGGAGATAGTTGAAGAAAATGAGAATGATCCAATGATAGAAAATGAAGAAGAAGAAGAAGAAGAAGAAGAAGAAGAAGAAGAGGAAGAAGCACAAGAGGAAGAACAAGAAGAAGAAATGGAAGATTTAAATTTTGAAAGACCTACCCGAGCATCAACCCTAGGTATTGTTGATGATAGCACAGCTCCTACTTTTCAAGATGAAGAATGGGATGATTTGATAGCTAGATATTGGGGAGCTATGAAAACGAAACATAGAGCTGGAAAAGTCATAGAACTTTTAAATGTAAGACTTTGGGATGGGATTTCAAGAGACCAAGCTGATACCTACCAAAATGACTATCATGATTCAAGAGTGTTAGAATTGCTAAAAAAAGTTTGGAGACAATTGAGCTCGAGAGCAAAAGTCAACTGTAGCGTAGGTTGTATACTAGAAAATAAAAATGATGGTGAACTCCGATACTTTCACTCATCATCAAACAATGCTACCGTATATCCAAAAGCTAAACTGATTGAAACTGAAGGAGATCTTGATGACTTCTTTGTTGATGTTATGGAGACTGATCATCGTACAAATAGCTTGAGACGGAGACCAAATACGACTTGGAGATTGATGTTGATCACAAACATTTCGTTTTATTTCTACAAACTACTCGGAATGGGAAAAGTTGGATCACCACCAGAGCATTTACCCTCTCACCTCCTTAACAACAGACACATACGAACCATGTTAAAAAACACAAAAGGAAAACGAATTACCGACAATCTTTGTTTTTTTAGATGTCTAGCATTACACAAAGAACTACAAAAAAACGGTGGAATTGCAAAAGATCCGATAATTAAGGAGGTGAAGGAGTACCAACAACAATATCATAGTTTCATCTATGGTGATAGTGGTAAAAGGTGTGATGGGAAAGGAGTGACAGAAGCTGATTTATTGCTTTTGGAGCGAGCATTTCAACTGAAGATAACAGTGTTTTCTTTAAATGATGATATGACTTCAACAGTTATTTGGAATTCAAACTCCAGTTATAAGGAGAAACTATATTTGGATCTTTATATCAATCACTTCAGTCTTATTACAAACTTGGAAGGATATGTCAAAGCCTACAGATGTCCAACCTGTTCTACTTGTTATGATAGATTGGGGAATCTGAAAAGACACAGATGTTCAATCTCAGAGGCAACAACTATGCAGTTTTCTGGAGGACAATACAGCCCTACTGCTACAATATTCGACAAACTGAAGGTTCAATTCGGGATAGATATCGGGTCAGATGATTCCTTGAGATACTATCCATTTTTTGCAACATTTGACATAGAGTGTTTGTTACCTAATTGCGAAAAAGATCGAGATACAGACACAACCATTTACACGAATGAGCATAAACTTTCAAGTATTTCAATTTGTTCAAATGTACCAGGCTTCAACAACCCGCGTTGTATTGTCAATAATGGGGATGATGATGAATGCGTTGGAAAGTTCATTGAATACTTGGATGATATTAGTGAAGAATCATATAGCCGATTGGAAAAACAATTTTCGCGAATCATAAAACAGATAGAAGGTGAATTACAACGACTGGAAGAAGCTGAAGAAAAGTTTCGTAGTGATTTTGAAAAAAATCGTTTCAGACGTAGAACAGGAGCTGAAAAAGTACTGGATGATTTGTATAGCTATATGAAAAAACTCCCTATTCTAGGTTTCAATTCACAGACTTACGATGTCAATGTGATGAAAGGAAAACTGCTTCAAAAATTGAAAGATGTCTCCGACACAGATTTTGATTTTGTTATAAAAAAAGGAACCAAGATGCCTGTTATCGGAATAGGATCTTTTTTGTTTTTAGATTGTACAAACTTCATCGCTCCTGGATATAGCTATGAAATGTATCTCAAAGCATACAAATGTGAAGCCGGAAAAGGATTTTTTTCTTATGAATGGATGAAAGACTTGGAACAACTTAATCAAGAACATCTACCTCCAAGAGAAGCTTTTTACAGTTCTTTAAAACAAAAGAATATCAGTGAAGAAGAGTACATAATTTGTCAAGAAGCATGGAAAAATAACGACATGAAGACAATGAGGGATTTTTTAAAATGGTACAACAACTTGGATGTAAAACCATTTGTTCAAGCGTTGGAAAGACAAAGATCAATCTACAGAGAGCATGGGATTGATATGTTAAAAGATGGTATATCTTTACCAGGATTAGCGATTCGATGGATGTTTAACAAAGCACCTCAACCACCCCCTCCATACCTCTCTACATACTTGAATTTTGATGAACTTGGTAACTCGTTTCGTCAGACTCTCCCAATTTGTCTGCTTGACAACTGCAATGCAGAACTTTATCCTCTAATAAAGAAAAATATAGTTGGTGGACCAAGTCTAGTGATGCATAGATATCACGAAAAAGGTATAACTAAAATTAGAGAACATTGGTTGGGAAAAGAAGCAAAGATTTGTGATAGAATCTATGGAGTTGATGCAAATGCGCTCTATTTATGGTGTATGATGCAATCAATGCCTACTGGCTATCCTCGAAGAAGAAAAATCGAAAACTCCTTTGTCGCTGAACCAGTAAAATTTAGCAAGATAGCTCATAGCTGGTTACAGTTCCAAATGTTCTCAAAAAAAATCAATATCAGACATCAGCTCAATGGAGGAGAAGTTACTCTCGGACAGCGAGGATTACCAGTTGATGGTTTCTGTGTTGAAAATCGTCATGTCTTTCAATTCCACGGATGTTTTTGGCATGGACACGACTGCTCTTATAACAACGCTGAAGAACAAGAGCTTCAAGCTACTGGAAGAAAATCAAAAGCAGATCTGTTTAAAACTACGATGGAAAATGAAGAATATCTTCGAGCATTAGGTTACACTGTAATCTCGATTTGGGAGTGTGACTGGATGAAGCGTGTAAAAACTCATACAAATTTACAAAAATTTGTCAACACGTTTTACAATTCTTTCTACCCTAAAATACTTGAAAAAAAGCTGAATCAAGAAGAAGTGTTGGAGAGAGTTCAATCAGAAGAATTCTTCGGATTTGTTGAATGTGACATCGAAGTTCCTGAGGAAGAGGAAGAAAAGTTCTCCGAAATGCCTCCGATTTTTAAAAATACGATGTTAACCAGAGAACACTTGAGCGATGAAATGAAAGTCTTTGCTGAAGCCGAAGGGTTTTTAAAGACTCCTCAACGCTCATTAGTTGGAAGTATGTACGGAGATAAGATATTGCTAATGAGTCCTTTGTTGAAATGGTACTTGAAACAAGGATTGAAAGTCACCAAAGTTTATCAGCTAATAGAATATATTCCTAGAAAAGCTTTTGAAGCTTTTGGAACATCGGTTTCAGACGCTAGGAGAATGGGAGATGCAGACCCTAGTCAAGAATTACTCGCTACTACTAGCAAGTTGGTAGGAAATGCTGCTTATGGAAAAACAATCACTGATAAAGAAAAACATACCACCATCAAGTTCATCGAAGGCGCCAGAAAAGCTTCATTTCGTATTAGAGGAAACAAATTTATCGCCATGGAAGAGATAGCAGATGATTTTTATGAAATCATAACCTGTAAACAGCTAGTAAGTTTTAAAACAATTATTTTGCAATTCAAAATTTATATTCCACAAGTTTACTTTGCTAATCAGTATCACCATCATTTCAGCTATTGATGAATGTTCCAGTGCACTTGGGTTTCTCCGTGCTACAGTATGCTAAACTGAGAATGCTACAGTTTTACTACGACTTTATGGATAAGTAAGTGAAACCTAATTCCCTACCATTATTATGTGTAAGTAAGTAAAACTTCCAAATAATTGAAATCGAAACAAACTTTTTATTTATAGATATATTGACAGAAGTGATTTCCAATATGTTGAAATGGATACAGATAGCGCATACATGGCATTGAGCGGAACATTAGAAACACTGGTAAAACCAAGTATGAAAAAAGAGTTTTACAATGAATATGGTGATTGGTTTCCACGCCCATACTGTGACAAACATAGGGATGAGTTTTTAAGAACCAAAACAATGGGTTTAGAATGGAGCACGCAAGACTGTTGTGAAAAAGTACTAAAACACGGAAAAAGAACACCTGGGCTGTTTAAAGAGGAATTTACCGGAGATGGAATTGTTGCACTTAACTCTAAATCCTATTACTGCTGGGGAGAAAAAGGAAACAAGTTTAGCTCAAAAGGTTTGAACAAACGAATTAATCAATTGAACAAAGACAGTTATCTAAATGTATTGAACACAAAAAAGTCGTTTATGGGTAAAAATCGAGGATTTGTAGTAAAGGATCAAAAAATGTTGACATACAACCAAATAAAACGAGGTCTCACATATTTTTATGCTAAGAGACGAGTGTGTTCTGATGGAGTATCTACCGAGCCTACTTTGGCTTAAATAAAAACCTTCATAATAGACTTCTTTTACCACAGTTACTATAACTATATATATATGTATATAAAATACAAAAAATCTTTCATCATCCTTATAAATATCGACAAAGAATAGATGAATATTTAACTTTATCATCTGATATATTTTATAGCATTCAATGTATATATGAGTTCGAATTATGTATCTAGCTATATTATATGAGGAGATTTTACCCCTACCTATTATGTAATAAATGTATATAGCCATACATTGATTCGCTTTTAATCAATGAATTTATTCAAGGTAGATACATCTCCTCTCTCCTCTCTCTCAAGATGCTATATGAGCTCGAGTTATGAAAAGAAATTATCAAAACTTAAATGCCATACATTCAAAATGTATATACCATATAAGTTCAAATTAAGTAAAATAATAATCAAAACTCGAATGCCACTTAAATGCCACTCAAATGCCACTCAAGTACCCCTCAAGTAAAATACAATATAAACTCGGCGAATCCATCCAACGCCGTAACCCATTGCATCACCCCAGATTTTAACCCCACAAAAAAACACTTGGTAGGGAGATCTGCTCATATATTACTACTAACACCTCAAGCAATCATCATTTGCAAAAGATGGCTAGCCTAAATGGAACAACAGGTAATAAGTTGGAAGGTTCTTCCTACAACATAAATCCAACGTTGGATGTATTTGCTACGGAACCAACAAACATATCGGTAGAAAGATCAGAATATGTTGTCATCAGACCTGATAGGTTAGATCCTTATGGTAGTATCGAGTTAACCTTGTCAGGGAGCACTGAACATTACACAGATCTCTACAACTCGTTTCTGCAAGTTGAAGCCACAATTGTTCAAGATGATGGAACCGATATTACAGGTGATGATGATGCAGTTGTGTGGATGGGGGATTCAATGCATACATTATTCAGCGAGTTGAAAATGTCGATAGAAGGAACCACCGTTGAATACGCTAACAACTACGGTTTACGCTCCTACTTTTCACAACTACTCGAAAACAGTGCAGAAAGAAAGAAATATCAAGGTAAGATGGAAGGATGGCTGTATGATGATTCAACTAGCAAAGACGCTGCTGATCACAAAACCGCGGATAAGAAAAAGAGGAGAGCTCTAATCATAGGTGGAAAGACAATAGAATTAACTGGAAAACCTCATCTTGCATTATTTCAGCAGAAAAAACTAATAATTCCAGGTCCTAGTATGCAGCTGGAGTTTGAGCGTGCCTCCGGCAAACTAGCTTTGTTTGCTGCAAATGAGATGCCTGCAGGAGGAGCAAAGATTAGAATTGATAAATTTGAACTTCATCTTTGTAAAGTTAAGGTGAATCCTACAATACAAAACTCCCAACTCAGTTTGGCGTTGGAAGGTCACAACTACATTTATCCAGTTGATCGAAAACGGATAAAACTATATGGAAATCGTGCTGGGGTTGCGCAGATTGACATCACTTTGGAAGAAAACAAACAAAAACCTAAACAGGTCTATTTAGGTTTAGTTGATCACAACGCAATGAACGGACGTTTTGCCTTGAATCCATATAGAATGACGCACGCTAATGTTGATAGTATTGTATTGAGAGTTGGTGATTGTCCAATTGGAAGAAGATTTGAGCCAAATTATGCTAGAGGGGTTTTTGGAAGAGAATATCATCAGTTTCTACACGCTACCGGAACTTTGCTTGAAGGCGATAGTCTCGGTATTACAAAAGAACAATACCTTGATGGTACTACACTAAATGGATTTGATTTGACTGGTGATTTTCTTAAAGAAGGCTTTCACTCTATGAAAAATGTCACAACAAGTGTGGAAATTCGTTTTAGCACTAACACGACTGATGGATTATCCTTGGTAGCATACTTTGTAAAAAACGGTGTGCTGGAGATGGATAGCATTCTTCAATTAACTATCGGGGGAGACGCAGTGCTTTAAACAGAAAGTTAGAGATGAATACCATGCAAATTCGTTCGATCTTATCTCCAGACGTTTTATGTCAAAGCGTAGGGATTCATGTTGGAGCTAGAGAACAGTTTTGGAAGCAAATTTGCAATTTTCCAAGAGAATGTTTCGTATTCAACACCCATTATTCTCACCAACCTGGAGAGCATTGGTTGGCTGTGTACGCTAATGATTCAGAGGTGGATTTTTTTGACTCATTTGGGCGTTCTGTTTCCTTTTATCCGGATGTAAATGAAATACTAAGTATTCATGGAGGATATGAAACAATACGAAGTAATGAAACACAACTACAAAATTTTTTGTCAACTGTATGTGGCGATTATTGTGTATACTTTTGTTTACTGAGAAGTAGAGGATGGAGTATGGATGAAATTGTTAGAAGTTTACGAGACATAGGAGATAGTGAGATGTTAGATCACTCAATACGGAGATTTATCATACAGACCTATCCTAACTTCGAGTTCATAGAAAATAATACAGTAGAAGGAATAGATGGTGTACATATACAAGGAACTAATTTACTAAGTAAATTGTTAAAATAAATTATTATAATTGATTTTTATTTGATATAACAAATAAAATGAATAAAATACAACTTATCTCATTATTTATGCTAAACACTACAGAACCTATAAAAACTACTATTATTTTGTAATGTTTCAAGCAAGAAATAAATAAGTTCTTCTCATTTTCTTCCTCTTTAGCTATATCTAAAAGACATAGTAACTAATGACTCTATCATACATAGTTATATGAATTAATTTCACAAAAAAATACTTCGGTGCTTTTTTTTAAAATAGATATAAAACTTACCATCATCGAAGACGAGTCACATCCTTTGTGTTATCGATTAAGACTTCGATGTACTGTTCTGGACAATTCTCTTTTTCATTTTCATCAAAGTAGGAGAGACAGCTGTGTTGCAGCGAAGTATCAAACAGTTCTGAGGTTTGAATGAAAGCTTGAAGAGCCGAGAGTAGAATGATATCATAGGAAATCATGTTGTTCGTATTTTGTCTTAGTCCTTTGAATACGATTACACCGCTTTTTTCAGCCACCACAGATGAAGCTATTTGAGCAGGGATGCTAAGATCTCCAATCAATAGCTCTCCATTCACCATGCATCTGTAATTAGCCACTATAATATCGACAGTCTTGTTCCAACGAGTATCACATTTTCTTAGCATTCCAGGATTCTCATAAGCTATAAAACTTCCTGTAGGAAAATCGTGTAGGTGAGCGACAGTGAAATAAGCCTGTATTTGTCTCAAACTCTTGTTGTACAATGAGTTGAATGGATCGTTGATCTTTTGATTACACCCTTGAGATTCAGCAGTACGAAAAATCGCATCTCCTGTCTTTCCTTCTCCCATATAAATTAAAACAATTGGACATGTTTGCTTAGCTTTATTAACAAGCAGTCCTATTTCGGTTGAAACATCACTCTTCACCCGAGTTCTCTTTTTATCCTTTCGGTAGTTGTAAATGATGACACACTTTGATTCATCACGGAATTCAACAGACAACACCTCCATAACCGTTGGTACTGGTAGTTCGCAGATTTCCATGGACTCTTCAAGTTTTTCTAGACTATCTGGAGAGAGAGAGTTTATTAACCCGGCGCTCTTGTAGGTGAGAGTAGTTAGTTCATTACTTCCAGCATCTTGAAAGGGTATTCTGACGTGACGAAAAAGCGTTTCGTCTCCAACAGTCGACAAAGCTGGTTTTTTGCACTTCAAGCCAGTTTCAATATCATCTTTTGTCAAATCAATGAAAGATCGTTTCCTCATCGATGTTCTTTTTGAAGACAGCTTGTTAGAAGGAGATGTGAATGAAGTAAAATCTTGTTGGGATTCTGGTTCATCAACCACCAATTGACTTTCTGCCATATCAAAGATAGGAGAAGGTGATGGGGAAAGGGTTTGCTGGGATCCTGCTTCTTCATTCATCGGTTGACTTCCTTCGTCTTGAGTATTCATTCTAAAAAAACAAAACATTTTGTTTAATTTTTCGTAATTAATTTTAAAAGATCATAAAGATCATAAACCTTCAGCTAGTAGTGTTAGCTAACAAAAAATAAATATTTTTACTCTTACCTTTATAAAGAAGATGAGCTCCTAGTTGTTGCAATGAAAGATTTAGTAGATGTTGCTTCTCCGCTAGCCGTTGTAGGACTGGATGCTTTCTGTGTGAAAACAGTGGCTCTTAAATAGGTAAATTTGCACTGATTAAATCCTATGAATCAACAATTTTTCACGCGAATACATCCCAATGCTTTCGCGGGAATAAATAATTTATTTTCACGCGAATGGAAACCGTTGCTTTCGCGGGAAAAACAATTTTATTTTCACACGAATACAAACCAATGCTTTCGCGGGAATAAATAATTTTGTTTCACGCGAATAGAAACCGTTGCTTTCGCGGGAATAAACATTTTATTTTCACGCGAATACAAACCAATGTTTTCGCGGGAATAAATAATTTATTTTCACGCGAATGGAAACCGTTGCTTTCGCGGGAATAAACATTTTATTTTCACGCGAATACAAACCAATGTTTTCGTTGGAATAAATAATTTATTTTCACGTGAATGGAAACCGTTGCTTTCGCGGGAATAAACATTTTATTTTCACGTGAATACAAACCAATGTTTTCGCGGGAATAAATAAATTATTTTCACGCGAATGGAAACCGTTGCTTTCGCGGGAATAAACATTTTATTTTCACGCGAATACAAACCAAGGTTTTCGCGGGAATAAATAGTTTGTTTTCACGCGAATGGAAACCGTTGCTTTCGCGGGAATAAACGTTTTATTTTCACGCGAATACAAACCAATGTTTTCGCGGGAATAAATAATTTATTTTCACGCGAATACAAACCAATGCTTTCGCAGGAATAAACATTTTATTTTCACGCGAATACAAACCAATGTTTTCGCGGGAATAAATAATTTATTTTCACGCGAATACAAACCAATGCTTTCGCGGGAATAAACATTTTATTTTCACGCGAATACAAACCAATGTTTTCGCGGGAATAAATAATTTTATTTTCACGCAAATGGAAACCATTGCTTTCGCGGGAATAAAAATTTTAATTTCACGCGAATACAAACCAATGCTTTCGCGGGAATATATAATTTATTTTCACGCAAATGGAAACCGTTGCTTTCGCGGGAATGAAATTTTTTATTTTCACGCGAATAAAACAGGAATATTTCACGCTAATAACACTATTCTGATAGAGCTTTCGCGTGAGTGTTTTTAATGGCTATAAGCTAAATGAGTAGGAGTGGCTTATACTATATAAGAACAGCTCTGTCTGCATAGAAATCATTCTCTCCAGCAATAAAACATCAACTACTACAGCTGATTTCATCAACTACTACAACTGATTTCATCAACTACTACAACTGATTTCATCAACTACTACAGCTGATTTCTTGGTGATAAGGTAAGAATTAATAGAAAAATTATTTAATAAAAGTTAAAATGTAATTATTTTACAACACTGTTTAATCATCATATACTAATACTTAACATTTTATTTTAGTTCATTATGAGTTCAAAAAGATACACAATCAAAGACTACCTTCCAAACATATATCATAGCTATATTAAAGAAAATGTTGAAGTACAGGAAAAGATTGGATATCGCTTGACATTACAAGCTATATTATTATGTATGACACAGCATTTGCTAACTGTAGCTTCTTTACATGGAGAACTTTCACCGGTACAATACCGGCCATACACTACACATAAATACGTTGACAATTCAGTAGAAGTATTTAAGCATATGACTAAAAACAATTTTCAAACAGTTGTAAAAATGTCAAAGACTGTCAGTATTAATGATTACTTAAAGAAAATTCAAAGAAAAGTGTGGAATAAAGAGCTCACTCAAAAATTGATTTCAATACAATGGACTACTGAATTATTATATCATTTTCAATCAGATATATGTAGATACATACAAACGGATGAAAATCTCTCATCATCCATTTTTTCATTTGAAATGATATTGGAACTATTTCAAGCTCACAATATTTAATATGTTCTCTTTATGTACCCCTACTTATTATACAATAAATGTATATATTCACACATTGTTTCATTTTTAATCAATGTATTTATTCAATGTAGATGTATCTCCTCTCTCCTCTCTCTCCTCTTTTGCTCTCTCCTCTCTCTCAAGATACCATATGAGTTCGAATTATGTATAGAATTATCAAAACTTAAATGCCATACATTCAAAATCGATATGCCATATAAGTTCAAATTAAGTAAAAAATAATCAAAACTCAAATGCCACTTAAATGCCACTTAAATGCCACTCGAATACCCCTCAAATAAAATGCAATATAAACACGGCGAATTCATCCAACGCCGTAACCCATTGTATCACCTCAAGATCAGATCCACAAAAAAACACTTGGTAGGGAGATCTGCTCATATATTACTACTGGTATCGCTTTACTACAGTGTATTGTATAACAAGCCTTAGTACATGGAAAAAAAATATTGAAGGTTTGTATTGCGTTTTGTTATGGTATATTTGTATAATAAGTAAAATACAATGGATAAAGCATGTATGGAAATTATTATAAAGCCCGAGGTTGGATAAGATGTTTTCACAAATTAGGAATATCGTATATAAGAGCTTAATACACTATTTGTAATAATGAAAACAATTTTAGAATGAATAGTACAAATATTCCGCTAGTTATCATCAGTGCTGAGTTCCGCTTCAAACTGGATAAACTGCTCATGCAGTAAATCAACAACATCCTTATCTGCATCTGATTTTGAAAACTCTTTATTCTATTTTGCTTGACAACAATTTTGCTCTTAATCATCACTGCTGAATGTGGAAAGAGATACGACATTGTGGTATCTGTTTGTATTGACACTCTGGCTTTTTTTGTGAATCATTACTCCCACAGCACATTTTTTAGCTTCTTTGATGGTCTATTTGGTACGAAAAGCGCTCTCATCTATCTCTTTCCAGGTTTTTCCAAGACGTAAGGGAAGCGAGTTGTAACAAAATATTATCTATTGATTTGATGAGGTATAGATCTTTTAACAACTTTAATGTGAGGAAAATTGAAATTAGTAAGATACTTGATGTTGAAGTTGAGCTTGACCTCATCCTTGGTCATCATTATCGTTTGCCTGGCTTCAGCAGCAACTTTTCTCAAGCTGAATTTTTTCCGCTTATATTGTAGAAATTGTAGCAAGCAGTATTCACATTTTTGGGATTTTTCACCTAACACAGGTAGACATTGTTGCAATGGAAATGGATAGTTTACAAGATTGAACTCTTCAACTATTTTGCAGGGACAAACTACTCCACGAAGATCTCTCACACCCGTCTTGGCATAGTAGGTGAGAACAAAGTAATCGCCGTATACAACAGTATCGCAACCAACAGGAACCACCTCCTGAATGGTTGCGGCAAAAAGATTTTTTAGCGTTTGAAAAGTTATGATTTTTGCAGTTTGCATGCTTTCCATCCGCCGCAGTAAGATTTATAGCTTCATCCACATTGGGGAACTCTTCTTTACCATTCTTCTCTTCATGGAATGCTTGCTACTTGAATGCGCTGAAAATTGAGTTACGGACACCACCTTCTACACCAGCGAACATAAACACTCTAGCAGTTTCATTTGTTTTAGCGTACCATGTTTTGAGCTGCCTTGGTGTATTATCAACGATGGTGGTAATAAACAATGCATTGAAAAAAATTATTCTTAACTAGGAAAACATCATTGAAGCAGTGTACATCTGAGTGAGAAGAAACTTTTCACAAATCATAAAACCAGTAGAAGAGGAGGTACATCTACTAGAAAAATTTAGTTTTACACAAACCGTTCATTCTGGTCGAGGAACCCTCTGCCATTCTCTTTATGACGTAATAGCGAAGGGCACTACAACAAAACAATTTTTTGATTGTGTTGTAGCCTTTACATGATTATTATGATGGTATCTGAAGTTAGTTCTAGTTCATCCAAACGATTTTACAGCTTCCAGATATTGCAATCCTGCAGGAGTTGCTGTGTACTGTACGGGTCTTCCCTTGACGGTAGGAGTAAGTGACCTTCAATTGAGTGAAGCCTAGTCTGAGAGTAGCTGGCAGAACACTGCCTAGTTTACACAACTGGGGATTAGCTGAACACAGCTGAATCCGAGAGCAATACCTAACAATTGGATATCTGCAAGGACTTCCGCAAGATATCACTCAATTGTCTAGCCAGAGGTTAACTGGCAAAACACTGCCTAATTTACACAGCGGGGAGATTAGCTGAGCACAGCTGAATATGTGAACAATACCTAGCAATTAGATATCTGCAAGGACTTCCGCAAGATATCACTTAATTGTCTAGCCTGAGAGTAACTGGCAAAACACTGCCTAATTACACTACTGGGGGATCAGCTGAACACAGCCAGATCCGAGAGCAACGTTTGGATCAATAATGCGGTAGTTGACTGAGCACAGCCTTTCTACTATCGTATGGAAGTTATAGGAACCTGACTGAACACAGCCTAAGTTACCTCTGTTGCTTAGGGCAAGTTTTTGCCTACTAGCTAAATATCTGCAGAAGCTTCCGCGAGATATTACCTAGCTACTTGGTGTTTATGATAAATGTTATACAATATGGCCGTCCAACCCAGACTTTGGCTATAAAGTTTTAGTCTAGCACATGAATAACCCTGTGAGTCTATCGTGTAGTTCTATCTATCAGAGCACTGATAAGAGAGAAGGTGTGAGCTGGAGTACAATTCCAAACTGACTTTATTGAGTATGTACATGGCCTTATATTTGTTATGCAGGCAGCTGATTGGTTGCAAGGGATGACCAATCAGAAAAAGAGTATAATAGATGACCAATCAGAAAAGAGTATAATATCTGTGAGGCTATGTATGATGCTTTGAGATTATAAACATGGCGGTGCAAAGTGGGCAGCCATCTTGTTTTTCCAAAGAGTAATAATAAAATGATAAAAAATGTTTCTGGCAATGAGGCAATGTATGGATACATTGTAAGTATTGTAGTGTCGTACTGTAGTGTTTTTCTATCGTTAGTTACACCACCGACACAACGGCTTCCATGTACTCCTTGATTATGCTAATAATGTCCAGACAACGACAAGAGTGTTCCTTGTTAATAATGATACTTTATTATTAACATTCTATTTAGCAAGATACAATGATTACTGCAAGTCATACATAACGACTCCACAATAACCCACAATAACTTCTGCCCTCCTGATCTCCAACAATTCCTTTTATAGGAGAGACCAGGAAGGCACACTTCCTTATTAGGGTAAACCAATACAATAATTGCTTACAAGTTATTAACAAATCATCCTGACTAATACATAAATAAACAGTAAACAAGGTTGATTGTCTTGTTAGCTCCTAGGCTCCTCCTCTGTAAGGTTAGTTCCTACTTTGCTACTCCTCTTCTTGTATAGCTCCATTAGGCTGTTTAGATTCCTTGTTCACTCAGGCTTATCCTTTGGCGGCCATATATGCCCGGCTAATCTCCGAATGGTGGCCATATATGACCGAGTGAGTCTCCGAATGACTCATCAGTGTAGTGGGTGGCTGGGCATGCATTATAAGTTAGTAGTTGCGCAGCTTGATCTAGAAGCATCCATACAAACACCTAAGCTGTGCAAGGGGAATGGGTTCTATTACACTCTTCTGGAGTGGCAAGGGTGCAGGGTAGGGGTGGGGGGGGGGTTTGAGGGGGGAGAAAGGGGCGGGGTCACTGATGTTACACAAATCTCCCACATACTCCGCTCCATTAGAGACACCGTCTCTAATTAATGAATCAACAACAAAGATTTGTGGTGTACCTCACCGGGAATAATATATTTTGGACAACTGATTGGTGGGCAGCTAATTGTCTGCACACCGACGGGGTGGTGCAGCCTCAGGCTCTACGACTTGATATGGGGTTCTCTTGAGAGTAATCCATCCATCCTGAGCCGGGGTGGAGTCGGGGTCACTGGCTGACGGTGGCAATGGCTTGGGGGGGTTTTTGAGACATTGCCTATAACTAATCGTGGTAGTCGTTTGGGGAATGGTTAAGGTGGATACCAAGGGAAGGGTAGTCGGGAGTGTCTTGGGTGGGGAAAGGGGGGAGGGGGGAACTCATCTAGGTTGGGTGGGGGGAAGAAGACTCAAGGGTGGCGAGAGTGGAGGGGTCACTGGCCATAGGGTTCTCGAGCATCCACTGGTCATAGGCATCTTTCATCTCACCAGACTGACTTTTTGACATAGCGGCTGGTGGTGTAATAGGTAGTAGCTCTCCTGCAATCTCTAGCAGCTGATCCTCGCGGTGACTGGAGGGTGGCTGATACTCAGCTAGGTTGGCTTCTAAAAGGAGGTTATCATCACCATCCTCTAGCTGTAAGCAGGTGCTCGGAGTTCCAGTAGTCACTTCTTGTAAATAATTTTGGAGAAGCTGCAGCAAAGAAGTGGACTGCTCAGTAAGCAGGCTAGCAGACAAAAGGGCAATATTTTCTTGACTATCCAGCTGCAAACCGATTTGTTCTGCCACTTGGGGGGTGTGACTCATGACAGAGGGGAAAAGGAGGGGTATCTCTTGGGGCTCCTGCAGAGGGGTAGAATGGAGAGAGTCAGCTGAAGTTTGGAGGGGGGTAGGGGAGACCCTAGCGGTTCTTTTAAGACTAGGCAAGGGGGGTTGTGGTCCTCAGGCTTAGTAGTGAATGCTTTAACTGTAGCCAATAACTTGGTTCTTTCTTCCTGTAGTGTATCACTTCTTGCAGTGACTTGGTGACACCAAGGTTGGCCATATCTTTGGGGTGGTCCTACATTTCGTCTAAGGCGGCCTGTAGGTGCTGGGGCTAAGGGAGGGGGGCGTGCAACTGGCGGGAGGACAACTTCTGGGTTTACCATATGACCTACTGCTCGGCCAGTTCTCGTCCGATTGGATTGATTTTCGCTGGAGAGATTCGGTGAGCACTCTTCTACAGGTTGAGGTGCTCTGGGTGCTGCTCTCTCTACAGGTTGACTTGCTCTGGGCGCTGGCCTTTCTACTGGGGGAGAGATTGGAGAGGAGGGGGGCGCCGTATAAGGGGAAGGCATTGGGAGGTCCAGGAGTGGAAAGGGTATTTCTTGTAAAGAGGGAGGGGGTTGTGTTCTCCTGCGGGGAGCAGCGCCACGCATGTTGGGGCGGCTGACGGGTTCTAAAGCTGCAGGGGCTTGTCCGTATGGCTCCAGGCATGCCCTATATGGTTTCAGGCGACTGCCGTTTTGCACTGACTGTTGGCCGTGTCAATTGATCAGGTATGTGTGGTTACTGTAGGCTTCCTCTATTATATAGGGGCCCACGAACTTGGGTTGGAGTTTGGGGTTCTCTCCCTTTCTTCTCCTCCGGTTCTCCAACCATACTTCATCTCCTGTTTTGAATAGAGACGGCTCCTCTCCTTCGTCTCCTCTTATCTGTTGCTGCTCCATTCGGAGAGTCTCATGAACCTCTTCAAGTCTTTCCTGTAGGGCTTGGGCGTATTCGTGTACGGGCACACACTCAACCAAGGGGGTGGGGGGTGATAGGTTAGTTGGTCGGGGAGCCGTAGTTCCCTTCCCATCATCAAGAAGTTTGGTGTTTCGCCTGTAGTAGAATGGGGGGTGGCACGGAACGCTCTCATTATTTGGGGGAGAATCAAGTCCCATTCTCCGGGCTGCCTCTTCAATAGGAGAGAGCGTAGGGCATCTCCTAATACCCTATTATTGCGCTCTACTAAGCCGTTGGATTGCGGGTGGTAGGGAGTGGTCCGAGTCTTTTTTACCCGCCAGAGAGTACAGAGTTCGTGCATGAGACTCGACTCAAACTGGGCACCCTGATCAGTGTGCATCTGCTCGGGTAGTCCAAAGTAGCAGAACCCGTGTTCGTCGAGGGCAGTGGCAACAACAGGGGCAGTGGCGTCAGGGAGGGGGAGGGCATCTTGCCAACGGGTAAAGTGGTCTGTTAAGACGAGTATCCACTTGTTTCCTCTATCGGTCTCAGGGAGGGGGCCCACCAGGTCTACGGCCAACGTTTGCCAAGGGCGGCCGGCATACATTCGCTGCCGTGTGGGGTTGGGTTTTGTACCGCCATGTTTAGCCCGCTGACAGGTTTCACAGCTGTTAATGGCTCTCCTTACATCCGCGGTCATACCTGGCCAGTACCATGTGAGGCCTACTCTCTTTAATGTCCGTTGTATGCCTTGGTGGGCCAAGACGTGTGTCTCCCACACTACTTTGCTTCTCAGGCTGGGGGGGGGCACACAGCACACCAGTGGGCTCTATTCTGTCCGGCTTGGTGTACCTCTAGAATACCATCTGGGCGGATCTGCATAGAGTGTTGGCGTTTCTCCAGCTGTCGGAGTTCATTACTTCCGAGTTCCAACTGCTGTGGGGGAATAGGGGTATGGTTCTTTACCACCTGGTAGATGATGGCTACCGGGTGGCGGCCCGTTCTCTGAGCGTCCAGCAGGTCGGTGTCAGGGGGTGGGGGGCGAGTGATAGCTACCATTTGAGGGTGTGACGGGGTGGGGTCAGCTGAGGTGGATGGGGGAGGGGAGAAGGGGTGGGGCAAGGTTTGCAATATCTCTTTCTTCGTGGGTCCGCCGTCTCTGGCTTCAATGTGATTAGATTGCTTACAATCGGGGGAACACCGTCTACTAAGGCCGTCAGCATTTCCATGCAAGTGTCCACTCCGGTGTTCGATGGTAAACTGGAACTCCGACAGAGTTTCGAGCCACCTGGCTACTTGGCTGGACGGCTCTTTACGCTTACATAGCCACATGAGGGAAGCGTGGTCTGTTCTCACCCGAAAGGTTCGACCGTAGAGGTAGGGCTTGAAATGCTTTGTGGCTTTGACTACGGCCAGTAGTTCTCTGCGAGTGACACAATAGTTGCGTTCAGGTGGGCTCAGTGTTTTGCTATAATACGCTATCACTCTTTCTTCACCATTCTGTTGTTGGGAGAGGACAGCTCCAACACCGTCATTGCTTGCATCGGTGTCCAATATATACGGGCTATCGGCATCTGGGTAGCCGAGGATGGGAGCAGACAGCAGTCCAGCTTTAAGCTGTACAAAAGCTTCTCTCTGAGGGGTGGTCCATTCCCATGGAACGTCCTTGCAGGTTAACTTGGTCAGGGGCTTGGCCGTAGTGGAGAAGCGAGGGAGGTATTGTCGGTAGTACCGACTGTACCGAGGAATGCTTGGAGTTCTTTAAGGCAGGTGGGGGTGGGCCAGTCACGGACTACTGCGATTTTGTCGGGATCCGTGGAAACACCATGCTCACTGACGAGGTGTCCAAGATAGCGGACTTGTGACTGTAGCAGTTCGCATTTGCTGGGCTTTAACTTAAGTCCTGCTGCTTTGAGCCGCTGTAGCACTTCTGCCAGCCGGTGTAGGTGGGTGGGGAAGTCGGGACTGATGACGATAATGTCATCTAGGTATAGGAGGAGTGACTTCCAGTGAAGTCCATGTAGTACTCGTTCCATGAGTCTTTGGAAGGTGGCTGGGGCAGAAGTGAGGCCGAAGGGGAGGACCTTCCACTTGTATAGGCCTGATCGAGTTGAGAAGGCAGATTTGTCGCTGGCGTCTGCATCGAGGGGCACCTGCCAATACCCGCTCACTAGGTCAAGGGTACTAAAATACCGACTTCCAGACAGCGCATCTAGGCTCTCGTCTATACGGGGGAGGGGGTAGGCGCCCTGTTGAGTTACCGCATTTAGACGCCGGTAATCAATACAGAAGCGCCAGGTGCCATCTTTCTTCTTCACCAATACTACGGGGGAACTCCAAGCACCAGTGCTGGGTTCTATCAAACCCCGTTCGAGCAGCTTGGCTACTTGTTCTTCAGCCTCTCTCTCTTTATGAGGCCCTAGCCTGTGGGGATGTTGACGGATGGGTTGTGCGCCAGGTCTCAGGGGAATGCTGCGGGCTACTAGGTTGGTAAGGCCGACGTCGTGGTCACCTTTACTGAATACTTCTTCATATGAGTGCAAGAGTTGTGCCAATTTGAACGCCTCCTGGGGGGTGTGACAGTTGCCTAGTGCTTGGACATACAATTCTTTTAGATGTTCGGGTACGGGGGGGGGGGGGGGGGGGAATGGCAGTGGAGGGGGGAGAAGTGGGCTCATCTTCTTTTACTGGTGATCCTACATCACCGTTGTGTACCCCAGTGTACCTTCCTATCGTTTTGCCAGCTTTCAAGTCTAGCGGTTGGTTGGTGGGGTTGAGACACCTCACCAATAGCTGATGCCGGTCATTCGGGGTATTGAGACTGGCAGCTAGGGAAGGGGAGTTGGGGATGCCTTCTACGATACCGAGGGGAAGGTGTATGGAGTGCGTAGTTTGGCACAGTATGGTTGCTTCGGTGTGGGGGGGATCTGAGTGTCTCTAACCACCTGGACTCCAGTAGCCAGTACTCTGCCTTGCTGGTCTGTACACAGCAGTTCTTGGCCATTAACTTCTATCACTGACAGGTCGAACTTCATGCAACACTGATGAGAAGTGAGAAATGGCATGCCCAGAATGGCGTCCTCATTTATTTGGCCTACGACGAAAGTGGCTTCCGTTTTGACATCTCGCAGCCGAATGGGTAGGCGGATGGTACCAAAGAAGGGGATGTGAGATCCGTCGGCTAACACACCGTGTGAGTCACTTTCTTGCAGGGAGCTCTTAGTAGTTGGGGCCAGTCGATTGAACAGGTGTTGCGATAAGAGGTTGGTGGTGCATCCAGTATCGATGAGTACTGACACCGGTTTCCCCTCTACTCGACCGGGTAAGAAGTAGCTTGCCTTGTAAGGGCGCTCTGATGGGGGGTAAGTGAGGTCAGCGGGTTTAACTGCTGAGGGTTGGGGGTTAGGGGAGCGTCTATGTCGAGTACGAGAGGGTCGCTCAGTGGTCAACGGGGTTGAGGGGGGAGTCGTTTCTTAGCCAAAGACTGACGAGGTGGGTGTGGCTCGGTGTCCTGTGTAGGGTGGCACACCAGGTGACCGTGGTCAGCAAGACTTTGTCTATGAGAAGGGGTGGGTTGGGTATACAGGTCAGTAGGGTAGTAGTCCGACTCTGCTTCACTGGGTACCGGGGAGTAGGGCTCTTCGTCTCCTATATCTTGGAGGGGGGTATACCGGTTGCTGGTGGGTAGTTGCCAGGGTTCTGAGATGGGTACTACACGCCGTCTCTCTCTCTGCCATGGGGGAGTCTCTAGTACAGGGTTGTACTGTTCTACTCTAGCCAACTTTCTTTGATAACGCCGGGTTGCCCGGGGGCAGTGAGGGGCCGGTTTCCCTACTGCGGGCGGCGCCAGTTTTTTGACTGTTGGTTAGGGGGGGGGGGGCGGGGTAGATGGCCAAGGTTTGACCGGGCAGCTTCTTTGTAAATGGCCGATAGCGCCACATCCCCAACACTGGAGGGGGCGGATGTAGGGAAAGGGTGGGGGAGGGAGGGGGCAAGGGGTGGGTTGACTTGTTGTTGTAATTGTTGCAATGCGTCGGACTGGAGCTTAACTGCTTCGGTCAACGTCTGTAGGTTCTTCATCAAGGCACTGAGGGTGTACCCTGGCAGGGTGGTTGTCTGTTGGACTTGGTTAGAGGGGGAGGTTGGGGAGGGCTGGTCACTGGGTGGGGGTAAGTGTTCTTCCTCCTCTTCCACTATTCTCACTCTGGAGGGCCTGTCTTCGAATCCAACATTGACTTGCAGGAATTCGTTTCCAGCTCTAATAGCCTCCTCAATCGTGAGTGGTTGGACTGCCAGCAGGTGCCGTTGTAGATAGGCATTACCAATAGTGCTGGCGAAAGTCTCTAGCACCATTCGGTCAACTCTTCGGGGGGTAGGTCATCGTATGCCACACAAACTAATTTCTCCACTTCGTTGGCGTGTTGTTGTAGTGAGGCTTGGGCAGAACGACGCAACACAATTAACTTGGCCTGCGCTTCCTTTGGGGTGAGTCCGAAACGGGCTTGGAGGGCGGCGAAAATACCTTCTACGTGAGGGGGGGCGTCCACACTCTAGTGCCTCGTCTTTCAGCGCTGCTCGGAGATGCATCAGGGCTATAGCTTGGCCCCAGTCATTGGCATCTGCGACCTCGAGGAACCGAGTGACAAAATACTCGATGTCTCCCGTCCCGTCGTACTTTGGGGCCTTGAAGGGTGTCTGTATTGGTCCTCGGGGAGGCTGTACCAACATCTGCAGAGCTTCGGTGAGTTGCTCCAGCGCTACGGTAGGTTGTGCTCCGACAGGGTTTCTACCGGCACTCCTAGGTCTTTGGGTGGCCATGTTAGATACGATGGCAAGCTAGGGGGGGTTGAGTGACTGTTTTTGGCAAGAGTAAGCTGGTATACAGGGTATACAGGCTCGGTATAGCTTCGGGGTAGGTAGTATATGGCTATACAGGCTTGGTGTGACTTCTGGGGAGAGGGGGAAGGTGAGTAGTAATATATGAGCAGATCTCCCTACCAAGTGTTTTTTTGTGGATTAGACCTTGGGGTTGAGGCAATGGGTCACGACGTTGGATGAATTCGCCGAGTTTATATTGTATTTCATTTGAGGGGTACTTGAGTGGCATTCGAGTGGCATTTAAGTGGCATTTGAGTTTTGATTATTTTTTTACTTAATTTGAACTCATATGGCAGATAGATTTTGAATGTATGGCATTTAAGTTTTGATAATTTTTTTACATAATTCGAACTCATATGGCATCTTGAGAGAGAGGAGAGAGAAGAGAGAGAGAGAGGAGTTTTATCTACATTGAATAAATATATTGATCAAAAATGAAACATTATAAGATTATATACATTGATTACATAATAAGTAGGGAAAATCTTCCTATATAATATAGCTAGAGTCAGTAAATACTAAGTAATACAAAGCACTACAACTTGTAATGACAATCAATGCATACATACATACATATGGTATCTTGAGAGAAAGAGAGAGGAGAGAGATTTTTTAGTTTTCTATACATTCATGTATATATGGTTAATTATGTACATATTTATGGGTATATTTATATCTACATAGAGAGAGGAGAGTGGGTATATTTATATCTACATAGAGAGAGGAGAGAGGAGATCTATCTACATTGAATAAATATATTGATCAAAAATGAATCATTGTATGATTATATACATTTATTACATAATAAGTAGGGAAAATCTTCCTATATAATATAGCTAGAGTCAGTAAATACGCATATGTCCATATTCATGTACATGTGCATAAATGGACATGAATAGGTACATGTCCATATTCATGTCCATATTCATGTCCATATTCATGTCCATATTCATGTCCATATTCATGTCCATATTCATGTCCATATTCATGTCCATATTCATGTCCATATTCATGTCCATATTCATGTCCATATTCATGTCCATTTATGTACATGTCCATATTCATGTCCATTTATGTACATACCTATGTTCATATTTATGTACATGCGCATGTCCAAATTCATGTCCATATTAACATTTTAGAGCTATGTACAGAGGAGAGAGAAGAGAGGAGAGAGAGATTTTTTAGTTTTTTATACAACCATGTATATAAGGATAATTATGTACATATTTATGGATATATTTATATCTAGATTGAATAATATACATTTATGACATAATAACTATATTGAATGCTATAAAATATGTTGGAAAATCACCAAATTAGTCCTCTAGATGGTTAAAATTTACAGTATTTGGGAAATAACTGCAAGAGAGGAGAGAGGAGTATTTGGTAGAGGAGAGAGGAGGCTTCAAAAAGAGCTACAAATAACTAATCAGTACACAACTCAGTTTATTAGGTAGTAGCGCTTCAAGGAGGTACAAACACTGATTGCTGACAAACAACAAATTTTAATGCAGATTGGGAGAGGTAGCTTTTTTTAGACCCTATAATCATCCTGATTGCACAGGTTTTAATATCAATACAAAATGAATCTTCCGCCTTTAAAATATGATAAACGTTATTTTGCTATACCAGAAGAGGAGTATCATAGTTTGATGGAAAAGATCAGTGGGGCTAAATCAACCGATCAAGACAAGTTCGCGTCATCATTGTATGACAACCCGACAAAAGACAAAATGGTGAGAGATATCGAGAAAATCCAAAATATTTTGGTTGAAACGAATGAAATAGTAATGGGAATCAAAAACGAGTTGCTTGAGCGCAAAAAGACAAATGAAAATGTTCAAAGCACAAAAACCTATCGGAGTGATGTTGGAAAGATTAGGGGAGAGTACAAGCAACCAAAGAGCTGGAGCTCTGCTAAAACACCAAAGCTCTCACCATCATCGTTTGATAGAAACACAATTGACGATGATAGCAATAGAGATTCGGAGAGAATGATGCAACAATTAGAAGAGTTTAAAAAGAAAGTATCCGACATGACAGCTAGTAAAGACAATCAAGCGTTAGGTGTAAAAATATTGTATCAATTGAGAGATTCTGGAAAATACGATCTGGATACTGACAGGATAAAACTCAAGGGAAGATGGCTTAGCGCTAAGCTATCAAAGAATTTGTTGCATGATGTACTAACTGATAAAGACTCAATAAGATCAACAAAAGATAACTACAGTAGATTTAAAAGTCTGCTCACCACTCAAGGAATCACAACTGTCAGGAGATCCTCATGAAAAACTTATTTTAGCTACCTAGTTGTTAATTCAAACATCTTAGCAACAACTTATTAGCTCAAACATGACTTTGTTATACTATTTTTTTTGGTTAATGTCATTGTTGAAAAGTCTATGTTTATTGCTAATGCTTGCTAATACATTACTGCTTAATCCTTTATCCAACACCTACAATAATTCTTAGTAATAGTAGTGTAATGAGACTGAGTAATAATCTACACAAACCTTGTTCACTCTGTATGCTGTAGTACATGTTATTCCTTTAGTTATCTGCAATTACTTCAATTGGATCTGATCCAGATGTTTTATAGTCTTTACTGCTGCTGCGTTTTGTCTCAAACAAGAGTCCAAAGTAGGCATCGTGTCTACAAAATACAAAAATTGCCATCTTAACTATCCAATCTAAAAAGACAAAAAATAAGAAATATTTTAAAAAATGTGAGCTATTTATTATTATTTAATCATAATACAAAGAAGATAACATTTTTATCAATATCCAAAGACAGGGTTTGTAACACAAGCGGATTTGGTTGTAGGAGGCTATTTTCTCCATAGTGCAAGTAGGTAAGTTTTTCAACTAGTGGTAAATAAATATTTATCATTCTTTTATTATTTAGATCACAAGACTTGAACAAAATTCAATAAAGTAACAATGAAAACCAAATGAAATCACAATAATATTAACAATAGTAATAATAATAAGAATAATAATCATTATCAGTAAAAATTAATTTTCATATTAAATACAATGAATAATAACTGTTATATGTTGATAATAAAGTAAAACAATACAATAATGAAAGTTGTAATCATTTTTTGGCTGTAAAGTTCTAAATCAACCTGTCGTTCAAGATGTCATTTAAGGCTAACCTATTTTTTCTCTCGGACCTACGACAATTCTGTCAATCAATGCCAAAAGACTGCGATCTTGAGCGCAAACAGGATAGGTTCTATGAGCATAAAATTATCTAGGAGAGATACTTCTATGGTCAAGAGAACGACTCCATATCGTAATATGAGGATAACTCCATAGTGCAACTAGTTGAGTTCTTCAACTAGTGTTAAATAGTTATTTATTATTCCTTACCTTAATACAGAAAGTCTCCTAGTAGTTGTAGTAGATGTTGATCCTTCAGTCACTGTTGTTGAAGTGGATGCTTTCCGTGTAAAAGCGATGCTTCTTATATAGCTAGGTTGTACTAGGTACCGATTGACACGAGTTGATTCCAATGAAAAGCCTTTATAATATATAAGCAGGTCTTTACGCGGAAAACTCACGCGAAAACCGAAACTGAAAAAAAAATTCTTCGCGGGAGTTTTCCTTCTTATAAGTCATAAAGGTTTTACGCGGAAAACTCACGCGAAAAGTTGAACAGTAAAAAAATTCTCTTCGCGGGAGTTTTCCTTCTATGTACTATGAAGGCTTTACACGGAAAACTCACGCGAAAACGGGAAATACAAAACAATTCTTTCGCGGGAGTTTTCCTTCTTTTATGTTATAGAGGCTTTATGCAGAAAACTCACGGAATTTTTTTTACCGTTAGTTTTCCGCGCAAGGCCTTTATAGTACATAGAAGGAAAACTCCCGCGAAGAAGTTTTTTTTATTTTTCCGTTTTCGCGTGAGTTTTTTACATAAAGCTGTCATAACGCATAAGAAGGAAAACTCCCGCGAAGAAGTTTTGGTTTTCGCGTGAGTTTTTTGCGTAAAGCCTTTATAACATATAAGACGGAAAACTCCCGCGAAGAATGTTTTTTTTAGTTTTCGCGTGAGTTTTCTACGTAAAGACCTTATATATTATAAAGGCTTTTCATTGGAATCAGCTCGTGTCAATCGGTACCTAGTACAACCTAGCTATATAAGAAGCATCGCTTTTACACAGAAAGCATCCACTCCAACAACAGTGACTGAAGTATCAACATCTACTACAACTACTAGGAGACTTTCTGTATTAAGGTAAGTGATTAAAATTATTATTTAACACTAGTTGAAGAACTCAACTAGTTGCACTGTGGAGTTATCCTCCTATTACGATATGGAGTCGTTCTCTTGACCAACGACATTTACGGTAAATGTCGTTGTCTTGACCAAGTTATGATAATTTTGTACTCGCTCTAAAGGTAAAGGTTTTCAATCCGTTTTTGGTCAGACCAAAATTTATGCGAGACGTTTTAGGCATTATTTCAGTCGACGTAATGTTACCAGTTCATTTTCACAAGTTTTTAATATTTATTTTAAAAATAAATAATTAGAGCTTTCTACTAGTGTTAAATGATTATTGATTATTCTTTACCTTATCACCACTTAGAGCCAGATGATTTAATTAACTAAAGACAAATAATTATTTTAGCGTTTCTTACCTTGATGCTCTCCTAGTAGCTGTAGTAGATGATGCTTCTCCGCTTGCTGTTGAAGAACTGGATGCTTTCTAAGTGAAAACAGTGGCTCTTAAATAGCTAAAGTTGCACTGAGTAAACCCTATGAATCAGCATTTTTTCCAATGCTTTCGCGGGAATAAAAACTGTTTATTCCCGCGAAAGCAACGGTTTCCATTCGCGTGAAAATAAATTTTTTATTCCCGCGAAAGCAACGGTTTCTATTCGCGTGAAAATAAACTATTTATTCCCGCGAAAGCAACAGTTTCTATTCGCGTGAAAATAAACTATTTATTCCCGCGAAAGCAACTGTTTCTATTCGTGTGAAAATAAATTATTTATTCCCGCGAAAGCAACGGTTTCTATTCGCGTGAAAATAAACTATTTATTCCCGCGAAAGCAACAGTTTCTATTCGTGTGAAAATAAACTATTTGTTCCCGCGAAAGCAACTGTTTCTATTCGCGTGAAAATAAATTATTTATTCCCGCGAAAGCAACGGTTTCTATTCGCGTGAAAATAAACTATTTATTCCCGCGAAAGCAACGGTTTCTATTCGCGTGAAAATAAACTATTTATTCCCGCGAAAGCAACTGTTTCTATTCGCGTGAAAATAAATTATTTATTCCCGCGAAAGCAACGGTTTCTATTCGTGTGAAAATAAACTATTTATTCCCGCGAAAGCAACAGTTTCTATTCGTGTGAAAATAAACTATTTGTTCCCGCGAAAGCAACTGTTTCTATTCGCGTGAAAATAAATTATTTATTCCCGCGAAAGCAACGGTTTCTATTCGCGTGAAAATAAACTATTTATTCCCGCGAAAGCAACGGTTTCTATTCGCGTGAAAATAAACTATTTATTCCCGCGAAAGCAACTGTTTCTATTCGCGTGAAAATAAATTATTTATTCCCGCGAAAGCAACGGTTTCTATTCGCGTGAAAATAAACTATTTATTCCCGCGAAAGCATTGGAAAAAAATGCTGATTCATAGGGTTTAATCAGTGCAACTTTAGCTATTTAAGAGCCACTGTTTTCACACAGAAAGCATCCAGTTCTTCAACAGCAAGCGGAGAACCATCATCTACTACAGCTACTAGGAGAACATCCAGCATCAAGGTAAGAATTGCTAAAATAATTATTTGTCTTTAGTTAATTAAATCATCTGGCTCTAAGTGGTGATAAGGTAAATTATTATCATTAATTATTTAACACTAGTAGAAAGCTCTAATTATTCATTTTTAAAATAAGTGTTTGTCCAAGTTCTAGTAAAGTAGCCGACTCTACTTATTTATTATTAACAAAATAATAATAATTATTCAATGCTAGTTGAACCTAGATATAAATTTATCTCTACTAGATAGTTTTATACTCACACAAACTTTTTCTTCGCTACTCTATGTAGATAAAGCCAATGAAAATAAATGAATCAATTGTAACTAACAATTTTTTGTATTTTGTAGTTATGATGTCTACTTTGGACTCTTGTTTGAGACGAAATGCAGCAGTAGCAAAGACTATAAACATGTGGTCAAGATCTTCCAACACCAACGATAGATGTAAAACAACATGACTTTCTCTCCTACTTATGTGACACAGCAAGAATTCCTTTCAAGATCCACCTACTTAGATGATGCCAAACCAATGAAGACTCAAACTACATCAATTTTCAAGACAGCACACTTCTCCAACACAGCAAGAATTCCTTTCAAGATCTACCACCTACTTAGATGATACCAAACCAATGAAGACTCAAACTACATAGATTTTGAAGACAGCATACTTCCCCAACACAGCAAAAATTCATTTCAAGATCTACCACCTACTTAGATGATACCAAGCTAATGAAGATGAAGACAGCACACTTCTCCAACACAGCAAGAATTTCTTTCAAGATCTACCACCTACTTAGATGATACCAAACCAATGAAGACTCAAACTACATCAATTTTGAAGACAGCACACTTCTCCAACACAGCAAGAATTCATTTCAAGATCTACCACCTACTTAGATGATACCAAACCAATGAAGACTCAAACTACATGAATTTTGAAGACAGTCGACTTCTCCAACACAGCAAGAACTCCTTTCAAGATCTACCACCTACTTAGATGATACCAAACCAATGAAGACTCAAACTACATGAATTTTGAAGACAGCATACTTCTCCAACACAGCAAAAATTCATTTCAAGATCTACCACCTACTTAAATGATACCAAACCAATGAAGACTCAAACTACATGAATTTTGAAGACAGCATACTTCTCCAACACAGCAAGAATTCCTTTCAAGATCTACGACTTAATTAGATGATACCAAATCAATGAAGACTCAAACTACATCGATTTTGAAGACAGCGCACTTCTCCAACACAGCAAGAATTCATTTCAAGATCTACCACCTACTTAGATGATACCAAACCAATGAAGACTCAAACTACATCAATTTTGAAGACAGCACACTTCTCCAACACAGCAAGAATTCATTTCAAGATCTACCTCCTACTTAGATGATACCAAGCTAATGAAGATGAAGACAGCACACTTCTCCAACACAGCAAAAATTTCTTTCAAGATCTACCACCTACTTAGATGATACCAAACCAATGAAGACTCAAACTACATCAATTTTGAAGACAGCACACTTCTCCAACACAGCAAGAATTCATTTCAAGATCTACCACCTACTTAGATGATACCAAACCAATGAAGACTCAAACTACATGAATTTTGAAGACAGTCGACTTCTCCAACACAGCAAGAACTCCTTTCAAGATCTACCACCTACTTAGATGATACCAAACCAATGAAGGCTCAAACTACATGAATTTTGAAGACAGCATACTTCTCCAACACAGCAAAAATTCATTTCAAGATCTACCACCTACTTAAATGATAGCAAACCAATGAAGACTCAAACTACATGAATTTTGAAGACAGCATACTTCTCCAACACAGCAAGAATTCCTTTCAAGATTTACGACTTAATTAGATGATACCAAATCAATGAAGACTCAAACTACATCGATTTTGAACCAAACCAATGAAGACTCAAACTACATGGATTTTGAAGACAGCATACTTCTCCAACACAGCAAGAATTCATTTCAAAATCTACCACCTACTTAGATGATTCCAAACCAATGAAGACTCAAACTACATGGATTTTGAAGACAGCATACCTCTTCAACACAGCAAGAATTCCTTTCAAGATCTACCACCTACTTAGATGATACCAAATCAATGAAGACTCAAAGTACATGGATTTTGAAGACAGCACACTTCTCCAACACAGCAAGAATTCCTTTCAAGATCTACCGCCTACTTAGATGATAACAAACCAATGAAGACTCAAACTACATGGATTTTTAAAGACAGCACAGTTCTCCAACACAGCCAGAATTCCTTTTAAGATCTACCACCTACTTAGATGATACCAAACCAATGAAGACTCAAACTACATGGATTATGAAGACAGCATACTTCTCCAACACAGCAAGAATTCCTTTCAAGATCTACCTCCTACTTAGATGATACCAAATCAATGAAGACTCAAACTACATGGATTTTGAAAACAGCGCACTTCTCCAGCACAGCAAGAATTCCTTTCAAGATCTACCACCTACTTAGATGATACCAAACCAATGAAGGCTCAAACTACATGGATTTTTGAAGACAGCACACTTCTCCAACACAGCAAGAATTCCTTTCAAGATCTACCACCTACTTGTATGATGCCAAACCAATGAACACTCAAACTATATGGATTTTGAAGACAGCACACTTCTCCAACACAGCAAGAATTCCTTTCAAGATCTACCACCTACTTAGATGATACCAAACCAATGAAGACTCAAACTACATGGATTTTGAAGACAGCATATTTCTCCAACACAGCAGGAATTCCTTTCAAGATCTACCACCTGCTTAGATGATGACAAAGCAATGAAGACTCAAACTACATCGATTTTGAAGACAAGATGATACCAAACCAATGAAGAGTCAATGTTACACAACATTACTTCCTCTCCTGCTTAGATGATACCAAACCAATGAAGACTCAACTACATGGATTATACTTCGATGATGCTGAAAAAAACTGTCCAGAACAAGAGCTCAAGAAGCTAATCTATAACTCAAGGCAATCATATCACTATAGGTGAGTTTTACTAATTTTTACCATAAATTAAACAAAATGCTGAATATATACATTTTCCAAGTGAAAAAAAAGACTTTTTTTTAAATTAGTGTATTTTTACAACAAAATGCTGAATATCTACATTTTTCAGGCGAAAAAAGGACTGTTTTGGTGTAAATAATGTATTTTTTACACCAAAATGCTGAATATATACATTTTTTAGGTAAAAAAAGGACTGTTTTAGTGTAAATAATGTATTTTTTTACAACAAAATGCTGAATATATACACTTTCCAGGTGAAAAAAGGACTTTTTTGGTGTAATTAGTGTATTTTTTACAACAAAATGCTGAATATATACATGTTGAAGGTGAAAAAAAGGACTTTTTGGTGTAATCAGTGTAGTTTTTACAACAAAATGTTGTATATATACGTTTTTCCATGTTAAAAAAGCACTTTTTTGGTGTAATTAGTGTATTTATTACAGCATACTTATAAAGCAAGTATTTTTTGTTTGCTTTTAGATAGATAAAAGAGAATCAAAAGCACTTGGTGAAAATAATGCTAAAGAAAGAACAAGCTGAACAATGTAACTTGGTGAGTTATTTCCCTTTTCTAATAATGTAAGCTATCCAATGTAACTAGAACTATAATTCAAATTCATGTAATTATTTTACATTTTTGCTTAATCATTCTATACTAATACATAACTTTTTTTATTTTAGTTCATTACGAAATTAAAAGCACATAGAACAGAAGTCTTCCTTCCTAAGATATAACATCAGTACATCAAAGACATCATTGTAAAGGAACAAACTATGCATTAACTGTTATTACTTTGTCTTTATTACAAGTTGTAGTGCTTTGTATTACTTAGTATTTACTGACTCTATCTATATTATATGGGGAGATTTTCCTTACTTATTATGTAATAAATGTATATAATCATACAATGATTCATTTTTAATCAATGTATTTATTCAATTTAGATATATCTCCTCTCTCCTCTCTCTCTATGTAAATATAAATATAGCCATAAATATGTACATAATTAACCATAAATACATGAATGTATAGAAAACTAAAAAATCTCTCTCCTCTCTCTCTCCTCTCTCATCTCCCATCTCTCCTCTCTCCTCTCCCCTCTCTCTCAAGATACCATATGAGTTCGAGTTATGTAAAAAAGTTATCAAAACTTGAATGCCATACATTCAAAATCTATATGCCATATAAGTTCAAATTAAGTAAAAAACTAATCAAAACTCAAATGCCACTTAAATGCCATTCAAATGCCACTCAAGTACCCCTCAAGTAAAATACAATATAAACTCGGCGAATTCATCCAACGCCGTAACCCATTGTCTCAACTCCAAGGTCTAATCCACAAAAAAACACTTGGTAGGGAGATCTGCTCATATATTACTACTAAGGTGGTATACAGGGTATACAGGCTCGGTATAGCTTCGGGGTAGGTAGTATATGGCTATACAGGCTCGGTATAGCTTCGGGGTAGGTAGTATGTGGCTATACAGGCTCGGTGTGACTTCTGGGGAGGGGGGGAAGGTGGTATACAGGGTATACAGGCTCGGTATAGCTTCGGGGTAGGTAGTATATGGCTATACAGGCTCGGTATAGCTTCGGGGTAGGTAGTATATGGCTATACAGGCTCGGTGTGACTTCTGGGGAGGGGGGGGGGGAAGGTGGTATACAGGGTATACAGGCTCGGTATAGCTTCGGGGTAGGTAGTATACAGAGGGATACTGACACAGAGTAGCTTCTGAAGAGGGGGAAGGTAGTATGCAAGAGATACAGGTTTGGTATAGCTCCTAGTTCTTCCTACCTTCTTCTCTCTCTAACTTCTTCTTTTCCTACCTTCTTCTCTTCCTATCCGTTGTGTCTCTCTTGTTCATAGAATCCCACCGCTGCCAACTATGTAGTGTTTTTCTATCGTTAGTTACACCACCGACACAACGGCTTCCATGTACTCCTTGATTATGCTAATAATGTCCAGACAACGACAAGAGTGTTCCTTGTTAATAATGATACTTTATTATTAACATTCTATTTAGCAAGATACAATGATTACTGCAAGTCATACATAACGACTCCACAATAACCCACAATAACTTCTGCCCTCCTGATCTCCAACAATTCCTTTTATAGGAGAGGCCAGGAAGGCACACTTCCTTATTAGGGTAAACCAATACAATAATTGCTTACAAGTTATTAACAAATCATCCTGACTAATACATAAATAAACAGTAAACAAGGTTGATTGTCTTGTTAACTCCTAGGCTCCTCCTCTGTAAGGTTAGTTCCTACTTTGCTACTCCTCTTCTTGTATAGCTCCATTAGGCTGTTTAGATTCCTTGTTCACTCAGGCTTATCCTTTGGCGGCCATATATGCCCGGCTAATCTCCGAATGGTGGCCATATATGACCGAGTGAATCTCCGAATGACTCATCAGTGTAGTGGGTTGCTGGGCATGCATTATAAGTTAGTAGTTGCACAGCTTGATCTAGAAGCATCCATACAAACACCTAAGCTGTGCAAGGGGAATGGGTTCTATTACACTCTTCTGGAGTGGCAAGGGTGCAGGGTAGGGGGGGGGGTTTGAGGGGGAAGGAAGGGGCTGGGGTCACTGATGTTACACAAATCTCCCACAGTACTTGCAAAATAGGTGTTGTTGTAACTGTTAATACTGTGTAATGGCTAAATTTTGAAGCAGCTATTATATACTTTAATAAAATATGGATAAAATATAAAAAGCACCTTTCTAGCTAATAGTAAATATATATGTATATTATGTTTAAAATACTGTCCACCTCAGCTGTCTGCCTAGCTTTCTATACTTAATATTACAATTAATTATCATTTCAATTCCTATTCCACCACAACAGTAATAGTAATCCTATAACAACGAAAATATCGGCACCTCCTACTAGAGCAATAATAAAAAAGATGCCGAAGTATTCCTCAGTAACATTTCCATTTACGCTTACCAATTCAACCCAAATGGTGTTAATCGACACTAAGCCAACTTTCCTAGGCGTAGGTGTGTTATAGATTTCTATTCTATATCACTGACACAACGGAATCCTCTCCTTCTCTTCTCACACTTCGTTGTCTATCCCAAATATACTTTAAAAACTTGCTCGCGTCCTTGACCCAGACACATTGAACGGAGATTTGTCAAACAAATACTTTATTCCATAATATATTTAGCAACACAATAAATGGGTATATAGCAAACTCCTCAAGACTTCTAACTCTCACAATGCACAGCTACTCCTTTTATAGGAGATAAGGGGGCAAACTCATTACCTTGTTAGGCGTAGCCAGTAACATAATATACTATCAAAGATTCACAAATGATATGACATGGCACAAAGTACAATAACAAAACAAGCCAATAAGAGTACATGTACATATTAAAATATTCCTGGGCTATGCTTCCAGCACTTTTTAGTGTGGTTGCACCTTTCCACTCCTTATTAGGAAGCTTCACTTCCTAGTCTCTGTTCCTGGTAGGTGCAACGCTCCGGTCTACATACAGTTCAGGCTTTCGGACTCTTGGGGGCACAGGCTTTCCTAATCAGTCATCTTAGATACTGAGCCGGGGTCCTGACCCGGGGTAGACCCCGGGTAGCTACTATATGTTTAAAAAAAGTGATACTGGGTTGATACAGGCCAGGAATACCCGGTATCCATTTTTCTGGGGGATTTAGGTAACTGCCGAGGGGGAAGAGTTTTGGCGGTACTGCAACCTCTGCTACTGAGGGTGCAAGGGGTTTAGGGGGTTTTTTAGGGGAGGGAAGGGTGGGGAAGGATGGAGAGTGGGTCCGACATCACTCGATCATCATGCAATTCTCCCACAGGTGGAACTATTCTAACACTATGAAAAGTACCTGGTTGATCACGATTTAATATGTTCCGCTTGACCTTAGTCAGTTACAGGGAAACCTCTTTCAGCCAGCTGGTATGCCCATCGAATACACTCCGCATCTTCCCAGAGAGGCCTCGTTCACTCCCTGTTCCTATTACATCTCTGACACAGCAAACGACACGCTGTCATCTCCGAATAGCAAAGACAAGATGATGAGACTATGAATTATAATGAAAACTTAAACTGCAAAAAAAGAATGGTGATGGATTTTGAAGACAACACACTTCTCCGACACAACAAGATTCCATTTCAGGACGTCAACATCAACAACCTTGAGACTGGAAAGGTCCATCACACATGTATATAACATCATTATAACTATAGTACACTTATTGTGTTATTTTGTCATAATTACAATGTATTTATGTTATAATCGTGTTAAAGATATAATTATTCTAATGACAAGAGGAATATGCTTAGATTACAGTGCCTGTTATAATGAATTACCTAATAGTATATTTATGCATCAAAGTTACATTCATATTACAGTAAGATATAAAAGTATTACAATTCAGCCATAAAAATGAATAATAAACGGCAGATCTATTTCATTGGGAAGTTAGATGTAGAGTTCAATCGCCTGGTTGAATTGATTGCCATGACAAAACAATAGTGCGCTATAAATCTTGAGAATTTTACTAATCATTGGACTGCCATGCTATGCTTGCTACGACAATACTGAACCCTAATGTGTGCTGTAAGCTAAGATTGCTAAGATAACTAAAGCAGATGAGATCAGTGCGATCACTACACCTACAACTGATAAAACAATAGTGAGACAGGCTGTAATTTTCTCCAATCCACGTCAACATGTTGCATCAGCTGTGTGCATGGCGGGGAAGTCCTCAAGCCATTTACATTATATAACTTCACTGATCTAGGTGATAGTTAGTGTACAAGGTATAGCAGTCTCTATATCATGTCTAGCCACCACCAAAACCACCATGAAAGAGGCTGACTCCTTGTCAGTTGCTATTTGCAATGAAAACACCGCTAGTTTGACCTAGCATTAACGGTGAGAGATGAAAAACCACCGAAGAACCTTGCACCAATACATAACAAGGTATTATTAACTAAGCTGAAATTGTCAATGACATTATTAAACCCAATGAAAATTGTGCTAAATTTAGGTAAATGATGATTAAGTATTTCCCTGAGTGTGAAAGTACTACTAAAGTCGAATAATAATAGTAATACTGTGCAAGACTTTTGTGACTGTACTGATACAGGCGAGGTAGTAGGCACCTGCACTTCTATCAACTGGGCATCAGCTCAGTGGAGAGTTGGCAAGCTATGGTCAAGCGCTTTAAGCACCACTAACTAGTAGTGCTGGCCTGTATTGCTGGACCGAGTCGAGCGCTGGACTGAGCAGCCTAGTTGCTGGACCCTTCAGAAGTGTAGGCCATTGCTGGTCAGTGCGTTGTGTGTGAGTGCATGCTATTGCTCGATCACAACTAAAAGCTTGTAACCATTGCAGATTTTTAGTGCAATATACGAGAGAGAGAGTGTGGGTGAGAGTAATTGCATTCTTCTATTCTTTTGGCTTGGCTCCTCCAATTAATCTGATGTATTATTGTAGTAGTTTTGTGCTTTCTACTACCGAAACAAAGGTATCCACCGTTAACTGTTTGCTATAATTCGGGGTCCACTGCAAATTGACATTGCCAAACTCACGGGATCCTCGACCAAGACACAAAATAGCAAAGTTTCTACAAATAATACTTTATTTACTCGAATCTGTTTAGCAATATAAGGTAACTCACTTAACAAGGTCCTCAAGACCTCTGATCAAAATGCACAGAAGGAGCTCCTTTTATAGGAGAAGATGAGGAAAGTTCACCCCTTATTAGGGTGAACCAATCACATAACTAGGAGTAAAGATACAGCAATCAGAGCATGCAATACAAAATTAGTACACAAAGCCGTCCAATAAGATTAACGAATACATGTCAAAGTATGCTGGGCCATTTTTCCCGCTTTCTCCTTGGCTGGAAACTTTCCCAGTCCTTATCAAAGCATTTAACTCGTTGGTCTATCTTCTAGGCTATGGTAGTCTGCTCATTCACTTTCTGCGATGGGCATCCAGTCCTATAGGCCTCAGGCTAACTGAATCAATTTCTTTGGATACTGGCCCAGGGTCGCTCACCCAGGGTAGACCCGGGGTAACCCGAGGTAGGTTACATATATTATGTTGGGTCTACACAGGGTCTATACAGGGCCGGGGTTGTTGGTAATCAATTTATTGGGGAGTTTGTACAGATGCGAAGGGGGAAATGCTCAGTAGCTGTCTCTAGCCTGGTTGCTGACAGGACAAGGGGTGAAGGGGGGGGGGGGGTCTTGGGGTGTATTGGGGGGGGGAGGGTAGACTTATCATGTAAATCTCTCACATAACCCGCTTTATTAGCCATGTAGCCTCTACTTTATACATCCATCGCTAGTACTCTGCTCCTCACTAGTGTGGATGGTTCCGGAGGAAGGGGATGAGGAAGAGAAAAGATGCTTTCTCTAGGGTATCAGCTTATGCCAGGTGGGGGCAGCGGAGCTCATAATTTTGGTCTACTGGTTGCTACTTCTGGAGGGTAGGGGCACTGTAGGGCTGCTTTTCAGACAATGACTATAGCTTGGGTGTGTGGAAGGGGGCGTAGGAAGAGGAGAAGATTCCAAAGTTGTCTCTAGTCGGTGATATTTAGATGGGGGAGGGTCTGGAAATTCACTAAAACTGCTCAAGGATAGGGCTGGCTCTCGAGTGGCTAGCTTTGTAGGTTTTTTATTGGTGTCATCCTGCAGAATCCATCTGCAATCAATCAGGTTGGTTTTTTTGGACTAAAACACGTAGTAGGCTCTGTGGTGGGTATATCAAGTAATTGGTCCTCCTGGACATTAGAAGGGGGGGGGGGGGAGGTGGTACTCAGCTAGGTTGGCTTCAAGTAACAGAATATTGTCATCTTTATATCTTTGTAGATAGGAATTGTTGTTTTCGACCTTCATGTTAGCTAAGTAGGTATTCAATAGCTGCAGGAGACAAGAAGTTTGTTCAGTGTGAGTAGCAAAAGAAGAAAGGACTGAATTTCTTGGGTTACTTGGCTGTAAACTGGTTTGTACTGGATCGTAGGGGGGCTCTGGCATTGTAGTGGGGAAAAATGGAGGACTCATTGCGTGTCCTGAAGTGGCGGAAAATCAGGGATGGGAGTTGAGATTTGGTGTGTAGGCAGAAGAAATTTGGGCAATTCCTTAAAGACTATGCATAGGGTTGTGGGGTTCTCAGGCTGAGTGGTAAATGCCTTTACCTCTGCCAACAATTTTAATTTCTCGCATAATTGTTACTTCCGCACTGAGCCATCTTTTGCATCCACCTGGTGGCACTAGGTCTGGCCATAGCGTTGGGGGGGGGGGGGGGGGTCTCACATTTTGCCTAGTGCGACCTGTTAGTGCTGGGGCTATGGTAGAGAGGGGGGGGGTGTGACAAAAGAGGGGACAACTTCTGGGTCTGTTGCACATCTCTAGCTCGGCCAGTTCTTGCCCAATTTGGACAGTTTTTGCTGGTTTTAGCGCAAGTTTCCTCTACAAGCTGCTGTAGGATAGGCCAACGTTCTTTTTAAACCAATGGAGGAAGGAAAAGCTAAACGGAAGTCTTGGGGTGAGGGTACCTCCAAGAGGTGAGGGGGACATCTTGGGGGAGTGGTGAGGACTTCTTCACCTTCCGGGAGCAGCACCACCCATATTGGGGCGACTGGCTGGCTCTAGGGCTGCAGGGGCTTATCCTTATGGTTTCACACAGGCTTTATATTGCTTGATGCGACTGCCATTTTGCACTGATTGCTGTCCATGTCCGCCAATCAGGTAAGTGTGATTACTGTAGGCCTCTTCTACTAGGTAGGGTTCAACCAACTTGGGCTGAAGCAAACACTTTCACTTCCAGACCACAGGGAAAATATGACTTCAGTTCGAAATGAGTCAGATGGGAAGCCTCACAAAGATGGTAAATACCCACCTGAGGCTAATAACCAGCCAGCTCCGGCAAGAAGTTGCGCTGACTCAATTGCAAAACCTGCAAAAATGATGTCTTGGACTATACCTGTCTACGTCTCCACTGTCGAAAATCCTGAAAATGAAATCCTAGTTTATGCACTGCTAGATTCTGGCTCAAACAACACCTTTATCACAGACGACACATTGGTTAAACTAAACACAACGACAGAAAAACAAACCATCAACATTAGCACACTAACCGAAACCGAAGGTTCAAAGTCGACTAGAGATAGTGCCACTGGACTTGTGATCCGTGGCTATCGGAAACAAAAGATGGTTGAATTACCAAAATGCATAAGCCAATCTAAAATACCATGTAACAGGAGCGAAATACCCAACACACTTTTAGTACAAGACTGACCTCACTTACGCATTATAGCACCTGAACTTATCTCAGAATCAGAAAGCAAGACAATCAACTTTGGCCTTCTTATTGGCGCCAATCTTCCACAAGTTTTCATATCCAGAGAAGATCGTGTAGGAGCTGACCATGAGCCTTTCGCACGTCTAACTGATTTGGGTTGGACACTGATGGGTACCCCACGTCTCCTCTTGTTCTCTAGACAAACTTCGTTGCCTGCTTTAAAGAGAGAGGGTTATTCTCCATCGCCGCCTCTTAACTGCCTTTGTTCAGTTCTGAGAGTTTCGTGTACCTTTTCAAGTCTCTGCTGTAGTACTCATGCACTAGTACACGCTCGACTAGAGGGGAATGGTAAGTCAATTGGTCAGCAGACTCATTTGTCTACCCAACATAAGGAAGTTAATGGCGTCTCCTGTGGTAGAACGGGGTGTGGTACGGAATGCTCTCCTTAGCCGGGGAAGGATCAGATCTCACTCCTCTGGCCGCGTTTTTAGTAGGAGGTGAGGCAGTGCATCTCGATGCACCCAATTGTTGCCCTCTACAACTCCATTGGCTTGGGAGTGGTAGGGAGTAGTCCGATTCTTTTTCACTAGCCAGAGGCTTCACAATTCACACATGAAACTAGAATCAAACTGAGAACCCTGATCAGTGTGCATTTGTTCGCGTAGTCCAAAGTAACAAACTACGTGCTCATCTAGTGGTGTGGTAACTACTGGGGCTGTAGTTTCTGGAAGCAGAAGGGCATCTTGCCAGCTGGTGAAGTGGTCTGTTAAAACAAGGTTCCAATTGTTACCCCTATCTGTCTCGGGTAGTGGGCCGACTAGATCTACGGCCAACTTCTGCCATGGCCCACCTGCATAAATTTGTTGCTCGGACGGATTTGGGCTCGTTCCACCGTGCTTGGCTTGCTGGCAAGTCTCACAGCTGTTGATTGCTCCTTGCACATCGGCGGTCTTGCCCGGCCATTACCAAGTAAGGTTGCGCCTTTTGATAGTATGTTGGATACCTTAGTGGGCCATGACACAAGTCTCCAAGACCACCTTGCCTCTGAGACTGGTGGGGCATACAGCACACCAGTGTGATCTGTGTTATCTTGCTTGGTGTATCTCCAGGATACCATCCGGCCGGAGTTGCTCAGAGTGCCGACGTTTCTCTATCTGCTGTAACTCGTTGCTGCCTCGTTGTAATTGGGAGGGATCAATAGGGGAGGTAGTCCTGATGACTTCGTATATGATTGTCATGGGGTAATGGCCAGTCTTCTGGGCCTCCATTAGATCTGTGTCAGGGGGTAGGGGGCATGAGCGAGCGACCGCATCTACTTTGGGACTGGGGACAACGGTTGCTGATTGCAGTTTGGCATGGGGGTACGGGGGGAGGGTGGGAAAAGTACGGACTATCTCTTCTTTCAAAGGTCCGCCATATCTAGCTTCTATGTGTCCGCATAGCCTGCAATTGGAAGAACACTGTCTACTGAGTCCGTCTGCATTCCCATGCAGGGGTCCACCACAATGCTCTCTTGTGAACTGAAACTCTGACAGGGTCTTGAGCCATCGAGCTACTCAACTGGACGGTCGCTTCTTTTTGCATAATCACACGAGAGAAGCATGGTCTGGCCTAATCTGAAAGGTCTGTCCATCAAGGTAGGGTCAAAAGTGTTTAGTTGCTTTGACCACCGCTGGTAATTATTTTTGGGTGACGCAATAGTTGCGTTAAGAGGGACTCAGCGTCTTACCATAGTATTCGATTACTTGCTCTTCAAAGTTTTGTCTCTGAGAGAGGACGTCGTCACTGGTATCTGTATCAAGTATGCATGGACTATTTGCATTGGGCTAACTGAGGATGGAGGCGGAGAGAAGTTCGGCCTTGAGCTGTACAAAAGTTTCTTTCTCAGGGGTATTCTATTCCCAGAGAACGCCCTTGCAGGTGAGCTTAGTTAGGGGTTTAGCCTTGGTGGAGAACCGGGGTAAGGTGCCGAGGAATGCCTGTAACTCTTTCAGGTAGGTAGGGGTAGGCCAGTCTCGGACCGCTGCTATCTTCTTGGGGTCTATAAACACACCACTTTCACTAACCACATGGCTGAGGTAGCGAGCTTGTGATTGCAAAACCTCACACTTTCTGGGTTTTTGCTTGAGGTTGGCTGCCTTTAGCCATTGTAGCACTTTGGCTAGCCGGTGAAGGTGGGTGTGGAATTCAGGGCATATGATGACAATATCATCCAGGTACAAGAGGAGTGACTTCCAATGGGGGGGGGGGGGGGGGGTATGGAGTACCCGCTCCATGCGCCTCTGGAAAGTGGCGAGTGCAAAGGTCAACTTGAATGGAAGGACGTTCTATTTGTACAGGCCAGATCGGATAGAGAAGGCAGACTTGTTGCTAGCATCAGCGTCTTGGGAGACCTGTCAATATCCGTTGACCAGGTTGAAAGTGCTGAAGTAGCGGCTTCCAGACAGAGCGTCCAGGCTCTCGTCTATCCAGGGAGAGGGTAGGCCTCTTGTTGTGTCACAGCGTTCAAGCGCCGGTAGTTGATACAAAACTGCCAAGAGCCGTCCTTTTTTTTAATAACACCACCGAGGAACTCCAAGTGCCAGTAATAAGTTCTATCAATCATTTTTCAAGCAGTTTGGTCACTTTTTCCTTCGGTTCCTTCTCCTTGTGGTGACCTAGTCTGTGACGGGGGTTGCCTGATAGGTTGAGTTTCAGATTTCAAGGGGATACTGTGCGCCACGAGGTCCGAGGGACCCAAATTGTGGTCTCCATTGCTAATAACTGCTTCGTAAGAGTGTAGGAGTTGGGCTACCTCAAATGCTTCTTGTGGAGTGTGACAGCTGGCCAGAACTTTCAGGTATAATGCCTGCAAGTTTTCTGGCACAGGGGAGGGAGGGGAGAAAGTAGGCTCACTCTCTCCTGCAGGTAGCTAGATGTCACTGGTGATTACGTCAGTGTACTTGCCAATGGTATTTCAAGTCTTCAGTCCAGTGGTTGCTTGGTGGGGTTGAGGCAGCACAACAACAGGTGGTGTTTGGCATTTGGGGTGTTGAGACTCGCGGCCAATGGCGGGGAGTCTGGGGTACTTTCTATGATACCAAAGGGAAGATATTTGAGGAGTATGACTTTGCACATTACTGTCATCTCTATGGGTGGAGAAATGTTGGTGTCTCTTATCACCTTTATACCAGTGGTGAGCATCCTGCCCTGTTAGTTGGTGCAGGAAAGTTCCTGACCATCAATTAAAACAACCGATCGATCAAACATCATGTGGCGCTGGTGAGAGGTTTGGAAGGGTATGCCCAGGATGGCATCTTCATTTATCTGTCCTACCACAAAGGTGGCCTCTGTCTTAATGTCTCGAAGACAAATGGACAGGTGAAGTACACCAAAGAAGGGAATGTGTTATCTATCTGCCAGGACACCGTGGGAGTCTCCTTCTTGGATGGAGTTTTGAGTGACAGGGTACAACCGATTGAAGATGTGCTGTGAAAGCAGATTGGTGGTACAACCTGTGTCAATAACAATTGACACTAGTTTTCCCTCTAACTGGCCAGGTAGGAAATAGCTCACCTGGTAGGGGCCCTCTGGTGGGGGATATAGGAAGGTGGCTGGCTTGACCGCTGAGGGATTTGGGGCAGGAAAGTGTTGCTCTCGACGGCGGGAGGGTCGCTAATTTATTGGAGAGGTTGGGTGACAATGGGGTGTGTTTCTTTCGTTGTCCTCTGTGGGATGGTACACTTCGTGATTGTGATCAACGTAAACAGCCGGGTGTTGTCTATAGAGATGGGGAGGGTGTGCAGTGTGCAGTAGCAGAGGAAAGAAAACTGTTGGAATGTCATCACTGATATGTGGTACAGCTGGGTAAGACTCGAAATCTCATAAATCTTACAAAGGAGTGTGCCGGTTGGTGCTAGGTAGCTGCGAGGGCTCTGGGGTCTGCACAACAGGTCTTTTTTTTCTTTAGGGAAGAGAGGTTGGCATCACAGGATTATACTGCTCCAACTTTGCTAACTTTCCTCAGTAGTTCCGGGGTGCCCGGGAGTAGTTAGGTGCCGGTCTCCCTACTGCATTGGCTGAAGTAGTGAGAGAGGGTCCATCTTGTAGGGGAGCGACTCCTTGTCGTCATCTTCCACCAGCCCCACTCTGGAGGGTTTTTCTTCAAAACCAGTTTTAATTTGTAGATATTTGTTTCCTGCTCTGATGGCTGCTTCCAGATTGTGAGGTTGCACAGCCAGCAGGTTTCATCGCAGGTAAGCTTGTCCTATAGTGCTGGCAAAATTCTTTGTAGAATCATCTGATCTACTTTTCTTGGCGTGAGGTCATCGTATGCAAAGCAGACCAGCTCCTATACCTCGTTAGCATGTTGCTTGAGTGAGGTTTAGGGGGAGGGTTGTAGCATAATCAATTTGGCTTGTGCCTCTTCATGGGTAAGACCAAAATGTGCATGTATGATGGAGAAGATGACTACTACGTGGGAGGGCGACCACACTCGAAGGCACTGTCTCGCAATGCTTCTCCGAAGTGCATTAGGGCAAAGGCTTGGCCCCAGTCGTTGGTGTCTGCGACTTCACTAAACCGAGTTATCAAGTATTCCACAGCGCCTGTGCCGTCATTATGTGGTAGATTTCAGTGCACTCTAGTAGTAAACAGGCAGTTTACACTAGAAACCTTGCGAAGCAATGCGCTAGACTTCATGGACCTAATTCTATGTACAGCCTGGGAACCCTGTAGGAGCATTCATTGGACAATTAGGAGAAAGGACTCCGCCCTTAGCCACTTGGCACCTCCCTTTATTATCTTGCATTGCATTGTGATTGGTTGATTATTTATATAGTTAATGTAATTGGTTCATTTACTTCCTGTGCATTGACTCTTATATGTTTTGTGTTCATTAGCTCTCCTATAAAAGGAGAGCTCCCACTGTTAATCTGTGCATTCATTACAATGAGCCATAGCATGTATTCTTATATTGCTAAACACCTAGAGGAATAATTACCCTCAGGACAGCTTTGTAATAAAGCCATTATAGCAAACACTACTCGGTACTGTTTGTCTGAGCCATGGGCTCTTGCCTTACCGGGTAATTCGGTTGCCCTATACAGTTGTCACTGTCGGTCAGTACAGTGTCCCCTCTGGAGAGAGGTAGAATACTCGAGACTAGTGGATGTCCGTGGTAACAGACCGGAATCCATTACAATACTTTGGGGTCGTGAAAGGCTTCTGTGCTGGCCTTTGGGGAGGTTTCATTAAGTTCTGCAGGGCTTAAGTAAGTTTTTCTAAAGCTACCGTGGGTTGAGCTCAAACAGGGTTCCATCCAGTCCTCCGAGCTCATTGGGTGGTCATATCTAGTCAATGGCAAGCTCCGGGGTATGGAGTGGTTGCTCTGGCAAGAAAAAATCAGTATAAAGAGTTATCCCGGACTCGGCTAGCTTCCGGGAGGGGGGACGAGGTAGTATACAGGGTGATACAAGCACTGGAGAACTCCTTTAGGAAGGGAAAAACTGTATACGGGGGTTATACTAGCTTGGTATAGCTTCGGGGTAAGAGAACGGTAGTGTACAGGGTGATACTGGCACTGTATAACTCCGAGGTAGGGAAATTGGATAGAGTGGATAAAGGAATGGATAAAGGGTTATAAGGCACTGTATAGCTTTGGGGTAGGGGAATGGACGCAGGGTGATACTGGCTATGTATAACTTTGGGGTAGGGGAATAGATACAGTGAATGGCTGGCACTGCATAGCTCCAACTTCTTTCTTCTCTCTCCATCTTTCCGTTGTGTCTTTCTGTTTGCCTGTATCCCACTGCTGCCGCCAATGTAGTAGTTTTGTGCTTTCTACCACCGACAAAACAATATCCACTGTCAACTGCTTGCTATAATTTGGGGTCCACTCCAAATTGACGCTGCCAACCGCATGTCGTCCTCGACTCAGACACAAAATAACAGAGTTTCTATGAATAATACTTTACTCACTCAAATTCATTAAGTGATATAAGCTAAGGCACTTAACAAGATCCTCAAGACTTCTGATCTAAATGCGCAGAAAGAGCTCTTGTTACAGGGAACTAAGAGGAAAGTTCACCCCCTTATTAGGGTGAACCAATCACATAACATAAGAGGAAAGATACAGCAGCCATAGCATGCAATACAAAGTTAGTACAAAAAACTACTCAATAACAATAACGAGCACACATCAAAGTATGCTGGGCAAATTTTCCCGCTCTTTCTTTGGCTTGGAAGTTTTTCAGTCCTTATTAGGGCATCTAACTTTTTAGTCTGTCATCTAGGCTATGGTACTATGCTCATTCACTTTCTGGGGCGGGCATCCAGTCCTATAGGCCTCAGGGTAACTGAATCAACTTCTTTGGATACTGGTCCAGGGTAGCTCACCCAGGGTAGCCCAGGGTAGGTTATACATTATATTTTTATATGGTCTATACAGGGTCTATATAGGGCCGGGGTGGTTGGTAATCAATTTATGGGGGAGTTCGCACTGATGCGGAGGTGGAAAGGCACCAGGGGTTGTCTCTAACCTGGTTGTTGACAGGAAAAAGGGGTGGAATGGGGTCCTGGGTGGGTGTGGGGGTGTAGGGGGGTAGATTTATCAGGCAAATCTCTCACATTATGGAGCTTCAGCCAGTCTTTATACAACAGGTTATGTAACAGTTTCTTTGTTTCTTCAGGTGCAGTGTTAGATGATATAATAAAAAGTTTGGTAGACTTACACAAAGAAATTCATAAGACATAAAATGCTTGCACCCTGGTTAGGAAGGACATAGAGCTATAATGCATGGAAATGAAAAAGTTACCTAGAGTGATTATACGTGGATAGCATACGCCCACATGTACGTGTACCCAGTAATGTTTTGGAGTGCCTAGTCATTTCCGGCACAATATCATCTTTATATATCATTGTCTCTAAGACCAATGACTGGTAACAGGTAACAGCAATGGCAGCAACATTAGCCGCGAAAAATAATTACAACGATATTGATAATCAATACTTAGTAACAGGAAAAAAGAGAAAAAGCATTAGTAAAATAAACCTGCTTTCCTTGTAAAACAACAGCTCTGTACTAGCAAATGAGAACTAAAAACATAAAATTTATACAAATACCTTAAATAATAAGTGAAACAGTTAAAAAAACAGCAACTGGACCTAAAAGTTGACTACGGTAGTTCATTAGAACATTATATCAACCACTGATCATTTTGCTGATTAATAGACAGGTTTACTTGCTCAATCAGAAGATGAAGGCGAAAAGCTTCTGATAAACCCCGAACCAGATTACAAATAACTGGTTGGTATGCTGTAATATGTAATGAGAAAGAGTATTAGCAAATTGCAGTTTTTTGTCATTGGTCTCCAGCTTATAAAATCTGCTGATATATGGAGTTTTAAAACAAATAAATAAATAATTACATAAACCTGATCCCAGAGAATGGTTTTACGGTAGGTTATAATTTCTATCAGCGCAGGAATGCAAGTTGACATACCTATTTGACACTTGAAGTATAAAACCTTCATTGTCTCCACCTGCATTATTATTATTATCGAGATGCAATCATCATAAATGATTATTAAAATTGGGATTGAAAAAAAACACCAAGTTCACAAAAATCCCTGCCATCCATTGGATTATTACAATGGAATGCTGTAACTTCAGTATTTTCCTATATAACTAAATAGTATTATTGAAGCTATATTCAATACTGATTCAAACTATGGCTAATGGCTACTGTGTCATATTTTAGTGGATTTTGGGGGGCCGACCAAATGTCCACTGACAACACCTCACTCCAGAGGTCAACTTCCAACAGAGGAGTATACCGACACCACAACTGTTCTCAGAGCCCACGGCTCAAACGCAAAACTCAATGTCTCAATGAGTATACCATAGTTTATTAAACAAGCACAACCCAGCAAGGTATAATAACGGTAAATGTATTATGCTACGTAGCTAAATCAAAAGCAGAATCCCAATATATTACAAGGAATAATGAGAAGTGTTCTGCCTTTTATAGGCAAAACAGGGAAAACATAGGCCCAAATAAGGAGGCAAAAAATCAGCAAGAGCAGGAAGTAATTGCACTAATCAAAACATGAGATACAAATAATATGATACAACATTGGCTAATATTAGGTTGAATACACAAGGTGCCCAGAAGTGGGGGGCGAAGCTTATCAGTCAATATTGCTGGTTCATGATGGTGCAATGAGTAGCTCTAGTTCCTGGTCCTTATGGCTTTTGGTCATGGTCTTTGGTCTTGTCTGAGGACAGCTAAGCTGCAAAGTCGGGCTCCTGCATCTTTGGAATCATTTTGGGCTCTCAGGCTATAGTCATTCTTTCCTCACCTACCCGGTATAGGGCCGCTAGTGGCACTGCGGGGCCGGTAGTGCATGCTGCAGGGCTGGCAGTGTGTGATGCAGGGCCGGTGGTACCTCTGCAGGGCCGGCAGTGAATACTGCAGGGCCGGTGGTGAATGCTGCAGGGCAGGTAGTGTTTCCACCGGCTTACTTGCTTGTGTTGTGGCTGTGCCAGGCTCAGTTTAGACGTGCCTGACACTCAGCAGTTGTCAGGGGACCTTGCGCAATGATAGTGGTCACAAAAGTCCACCACAATATGTTACACTCCCTTAGGTCCGTTGTGAATAGTTTATATTTCTCACAGTGTGCCGGTTTGAGTGTTCAATCTTCTGGAATGTCAGAAAAATACACCCACATATGAACATACATCCAGAGCAAAACGACCGACATTTTTGCCGAGTCAATATCGGCCTTGCGTAATAGTAATAATTTGGATTTACAATGAACCACCTACGCAATACGGTTTAGTAAACTGATTCCTTCTAAAGTGCTTCCATCTGTTCAGCCAGTTTATCTAGTTTGCTGATGAAATATAGGAATGCAATGCAAAGAAAAGGGTAGCTTACTATGAAACAACCTAAAAAAGGTAAACAAGGACAGTATGCCAACCATGTTCTCAAACTGTCTAGTTTTAACAACTCTTGTGCTTTCATTTCGAAGTGAGAAATTTGCTCCTGTGGATGATTAGTTATCACACCAGCAATTCAATAATCAATATTGGGAAATGATTTTGTTCTTTCACCTTTTTATTACAAGTAGTAATATATGAGCAGATCTCCCTACCAAGTGTTTTTTTGTGGATTAGATCTTGGAGGTTATGCAATGAGTTACGACGTTGGATGAATTCGCTGAGTTTATATTGTATTTCATTTGAGAGGTGTTTGTGTGGCATTTGAGTGGCATTTAAGTGGTATTTGAGTTTTGATTATTTTTTTACTTAATTTGAACTTATAGATTTTGAATGTATGGCATTCAAGTTTTGATAATTTTTTACATAATTATATACATAACTTTAACTCATAGAGCATCTAGATTTTGAATGTATGGCATTTAAGTTTTGATAATTTTTTGTAATTCGACTCATATGATATCTTGAGAGAGAGGAGAGAGAGGAGATATATCTACATTGAATAAATACAGTGATTAAAAATGAAACAATATGTGAATATATACATTTATTGTGTAATAAGTAGGGAAAATTTCATATAACATAGCTAGAGTCAGTAAATATTAAATAATACCAAACACTACAACTTGTAATGACAATCAATGCATAAGCTTTTACTAAAAACTATCTTGAAAACCTTCAAAACATGATCCCAAATGGAAAAAAAATGGATGAAGTTAGATATTCATCTATTTGTTTACATCTACAAAAAAGAGGTATTTGGTGAAATATTTTTTTCATTTTATTAAATTTTCATTAATTTTTTACAAAAACAAATCATCCTCTAAATGGTTAAATTTAATCTAGTTGTACAAGTTTACAAAAAACAGGGTCTTTGGTAAAATATTCTTTCATTTCATTAAATCTTCATTATTTTTTTGCAAAAAAGAAATCACCCTTTAAATGGTTAAATTTTATCTGTTTGTATATCTTTACAAAAAAACAGGGTATTTGGTAAAATATTTCCTTTATTCTATTCAATTTTCATTAATTTTTTCAATAATTGCTCAAATATACATTATTCATTATTTTCCTATTGTTAGGTAAGCAACCTATCATACAAAATTAGTTTCTTGAGTGAGGGTTTTATCCTGCATTTTCCTTTTGAATTTTTTTCAAAAATTTACCATTTTTCAAAAACAATCATTTATATATATAATTTCCATTATTTTTTTAAAACAGAACAATCTCTATCTCTGAGAGGTTGGAGATATTGGGGTAGAAAACTTAGACATGATGATGAGAAGGCTATGGATTTTCCCATTCAAGAACAAACCATTTTCGATGGCAATTTCAATTCTGAAAACTAAATCAATGTAATTTGTTTTTCAAAATGCAATCATCAGAAAGCTTCTGTCATGATGAGGAGGAGGTTATGGATTTACCCATTCAAGAACAAACCATTTTCGATGGCGACTTCAATTCTAAAAACGAATTAGAACTGAAGTATGTGGTATTACGTAATAATTTTTTTTTAAAGAAAAAAATTGTTTTTCAAAATGCAATCATCAGAAAACTTCTGTCATGATGATGAGGAGGATATGGATTTACTCATTCAAGAACAAACCACTTTTGATAGCAACTTTAGTTCTAAAAACTAAATCAATGTAACTTTTTTTATTCTTTGTCTCCCATGAAATTGTTCAAAACGAATTAGAACTGAAGTATGTGGTATTACACAATAATCTTTTTAAAAGAAAAAAAACACATCAAAATCGACAAATTACTCCTCTAGATAATTCAAGTTTACAATATTTGAGAATTAATCTCAATAGAACCATTAAGCCTACTTGATAATAAAGAATTTGAGTGGTAAATTTGACTAATTGATTCAATGTTATTATATGGATCTTTTGAAAATAAACATTTCAATGAAAACATCATATTTAGTCTTTGACACACTTGAAACCATTTTCCAGTAAATTTCACCAACAATATTTTAGAAATGTTTACTATATATTTATAAGAAAAATGTGGTATTTTGGTAAAATATTCTTTTATTCCATTCAATTTTCAATATATTTACAAGAAAAATGCAGTATTTGATAAAATATTCTTTCATTCCATTCAATTTTCATTAATTTTTTTTTGTTTTTGAGCGAAGGCTTTATCCTACAGCATCCTTTTTAATTTTTTATGTTTTCAAACAGGGTTTTATTACAAAGTTTTTTTGTTTTTCAACTTTTTAAAAAATAATCATTATAATATATAGTTTTCGATATTTTTTAAAAAAATAAATATATATATATAGAGATTTTCACTTTATATTCTTTTATTCCATTCAATTTTCAATAAGTTTTTGAGTGAGGATTTTATCCTACACCTTCCTTTTAGATTTTTTATGTTTCACAACAAGGTTTTATCATATGACTTTTTTTCTTAATTTTTTGAGTGAAAATTTTATCCTACACAATCCATTTAAATTTTTTATCTTTCAAAACAGAGCTTTATTACATTTTTTTTGATTTTTTTTGAACTTTTTAAAAAATAATCATTAAAATATATAGTTTTCGATATTTTTTAATTTTTTTGTACTTTTAACTTTTTTAAAAACTGTCAAAAAATCACCAAATTACCTCTCTAGATGAATAAAATTTACAAGTAAATAATTGTAATAAAAAGTACCATATCTAGTTTTTACATTCATAAAACGGTTTTATAGTAAACTTTCTGTAATACAAACTACTATAGCTTACGATATCAATGGTTACAAAGCACTTTTCTTGGACAATATCTTCTTTGACGTTCTTCTGATATATTATTAGCCTCAGAGAGGAATTCTTGTATTCCGTATTCTTTTTGATCCAATAGTTGACTAAAATACAAAAGTTATTCATTATATAAATAAATTTTACTCTTAGCTACATTAGATAGTTAACATTATATATAACAGGAAAATAACTCACTGAGTTACATCATTCAGCTCATTATTTTTTAGGAAAAGTTCTTTACTCTGTTTTCTTTTTACGATATAATGGACTAAAATAAAAAGTGATGTATTAGTATAGCACGATTAAAATTAATGTAAAATAATTATAAGCTTTTGTTATTTTTTCAACTTCTATGTAAAAGAAATACACTGATTACACACGAAAAAGTCCTTTTTTTCATCTGGATTCGGAATGTATAAATATAAATATATATATATATATATAATTTTAAAAATGTTTTACAACAAACACTCATGAATTATCCATTTATGTGATAAAACGTGTTATTTACGTGAGAAATTAAGTGTTTTTGTAAAATAATTATAACCTTTTGTGATTTTTTTTCAACTTCTAGCTAAAAAAATACACTGATTACACAAAAAAATCCTTTTTTTAATCCGAAATATATATAATTTAAAAATGTTTTACAAAAAATGTTTATGAATTGATCATTTATGTGAAAAACTAAACATTTTTGTAAAATAATTATAACCTTTTGTTATTTTTTAAACTTTTATGTAAAAAAAATGCACTGATTGCACAAAAAAGTATTTTTTTTATTCCAAAACATATATAATTTAAAAATGTTTTACAAAAAATGTTTATGAGTTGATCATTTATGTGAAAAATTGAACATTTTTGTAAAATAATTATCACCTTTTGTTGTTTTTTCCAACTTTTATATAAAAAAAATACACTGATGACACAACAAAATCCTTTTTTAATTCGAAATATATATATATATAACTTGAAAATGTTTTACAAAAATGTTAACAAATTTATCATTTTAAGTGGTTTTTCGTTGTAAGAATACACAAAATTTTCACAAATCAATTTTTTTAAAATTATGGTAAAAATTAATAAAACTTACCTATAGTGATATGAATCCCTTGAGTTATAGATTAGCTTCTCGAGAGTTTGTTCTCCACAGTGTTCTTTTTCAGCATCATCGAAGTGGTTGAGAAAATCCTCAGATTTTGGATTATCAGTCAGTTCCGACGCTTGGACGAAGGCTTGATGAGCTGCGAGTACACTGATGTTGTAGAAAATTGAATTGTCCGCGTTTCGACTCGGACCCTTGAACAGAATAACTCCAATTCTTTCCGATGTCACAGCACAAGCTATTTGATGAGGAATGCGCATATCTCCGATCAGTAATTCTTCATCTACAACACTTCTGTATTGAACTAGAAGAGTCTCTTCATTTCCATTCCGTCGCCTGTCAGATTTTGTTATAACTTCAGGGTTTTGGAAACATATGACACTATCTGTTGAAAATCCTGAAGATTAGCTACCTCGAAATAAGCATTGATTTGTCGCATACTTTTTTCTGGTAATACATAAAACGCATTCTTACACCTCAAAGTAGTTCCTGTTTCTGTAGCAGCACGAAAAATTGCTTTTCCAGTCTTTTCAACACCCATGTAGATCAAAACCAGCGGTCTTATTTGCGAAGCTTCATTGACAAGTAATCCTGCTGCTAATGGAATAAGTGCTCTTCACTCTAACTATCTTTCCATCCTTTTTATAGTTGTAGATGATGGTGCAATTTGTTTCATCATGGAACTCAACGGTTAACACCTGCATAACTGTAGGTATTGGTAAATTTTCAACTTTGACTATGTTTTCAATGTTTCTTCTGGAAGCTGGAGATAGAGTACTTAACAGAGAGGCGCTTTTGATGATGAGAGTTGCCAGAGTATTCAGACTGGCGCTTTGAAAGGGAATCATAGTGCGTTGAAAAAGTACATTGTCATCAATCACCTTCTTATCTTGTGAAGGTTTTGGTTCTTTATTCTTCAGTTGTTTTGTATTGACTTGTGTCGACATTCTAAAAGATAAAGTAAAAGTCCATGTTATGATTTTTTGATTTCTTTTTCAAACCAATTTGAAGATGTATATACATACATATACACATACATACATATATATATATATATATATATATATATATATATATATATATATATATATATATATATATATATATATATATATATATATATATATATATATATATATATATATATATATATATATATATATATATTTACTCAATATCATAGCGCTGTTAGTATCTAAATCGATAAAAACTTAAATTTATACTCAATAGTGCATCAAGTTGACTTACCTCCAAACAGAAAGTCCTTCTAGCTGTTGTAGTAGATGGTGTTGTAGTAGATCTTGCTCCTTCAGTTGCTGATGTTGAAGTGACTGCTTTCTGTGTAAAAACAGTGCTTCTTATATAGCTGAAAACATGCCATTTATCATAAGGTTAAATTAATGAAACATTGTTTTTACTGAAGAACACCAATGCTTTCGCGGAAATAAATAATTTATTTTCACGCGAATGGAACCCGTTGCTTTCGCGGGAATAAACATTTTATTTTCACGCGAATGGAAACCATTGCTTTCGCAGGAATAAACTTTTTATTTTCATGCGAATGGAAACTGTTGCTATCGCGGGAATAAACAATTTATTTTCACGCGAATGAAAACCATTGCTTTCGCGGGAATAAACATTTTATTTTCACGCGAATGGAAACTGTTGTTTTCGCGGGAACAAAAAATTTATTTTCACGCGAATGGAAACCATTGCTTTCGCGGAATTGAATAATTTATTTTCACGCGAATACAAACCAATGCTTTCGCGGGAATAAACATTTTATTTTCACGAGAATGGAACCCATTGCTTTCGCGGGAATGAACTTTTTATTTTCACGCGAATGGACGCTGTTGCTTTCGCTGGAATGAATAATTTATTTTCACGCGAATACAAACCAATGCTTTCGCGGGAATAAACATTTTATTTTCACGCGAATGGAAACTGTTGCTTTCGCGGGAATGAATCATTTATTTTCATGCGAAGACAAACCAATGCTTTCGCGAGAATAAACATTTTATTTTCACGCGAATGGACACTGTTGCTTTCGCGGGAATGAATAATTTATTTTCACGCGAATACAAACCAATGCTTTCGCGGGAATAAACATTTTATTTTCCCGCGAATGGAAACTGTTGCTTTCGCGGGAATGAATAATTTATTTTCACGCGAATACAAACCAAAGCTTTCGCGGGAATAAACATTTTATTTGCACACGAATGGAAACTGTTGCTTTCGCGGGAATGAACAATTTATTTTTATGCGAATACAAACCAATGCTTTCGCGGGAATAAACATTTTATTTTCACGCGAATGGAAACCATTGCTTTCGCGGAAATGAATAATTTATTTTCACGCGAATACAAACCACTGCTTTCGCAGGAATAAACATTTTATTTTCACGCGAATAGAAACTGCTGCTTTCGCAGGAATAAATAATTTATTTTCACCCGAATGGAAACCGTTGCTTTCGCGGGAACAAAAAAATTATTTTCACGCGAATACAAGTATTAATATATGAGCAGATCTCCCTACCAAGTGTTTTTTTGTGGTTCTAACCTTGGAGTTTAGGCAATGGGTTACGACGTTGGATGAATTCGCCGAGTTTATATCGTATTTCATTTGAGGGGTATTTGAGTTTTGATTAGTTTTTTACTTAATTTGAACTTATATGACATATAGATTTTGAATGTATGGCATTTGACTTTTTTGGATGTTTTTTACATTGTATAAAAATGGAGCGTGATATGATTGTATTGTTATTGGAAGTTAAGATGTCGACAGAGGATGATGTTGAGATGAGACCGATGAATGAAGTTGATACTGTTGATGGTACTATACGTGATACGATAAATGTTTTACCGAGTATGAAGCGTAAAGCGTTGATAATTATGATGATTTTGGTATTTATCGTCGGGTTTTCCACTGTTGGAGGTGTTACTGAGTTTAGTATGTGTGAAGAAGCTATGGAAAAAATACAAAAAGCGAGAAACTCTCCTGTTGGAATCATAAATGAAACTACTGTTGGTTGATGAACATCTTTTTATGATGAATGGGAAACATAAAGATTATGACTCAAGGATGCGTTCTCCTTTTACAGCTATGATTGCAGGACCAACTGGATCGGGAAAGACGCAAGCGATTTTTCGAATGATTGAAGCTAGTCAGACTATAGCACACCCTCCACCAACTGAAATTCACTACTGTTATGGAGCCTACCAAAAAGCCTTTGATGATGTACCATGAGTGACTTTTCATGAAGGGATGATAGATATAACAGTGAGTTTTCCCAGAGATGGTAAAAATCGATGGCTGATAATTGATGATCTCATGGATGAAGTTTCTGGTAAAGCTGATGCCAATGCTCTGTATACAAAACATAGTCATCATTTGAACATAAGTGTGTTTTTTATTGTTCAGAATCTGTTTTTAAAAGGAAATCGTACAATTTCCTTGAATAGTCATTATTTTTTTCTTTTTAAAAATCCTAGAGATGCTTCTTCTATTTCCTATTTGGCTCGACAATGTTTTCCATCTAATGTGAAATATGTACAAGAGGCTTTTGAAGATGCAACAAAAAAACCATACTCTTGTTTACGAATAGATACGACTCAACAAACGAATGATCAACATAGACTATTGGGAAATTTTACATCGGATCTCCCTATGATATTATATGTACCCAAGTAAAAGGATACAATTACTATTCATTTCACCTCAATCATATTTTGTTATTCAACGACGCAACACGAAAGAGTTATAATGACTAAAGTTTTGGAGAAAAAATTAACAAGAAATGCTGCTGTATTGTTATCACTCAACAATGCAACCTTTGCTATTCAAAAGTCTGTTATAGCCAAAGCCAAAAAGGAGTTTATTATGACTCTAATGGAATGCGCTAAAGCTATTATAAATGGAACGATACCATCGGCAACATCTCAGTACAATCAGTTGCAGCGGAACGCGAAGGATATTAGCGCTTTAGTAAGAAGATCAACGTTAGATGATAAGAAAGCTGTATTGCAAAAAGGAGGATTTTTAGGCGCTCTACTAGGACCTATCATCAGCAATATACTTCCTGGGTTATTTAAAAGTGTGCTAGGAGGAGGGAGAAGATAAAGATGAAAGTCTCAACACGAATGATGCGAAATAAAACGGCAATTTTAGCTCTGGATGAACTGAGTAAGAAAGGAAAAATCGCTATAGTCGAAAAGGCTAACTCAGATTTGTTTCAATCATTGATAGAAAGTGTTAAAAATATTATATTAGGTAATGTTCCTCTTGATTCTGAGCAGTTTATTGAGTTGCAGCGTTACAAGAAGGAACTACATAAACTTAGTGGTAGAGGGACAGTTGATGATAAACGTAAAATTTTGATTCAGACTGGTAGAGAAAATCTTTTGGATGCTATTATAAACCCTATTGTATCTGTTTTGTCATCAATAAAAAGATGAATCGTCAGCCTTTAACATTCTCCAGACGTAATTTTATACTCACTGAAAATGAATACTATAAATTAACGGAAAAAAAGGAAAATAAAACAGTGGTAAATGAAGAGAAGACCAGACCTCCATTGTATTATAATCTTATGGAAGCTATAACAGTGAGAAATATGAAGAGAAAGCGAAATGATCTACTGGAAACGGCTTATGATTCTGACTTATCCTCACACGAAAAGTTAGATGAAAATGTTGAAAACCTACGTAAGTATTTGTCTGATGTCAAAAAGATTAAAAATAACCAAAATCAGACACAAAAGGATAGTTGGAGTCCCATTAAGAAAAAGAAGATAGAGTCTATTTCTCCTTTAGCCAATAGCACAGTTATTGATGATAAACCTAATACCCTTTCACCAAATGCTCATAAAGACATTGAGTTAGAATCAGTGAAAACAGATGATGATGATAACATTGGGATGGAATTAATAAAAGGGAGGTTGTTTGATACTGAAGACTCAACCCTATTTGGAAATACATTTCTTACTGATGGAGAAGATGAGGATGATAGTGAAAGTGAAAATTTAAAAGAGTTTGAAAAAAAAGCAACTGAATTAACAACAAAAAAGAGTGATCAAACGATTGCGGTCAGAATGTTGAATAATCTGAGTAAAATTGGTAGATTCGACTCGGACAAGAACAGACTGAAAATTGGAGAACATTGGTTGAATCCTAAGACTTCCAAAACTTTACTACAAGGCGTTCTAACTGAAGGAGGTAAAATACAATCGGGAAATACCAATTACAGTAGATTTAAAAGCTTGCTAACTGATGAAGGAATCACAACTGTCAGAAAATCCCCGCATCAAACACGTAAGAGTCAGAAGAAAAAGTTGGTCATTCCAGGTACTAATTCATGGACATCGACACGCTAAAAGAGTTGTATTACAATCCTGCATTACATACATCTCTACGAGGAGCTAGAGCTTTACTGAAAGCTCGTAGAAAGCGAGAGGGGGAAAAAAGAATCCGTGAATGGTTGAGTGGTGAGGATGCCTACACGTTACATAAAAGAGTTGTAACTAAGTTTAAACGCCGTCCTACAATTGTAGCTGGAATAGGGGAACAGTTACAGGTAGATTTGATGGATGTTCGATCTCGAAAAGAAGAAAGTAATAATACAGCATTTTTACTGACTGCTGTTGATTCACTATCTAGAAAAGGTTGGGCTGTGCCACTCATCAACAAGTCAGGGCAGGTAGTGGCAAGAGGATTGAGAAGAATACTAGAAGGGGAAAACTATAAAGCTTTACAATCGGATAAAGGTAAAGAGTTTGACAATGTCAATGTAAAGACTCTCCTGGCGGAAAAAAAAATCAAGCGCTTTACAACCGAAAATGAGACGATAAAGGCATCGATGGTGGAGCGTTTTAACAGAACTTTAAAAGAGAAGATATATAGATATTTGACATATAAAGATGATGACAGATACATTGATGTTTTACCAGAAATGGTTGATGCATACAACAACACAATTCATGGTGCTATAGGTATGAGACCGAATGATGTGAATTTTCAAAATCAGGAACTTGTATGGAATCGTGTGTATGAAGGTGGTGAACATAATTTAGCTCAAGAAGCAAAACTAAAGATTGGGGATTATGTGAGAATAAGTAAGGCAAGAGGAGCGTTTGAAAGAGGATACACTCCAAATTGGACGATTGAGATTTTTATAATCACTGATGTACTTATTGATGAAAAACCTGTTGTATATAGGGTAAAAGATTTAGCTGAGGAGATGATTGATGGCACCTTTTACGAAAAAGAGTTGCAAAAAGTAAAAAAACCCACGATTTTCAGAATTGAAAAGATATTGGGAAGAAGAATGAAAAGAGGTAAAAGACAGATTCTGGTTAAGTGGTTAGGATACGGAGAAAAGTTCAACGAGTGGGTAGATGAATAGTTTATAAGGAAAGAACGCTTGATATAATCATCATACGTTCAGAAAATGTCGATGCTGATAACTTTACCCTCAAACTCTAGCGGTGAAGAGTTTCCTGATAATAACAATTCCGAATTTACAGTGAGACTGTATAAATATTTGGTTATCGATGGCGGAAAATGGGAAGTAGGTCTGCTAGATATGTCTTATTCTAATAATTGGAAGAATGTTACCGAAGGGAAAATATATCTAGAAAAGACTAATGTCTCTGGTAAAAGCGAAAAGTCCTTCATCTTAATTGGTAATGGAAGATATGATAGTATGGAGGAGTTGGAGGAGATTATACGAAAGAGAATGAGTGAAATGGATTTAGACAAAAAATTTGCCATCTCCTACAACAAGATCACCAACACCACTTTACTAACTAACAGCGATCCTGATACTGCCATAAGCTTTTCCAAAGATATAGCATATATTTTTGGATTTGATCCAAAAACTATGTACCCTCATGGTAGATACAATAATATCTCACCCCCTGATATAAATTCTGGTTTAACATCTCTGTATGTTTATTCCAACATTGTTGATAATAGAATGGTAGGAGATACGAATGTACCTTTACTGAGAGTAGTTCCGGTTCAAGGAAAGAAGAATAGCGTTGTGTATCAAGAAGTTAAAAATCCTCACTATGTTGATGCTTCATCAATAAATAGTGATCTGGTTCAAGTACTTATAACGAGTGACGACGGCCAACAAATACCATTTGATGGTGGAAAGGTTGTGTTGACGGTTCACTTTAGAGAGAAACAATTATAATGAGTTTGGTACGATACACCCCTGAGGACTCAAAAGATTTTTTTGATGAGTACTACAAGATGCAAGCTGGAAATGGAATTGGAGTGTATAGTGGACGACGGGTGATGCCTAATATGAGAGGAAATGGACTTGGTAGTATTTTTTCAAGTATACTTAAATCCGCAGCACCAATGCTGAAAAGAGGAGCAATTAGTTTGGGGAAAAGAGCACTGTCTGTAGGTGAAAATGTAGCGCGTGATGTCATTGATGGACAAAGCTTTGCAGCATCAGCAAAGAAGAGGGGGTTGGCAGAGTTGAATGATCTGGGTGGAGATGTGCTCAATGCAGTCCGCCTAGAGAGTATGAAAAGGAGAAAAACAAAAGGTGGAAAGAAGAGAAGAGGTGTTGGTAAACGTGGCATATTTTAATAGTAGCAGAATCCGCTATAAAGACAGCAGAGCTTGATAACTATATTCATTAAGCAGTAACACCTCAAGCAATCATCATTCGCAAAAGATGGCTAGCCTAAATGGAACAACAGGTAATAAGTTGGAAGGTTCTTCCTACAACATAAATGCAACGTTGGATGTATTTGCTACGGAACCAACAAACATATCGGTAGAAAGATCAGAATATGTTGTCATCAGACCTGATAGGTTAGATCCTTATGGTAGTATCGAGTTAACCTTGTCAGGGAGCACTGAACATTACACAGATCTCTACAACTCGTTTCTGCAAGTTGAAGCCACAGTTGTTCAAGATGATGGAAGCGATATTACAGGTAATGATGATGATGCAGTTGTGTGGATGGGGGATTCAATGCATACATTATTCAGCGAGTTGAAAATGTCGATAGAATGAACCACTGTTGAATACGCTAACAACTACGGTTTATGCTCCTATTTTCACAACTACTCGAAAACAGTGCAGAGAGAAAGAAATAAGAAAGAAATATCAAGGTAAGATGGAAGGATGGCTGTATGATGATTCAACTAGCACAGACGCTGCTGATCACAAAACCGCAGATAAGAAAAAGAGGAGAGCTCTAATCATAGCTGGAAAGACAATAGAATTAACTGGAAAACCTCATCTTGCATTATTTCAGCAGAAAAAACTAATAATTCCAGGTCCTAGTATGCAGCTGGAGTTTGAGCGTGCCTCCGGCAAACTAGCTTTGTTTGCTGCGAATGAGATGCCTGCAGGAGGAGCAAAGATTAGAATTGATAAATTTGAACTTCATCTTTGTAAAGTTAAGGTGAATCCTACAATACAAAACTCCCAACTCAGTTTGGCGTTGGAAGGTCACAACTACATTTATCCAGTTGATCGAAAACGGATAAAACTATATGGAATTCGTGCTGGGGTTGCGCAGATTGACATCACTTTGAAAGAAAACAAACAAAAACCTAAACAGGTCTATTTAGGTTTAGTTGATCACAACGCAATGAACGGACGTTTTGCCTTGAATCCATATAGAATGACGCACGCTAATGTTGATAGTATTGTATTGAGAGTTGGTGATTGTCCAATTGGAAAAAGATTTGAGCCAAATTATGCTAGAGGGGTTTTTGGAAGAGAATATCATCAGTTTCAACACGCTACCGGAACTTTGCTTGAAGGCGATAGTCTCGGTATTACGAAAGAACAATACCTTGATGGTACTACACTTTATGGATTTGATTTGACGGGTGATTTTCTTAAAGAAAGCTTTCACTCTATGAAAAATGTCACAACAAGTGTGGAAATTCGTTTTAGCACTAACACGACTGATGGATTATCCTTGGTAGCGTACTTTGTAAAAGACGGTGTGCTGGAGATGGATAGCATTCTTCAATTAACTATCGGGGGAGACGCAGTGCTTTAAACAGAAAGTTAGAGATGAATACCATACAAATTCGTTCGATCTTATCTTCAGACGTTTTATGTCAAAGCGTAGGGATTCACGTTGGAGCTATAGAACAGTTTTGGAAGCAAATTTGCAATTTTCCAACAGGATGTTTCGTATTCAACACCCATTATTCTCACCAACCTGGAGAGCATTGGTTGGCTGTGTACGCTAATGATTCAGAGGTGGATTTTTTTGACTCATTTGGGCGTTCTGTTTCCTTTTATCCGGATGTAAATTAAATACTAAGTATTCATGGAGGATATGAAACAATACGAAGTAATGAAACACAACTACAAAATTTTTTGTCAACTGTATGTGGCGATTATTGTGTATACTTTTGTTTACTGAGAAGTAGAGGATGGAGTATGGATGAAATTGTTAGAAGTTTACGAGACATAGGCGATAGTGAGATGAGAGATCACTCAATACGGAGATTTATCATACAGACCTATCCTAACTTCGAGTTCATAGAAGATAATACAGTAGAAGGAATAGATGGTGTACATATACAAGGAACTAATTTACTAAGTAAATTGTTAAAATAAATTATTATAATTGATTTTTATTTGATATAACAAATAAAATGAATAAAATACAACTTATCTCATTATTTGTGCTAAACACTACAGAACCTATAAAAACTATTATTTTGTAATGTTTCAAGCAAGAAGTAAATAAGATCTTCTCATTTTCTTCCTCAGGAGCGCTCTTTAGTTATATCTAAAAGACATAGTAACTAATGACTCTATCATACATAGTTATATGAATTAATTTTACAAAAATACTTCGGATCTTTCTTTAAATAGATATGAAACTTACCATCATAGATGACGAGTCACATCCTTTGTGTTATCGATTAAGACTCCGATATACTGTTCTGTACAATTCTCTTTTTCATTTTCATCAAAGTAGGAGAGACAGGTGTGTTGCAGCGAAGTATCAAACAGTTCTGAGACTTGAATGAAAGCTTGAAGAGCTGAGAGTAGAATGATGTCGTAGGAAATCATACTGTTCGTATTTTGTTTTAGTCCTTTGAATACGATTACACCACTTTTTTCCGCCACCACAGATGAAGCTATTTGAGCAGGGATGCTAAGATCTCCAATCAATAGCTCTCCTTTCACCATACATCTGTAATTATCCACTATAATATCAGCAGTCTTGTTCCAACGAGTATCGCATTTTCTTAGCATTCCAGGATTCTCATAAGCTATAACATTTCCTGTCGGAAAATCATGTAGGTGAAAAACACTGAAATGAGCCTGTATTTGTCTCAAACTCTTGCCGTACAATGAGTTGAATGGATCGTTAATCTTTCGATTAATTCCTTGAGATTCAGCGGTACGAAAAATTGCATCTCCTGTCTTTCCTTCTCCCATATAAATTAAAACAATTGGACGTGTTTGCTTAGCTTTATTAACAAGCAGTCCTACTTTGGTTGAAACATCACTCTTCACCCGAGTTATCTTCTTATCCTTTCGGTAGTTGTAAATGATGCTGCACTTTGATTCATCACGAAATTCAACAGACAACACCTCCATAACTGTTGGTACTGGTAGTTCGCAGATTTCCATGGATTCTTCAAGTTTTTCTAGACTATCTGGAGAGAGAGAGTTTATTAACCCGGCGCTCTTGTAGGTGAGAGTAGTTAGTTCATTACTTCCAGCATCTTGAAAGGGTATTCTGGTGTGACGAAAAAGCGTTTCATCTCCAACATCTGTCAAAACTAGTTTTTTGCACTTCGAGCCAGTTTCATTATCATCTTTTGTCAAATCAATAAAAGATCGTTTCCTCATTGATGTTCTTTTTGAAGGTAGGTTGTTAGTAGGAGATGTGAAGGAAGTAAAATCTTGTTGAGATTCTGGTTCATCAACCACCAATTGACTTTCTGGCATGTCAAAGATAGGAGAAGGTGATGGGGAAATGGTTTGCCGGGGGTTCTGCTTCTTCATTCATTGGTTGACTTCCTTCGTCTTGAGTATTCATTCTAAAAAAACAAAACGTTTTGTTTAATTTTTTGTAATTAATTTTAAAAGATCATGAAGATCATAAGCCTTCAGCTAGTTGTGTTAGCTAACAGAAAATAAATATTTTTACTCTTACCTTTATAAAGAAGGTGAGCTCCTAGTAGTTGCAATAGAAGGTTTAGTAGATGTTGCTTCTCCGCTAGCTGTTGTAGAACTGGATGCTTTCTGTGTGAAAACAGTGGCTCTTAAATAGGTAAAGTTGCACTGATTAAATCCTATGAATACCAACCTTTTTTATAATATAACTATGAAACAGCATTTTGTCCACGCGAAAACCAATGCTTTCGCGGGAATAAACAATTTGTTTTCACGCGAATGGGAACAGTTGCTTTCGCGGGAATAAAAGTTTTATTTTCACGCGAATACAAACCAATGCTTTCGCGGGAATAATCAATTTATTTTCACGCGAATAGAAACTGTTGCTTTCGCAGGAATAACTAATTTATTTTCACGCGAATGGAAACAGTTGCTTTCGCGGGAATAAACATTTCATTTTCACGCGAATACAAACTAATGCTTTCGCGGGAATAAATAATTTATTTTCACGCGAATGGAAACCATTGCTTTCGCGGGAATAAACATTTTATTTTCACGCGAATACAAACCTATGCTTCCGCGGGAATAAATACTTTATTTTCACGCGAATGGAAACCGTTGCTTTCGCGGGAATAAAAAGAATTATTTTCACACGAATGAAACAGGAATATTTCACGCGAATAACACTATTCTGATAGAGTTTTCGCGTGAGTGTTTTAATTGGTTATAAGTTAAATGAGTAGGAGTGTCTTATAGTATATAAGAACAATTCTCTCTACATAAAAATCATTCTCTTCAGCAATAATCTCAGGAGCATCAACTACTACAATAACCTCAGGAGTATCAACTACTACAGCTGATTTTCTTGGTGATAAGGTAAGAATTAATAAAAAACTATTTTAATCGAAGCTAAAATGTAATTATTTTACAACACTGTTTAATCATCCTATACTAACACATAACTTTTTTATTTTAGTTCATTATGAGTTCAAAGCCATATACAATAACAGACTTCCTCCCACAGGTTTATCACCAGTATATCAAAGAAAATGTAGCCGTGCAGGAAAATGCGAAATATCCATTAACATTGCAAGCTGTGTTATTCTGTATAACACAGCATTTGCTAACTTTAGCATTTTTATACGGAGAGCTACCCATACAGTACCAACCACATTCATTACATCAGAATGCTGACAATCAGAAAACATTATTAAAACTAACAATTCAAAACAATTTCAGACAGTTTTGAAAATGTCTAAAATCGTAAATATTAACCATTTTTTAAAAAAAATTAAGAAGAAGGTATGGGATCAAGATCTCACAGAAAGATTAGGTAAAGCCCAATGGAGTGAAGAACTAATGCTCAAGTTTAAACCTATTATTTTACGATATATTCGAACAGATGAATGTTTATATTCATCTATTACTTCGTTTAAAGTTATGTTATGTCTTTTTCAAGAATATAAACTTTAATATATACAATCATACAATATTTAATTTCTATAGGTATATTATACAAGGATATTTTCCTACTTATTATGTAATAAATGTATATAATCATATATTGGTTTAATGTAGTTATATCTCCTTGTTCTTCTCTCCTCTCTCTCCAAATATCATATGAGTTCGAGTTATGTAAAACAATTATCAAAACTTAAATGCCATACATTCAAATTCTAGCTGCCATATGAGTTCAAATTAAGTAAAATAATAATCAAAACTCAAATGCCACTTAAATGCCACTCAAATGCCACTCAAGTACCCTTCAAATGAAATACAATATAAACTCGGCGAATTCATCCAACGTCGTAACCCATTGCATAACCTCCAAGATCTAATCCACAAAAAAACACTTGGTAGGGAGATCTGCTCATATATTACTACTAATACAAACCAATGCTTTCGCGGGAATAAATAACTTATTTTCACGCGAATAGAAACCGTTGCTTTCGCGAGAATAAAAAAAATTTATTCTCAGGCGAATACAAACCAATGCTTTCGCGGGAATAAAAAAGTTATTTTCACGCGAATAGAAACCAATGCTTTCGCGGGAATAAAACAATTATTTTCACACGTTTACCTATATAAGAGACAACGGTTTCAAACAGAGAGCATCCAGTTCAACAACAGTGAGCAAAGGAGCAACATCTATCTACTACATCTTCCATTGCAACTACTAAGAGTTCTCTCTTCATAAAGGTAAGACTAAAAATACAATTATTTCCGCTAGCTAACACAACTATCTGAAGGCTTTATGACATATTTATCTTTAAATTGATTATAAAGAATTGAACCAATTTTTTCTGTTTTTCAGAATGAATACTCAAGACGTAGGAAGTCAACCATTGTATCTAAAGTCGGAATCTCAGCCTGATGAAAAGGTAAGAATTAATAAAAAATACTATTTAACTCCTGTTTAAAACCTTTATTTATTTTAGTTATCTAATTATCGCTTGTATTTTAGAACAATACAACAACAAAACCAATCTACTTAAAGAACTTCCTTCCAGAAATGTATCATAACTATGTGATAAATAATGATGTTGTTGAAGAAAAAGCTGTAGAACGTCTGACGTTTCAAGTTATAATATTCTGTATAACTCAGCACATGATTAGTATGGGGATGTGTTGTAAGAAACATGATATATCTACAGAACTTTTTGATGACATTACAAAAAACGGTTTCGAAACCGTTTTGTCAATGGTGGAAGTCGTTAATATTAATGATTTTTTAAAAGAAATTGAAAGAAGTGCTTGGAATCAAATAGTTTTCCAAAAATTATATAACATGAAGTGGAACAAAAAAACTTTTTATAAATTCAGAAAGCATATTTATAAATATGCCCAAATAGATAAAGGTCTACCCTCTTCTGTAGGTATTTTAGAAATAATGTTAGAAGCGTTTCATACATATTTATGAAAAATCTTTAGTTGTTTTTTATTATTTTACAATATTTTGTTCAAACTATTATATTTTATTTCTTACCAATTGAGATGTTAAAAGCAGTATGATATTAAGTAAAAACATATATATATATATATTTGAACGCATCCTTTGTTGTCTGTCTCCACATCCCAATAGTTTAATAAGCACATTCTCAATCTATCATAACTCTATGGTCTTAACTGCTTTTGGCATAAATATATATATATATATATATAATATATAATATATATATATATATATATATATATATATATATATATATATATATATATATATATATATATATATATATATATATATATATATATATATATATATATATATATATATATATATATATATATATATATATATATATATATATATATATATATATATATATATATATATATATATATATATATATATATATATATATATATATATATATATATATATATATATATATATATATATATATATATATATATATATATATATATATATATATATATATATATATATATATATATATATATATATATATATATATATATAGGACAGTCTAAGTAATAAATACACTCTTAGGCACTCATGCAAATATTACCCTTTTATTTTTAGAATGTTATCGATGCTCTTTCTGAAGAGCTCCTTTGCACAGATCCATATCCAACAGAAAATAAAATGAAAAACGGCAAAACAACTCCTAAGAGAAAGAAAACTGCTCCAAAAAAGCCAATAGTAAGGGAGCGAAAAAAATAGTGAGAAAACAAACTACTTCCGTTGATAAGCAAACAATGGAGAATGCAGCTGTAGCTCATTTAACAGTTGAATGTCTCAACGAAAGGAGAGCTAGGGAATTAAAAAAGTCTAAAGGTTCTCAAATGATTGGCTCACCAAAAGTTCCGATTTGCAAAACATTTGAAGATCTTCCTATCCCAAGCATTATGCGAGTGACTGGCGTGATACATCCATCAAGTAAGAAGAAGTGTAGATATTCTCAAGTACGCTACCATGATCCTTCAGATATAAATGAACTCGAACCCAAAATACTTTTTTCTCCAGTTGAAATAGCTAAAAACTTCAACTGTGATAATTACCCCCCTCCGTTTAACGTTGTATATTTGGGTAGAAAGGGAAAACCAAAAAATAAAAGTGTTCTTTGGTATGATGTCAGACGTGTTACGAGACATTCTCTAAGCAATAAAAAAGCTGAAGAGGAATCACTATATTTGAGTACGTTGACTAAAGGTCAGCTCAAACGCTTCTTGAACATCAAGACCCTCAATAGTTTTCAACCCGGTGCTATTTTTCCTTACCAAGATGTTGTTGAGAGATTCGTTCCTCATAGATTTAAAGGAGGGCAGTCGAATGTAATTTGTATCCATTATACCATTGAACAATGTGGAGAAACGCTGTTGAAGACGCTTGCCATACCAGACAAATATGCTTCAGAAGCTAATCAATATACTCAAGGTGTGATGATCTACAAAGGAAAAACAACCCACGGAAAATTTAAGACAGAATACGATCTTTCATTTCGCTCTCCATACAGTCTCAATCAAATGTATTGGAGACAATATTGTGATCAAGCAAAGCACAACAAAGCAATATTAGAAATTGATGATGATGATGAACTTGAAGATTTCCTACGTGGAAATTTTGATGATTTTGAGACAGGATATGTTGCTGAAAAAAAGGATGAAATACATGATAAAACTCGGTGAGAGTTTTTCTCTGATTATTGTGAATAATACTTTAACTCAATTTAGATGTAGTTGTAGTTATTTTTACCTCAAATAATTTTTTGGTTCTAGCAATGGATAGTCTCTAATTCAAAAAAACAAGTTGGACAATGTGACTTGGTGAGCTATTTCCCTTTTCTATATAATGTAAACTATCCAATGTAGCTAAAGCTATAATTCAAACTCATGTAATTATTTTAACTTTTTGTTTTAGTTCATTACGAATTCAAAAGCACATAAAACAGAAGTCTCCCTTCTGAAGGTATAACATCACTACGTCAAAGACATCATTGTAAAAAAAGACTATGCATTAATTGTTATTACTTAGTATTTACTGACTCTAGCTATATTATATAGAGAGATTTTCCCTACTTATTACACAATAAATGTATATATTCACATATTGTTTCATTTTTAATCACTGTATTTATTCAATGTAGATATATCTCCTCTCTCTCCTCTCTCTCAAGATATCATATGACTCGGAATTACAGAAAATTATCAAACCTTAAATGCCTTACATTCAAAATCTAGATACCCTCTGAGTTATGATTATGTATACAGTTATGTAAAAAATTATCATAACCTAAATGCCATACATTCAAAATTTAGATGCCATATAAGTTCAAATTAAGTAAAAAAATAATCAAAACTCAAATACCACTTAAATGCCACTCAAATGCCACTCAAATACCCCTCAAATAAAATACAATATAAACTCGGCGAATTCATCCAACACCGTAACCCATTGTATCACCCCAAGATCAGATCCACAAAAAAACACTTGGTAGGGAGATCTGCTCATATATTACTACTATTACAACTCAAACCAAGAAAATTTACAAGCTCATTTCAAAATTGCCCGAAACAAGTTTTCAGAAATAAACGGTTTGGTTGTTTTGGTCCATATTTTTATATTTAGCGCAGCGACAATTGCAGTATTGGCTAATATGGCAGCCTTCCAATGCACTGGTAAGTCACTATCCATATTGAGTTTGATCATCCTCCATTCTTTCATCATGTGGAACCGTGCCAACACATCATAACTAGTTTTGCTTCTTATTTCATATACGTTAGTTTTTGGATGATGACTTGAATCATATGGTGCTATTGACTTGAGGAACATCACATCATTACCAAACAAACAGAATTGATTCGAAGCTCCACCGTATGTACAAAAAACATGTTTTTTGGAATCGTAGACTTCAATGTGAAAAGTTGTCAGATCAAGTTCACCACCAAATTGAAGCACACCAAATTGGTCCCTAAAAAAGAATTCATTGACACTCTTCTCAGCTTTTTGCAGGTTCTGCTCAACTACTAGTAAGGTAGTAAAAGTATCTCCATTTAGCAAATTGCTGCACAGAGAGTTTGTTTGTTTATTCACACAAGAGGGTCTCATCACAACTTCACTCATCGATCCCAGCACACTTAAAGGCTCTTTAGGAGTACCAGGTGGCATCAGGTGCGGAATATCGGACGGCCTTAAATGGCGATGAAACGAATAATGGTAATGCATTAATTTTAACGCCGCCACAAGAATCAATGATTTTTTTAATGGACTCAGCTCCTCAGGAATGCTGTAATTCAAAGTGATTGTAATTTCAGATAGTTCTCTGTGTTGACAAATGTAAGTATTTGCAGAATTTGGGGCATGAAGGCTTTTCTTTTCCCTTAAAGAGAAGGAATCCTTTGACTGGTTGTAGAACATCCTCAGTTCAAGCGATGAATTTCCTTCTGTTTGATCTATTACTTCATTTCCACAAACTGTCAGCATCGGACCACGAAAGTAATTTAGTGCGGAATAAACAGACATAATTTCTTTTGCTTGCTTCAATCCTCCATAACTGGTGAATATCAACTGTTCTGAAAGATTTTTTACGTTTATCAGTTCTTTCTTTAAGTCAACAGTTATGACGAATGTTTCTATTTTATTCATATTTTCCACTCTTTTTCTAACAGAATAATACACTAACCCAGCATGTAGCCCTAATGGTTGAATATCCATATGACAAGTATTTGTGAGTCCGTCGAGAGAAGACATAAAACTTGAAGGCACAGCCATTTTGATTTAAAGCGATTAGTATCTAGTTTTCTGTTTTGGATCAACTTATGCATACAAGGACTCAATGCACCAAAAAAGATCAGTGGCTTCACATATTCCTTACTGCATAATGTAAAACTAAAGAAGCCATTTTCACACAAAGATTGAAATTAGTCCTAATACCAATCGCAAACACAAGTCCAACCAGGATTCCTTGGAGAGCTACAGTGGACTTATATGGGGACTTGTTGAATACCGCTAATGTATACTGCCACCAGCCACAATCATCATTTTCTGGCTTAGTGAGATCGGTAACAGCCATTTGCACTTTTTGCCAATCTCAGCCTATTCCAAGAGGCTTTGCAATATATGCTTAGAAAAAAGCTGTCATGGACGAGTCTCCTTCAATTCCACAAATGTGATGAGCCCACATCTCCGACTCAAAGATAATAGCTTCAGATTTCTATGCATGTTTTTTACAACTTTTTTGGGAAAGCAATAAGTAGCATAGTATATCACTGATTAGGTGAGTTGATATGTGATATGAATGTATTACTTCCAATACAGGAATGATTACAGAAAAATAAACAAAATACATTGGTAAAAAATTGTTGCATAGAAAGCTCCCCAGGAAAGCAACAACAATGAAAGAACAGGTTTATAGTACATGAATTTTCAAAAGAACAAAGTTTAACTAAAGAGATACTTTAGGTTTCTCAGAACGTTCTTATCGCATTTAGTAGTGCACGGTTTTGGCATATGTATGCTTGATGTGGTGAGGTGACGGCAACAGCGTACATCATCTGGCCTTTTTGGACTGAACTGGTGTAAGGTATGGGTTAGTTCACAAATAAAACCCTGATACAGCTCAATCATCAAGGCCGCATGAGGAAGCTCTGTCTTTGGTAGGCGGAACCACCAGAACTAATTGCACTAAAAAAACAGGCAAGCATTAAAAGTAGTATAAAAAGAGCAGATATGCATGTGGAGGTTCAAAGACAATATGGTTATCATGGGCAAATTGTCTTTTCAGTTGCACCAGGTGTCCAATAAAGCCCATAGAGAAATCATAGAAAAAACATCATGCATACACATTGATCACTTTTACAGTCCATTCAAACAACCATGTGGAAGTTTTAACCAAATAACTTTTCTGTAGGAATCGAACGACCTGAGGGATGATTAAACACAGATTACTTTTTTTTCGCTTTCAATGCGTATCTTTTGAAAAATCTGTGATCCAAGCACCACTTTTAATTTATTTTTCAATATATATCAACATATTGTAGTGGACTTTGGGGGGCCGACCGAACGTCCACCAACAACGCCTCACTCCAGAGGTCAACTTCCAACAGAGGAGTATGCCAACTCCACAACTGTTCTCGGAGCCCGCGGCTCAAACGTACGACTCAATGACTTGTTGAGTAAACCATACTTTATCACACAGCATAACCAGCAATGTATAATAAGGGTAAATGTATCATGCTACTTGGCTTAAGCACAGGTAGAATCCCAATACAATACAATGAATCAAGTGAAGTGTTCTGCCTTTTATAGGCAGAACAGGATTAAAACATATGCCCAAAGAAGGGGCAACAAATCAGCAATGGCAGGAAGTGTTTACACTAATTAGATCATAAGATATAAATATACGATACAGTCATTGGTTAATATAGAGTTAAATGCGCAAGGCGCCCAGAAGTAGGGGGCGGAGCTTCTCAGTCAATCTTGCTTACTCATGGTGGTGCAATTAGCTCTGGTTCCTGGTCCTTATGGCTTGTGGTCCTTGGCTTTGGTCTTGTTTGAGGACAGCTATGTTGCAAAGTCGGGCTCCTGCACCTTTGGTATCAATTTCGGTTCTCAGGCTATAGCAGTTCTTTTCTCACCGACCCGGTATAGGTATGGTAATGGCACTGCAGGGCCGGTAGTGCATGCTGCAGGGCAGGCAGGGTGTGCTGCAGGGCCGGTGGTACCTCTGCAGGGCAGGCAGTGAATGCTGCAGGGCAGGCAGTGAATGCTGCAGAGCCGGTAGGGTTTCTACCGGCTGACTTGCTTATGTTCTGGCTGTGCCAGGCTCTATTTAGGCTTGCCTGACACTCAACAGTTGTCGGGGGGACCTTGCGCAGTGGTAGTAGTCACAAAATTCCACCACAATATACAATATCTATCATGCATAAAAAAATTTTAAGTTTGTGTACTATTTACACTTCTACTGCATTGTCCAGCCGACGCATAAGTTGCAGTGTAGGATCAAAGCTTTGTTATGGTATCTAAGAACAAGAAGGTTCTCCTGGTTCTAAGTGGCCTTTTGTTGGCACCAGGTACCATGAGAACCTGAAAGGTACTTTTCCTGTGTATCAAGTTTTATAAATGAGTTTATAATTTTGTAGTTTGACTTAAGTATTTATTGTGCAAGGTTTGTTTATATTGTGATTGTCTATGATGTTTTAGATCATGGGGTTAACTATGTTATAAACATGGCATGAATGTTTTATTTCTATGCCGAGGTTTGTACTGAGTTTGATTGTTGGATTAACATTGTATAATTATTGGCACAGTTCCATTGCAGCGTATTGTGTACCACTAGAGTGTTTTATTACTGTATAGGTTTATTACATGAGAAAAGACATTAAAGGTTTGTTATACGCTTTGTTATAGTAAAATCGTATAATATGTAATATACAATGGACAAAGTGCTTACAATAGTTAATTTAAAGCCTGAATTTGTAAAAGTTGCTTTTACTATTGGGTAATATGGTATAAGTAGTAATAAAGGTGTAAATCATTGTCATGGAGTCTAAAGAGAAGGTTCTCCTGGTTCTAGGTGTACTTTAAGTGGGCACCAGTTACCATGAGATCCTGTGAGGTAACTTTTTGTGTTTACCAGGTGGTTAGAACGCTTGGTGTTTATTGTGTGGTATGTTGATTTAGGGGTTTTTTAGCGTAATGGAGGTTCCATTTTTTGCTGGTATCGTTTTGTGTACACAATGTGTTATAATCTTTAATGTTTTTATTGTCATTTGGAATGTTTAATTAAGCATGGGTTTGTATGATGTTTGAGATAGCAGATTTCCATCATAGAGGTTTTTTTGGTCCCGAGTGCCTTTTTTTAGCACCAGTTACAATGAACACCAGTATATATTTATTATATAAGTTAAAACATTATAGATTTGGGTTATGTCTTATCATGATTTATTTGTATAATAGGTATAGTACAATAAATAAAATGCTTACAACAATCATTATAAAGTTTGAGTTTTCATAGGATGTTTATACATAGCGTATATAAAAGTTTAATATACTATTTGCAATAATTTAAATAATTTACGATGAGTGGTAGAACTAGTTTGCTAATTATCATCAGTTCTGAGACCCGCTTCATAATCGTAAAATTCCTTGGTCAGGAAGTCTTCAATATCAGTTTCAACATCTGATTTTGATATCTCCTCGTTTTATTATGCTTGATCGCAATTCTTTCCCCAACGAATGTGACTGAACGAAGAGAGAAATATGACATTATGGTATGCATTAGCATTTGCACTCGTTTTCCCCCTTTTCCCCTCGCAATTTCCACGAAAAAAAACAACCTTCTTCTAGCAAAAAACAACATTCTTCGCAAGAAAAAAAAGAGCATTCTTGGCACCAAAAAAGAACATTCTTTGCGCAAAGCCCATTATGATATATACAAAATTTCGTGCAAAGAACATTTTTTTTGCCCGTGTAACAATATCTATAATATAAGAGTTTTCGCGCAAACAAAATCATTACATGCATAATGAAGTTTTTGCCCGAGTAATCTTATCACTTGTAAGGTTAAGAGATGTAGCTTCGAGTATTGAAGAACTACTCTTTCTACACAGAAATCATTCTCTCCAACAACAACTTCCAAAGCAATAGTTTCTGAGGAAAGAACATCCACTACGGTATTCATTACACTGCCATCAGCAGGATTCTCAGTGATAAGGTGAGAAATAATAAAAATAGTATTTAGCACCAGTTGAAAAATAAAAAAAAACTCTTTTAATTATTGTTTTACTTCAATATTTATTACCCTGTACTAATCCGTATCATTTTTATTTTAGATCGATATGTCATCCAAAATTCCAGAAATATATCACAAATACATAAGAGATAACAGACGTTTTCGGTGTCTCAACGCGTTGATTTAAGAAAATTTGATCAACACGTTTATCCCTGGAACGATAAGTTATAGGAGTAGGCAATTGCGTATATTTGATAAATTTTTTCAAGAGTTGTCTTCTTTCTTTTTATGCAGTTAGTTATAATTATAGCCGGTAATCATAAGTTTGTTAGCCTAAAATGTCGGGTCAAAAGCAGCTATTCATTGCAAAATTTGTCACCCTGACAACAACTGCATCATCTGCCATTTATATACAATGTTATTAAAACTCAGCAAACCACCAAGTATAAATTGTATTGATATTGATAATAGTAGTAATATATGAGCAGATCTCCCTACCAAGTGTTTTTTTGTGGATTGGATTCCGGGGTTGATGCAATGGGTTAGGGTGTTGAATAGATTCACCGAGTTAATACTGTGTGTCATTTAAGTGGCATTTGAGTGGCATTTAAGTGGCATTTGAGTTTTGATTATTTTTTTACTTAATTTGGACTTATATGGCATCTAGATTTTGAATGTATGGCATTTAAGTTTTGATAATTTTTTTATATAATTCTAACTCATATGGCATCTAGATTTTGAATGTATGGCGTTTAAGTTTTGATAACTTTTTGTAATTCGAACTCATATGATATCCTGAGAGAGAGGAGAGACGAAAAGAGGAGAGAGAGGAGATATATTTACATTGAATAAATACATTGATTAAAAATGAATCAATATGTGAATATATACATTTATTGCATAATAAGTAGGGAAAATCTCATATAATATAGCTAGAGTCAGTAAATATTAAGTAATACAAAACACTACAGCTTGTAATGACAATCAATGCATAGGCTTTTCCTATACATTCATGTATGTATGGATAATTATGTACATATTTATGACTATTTCTGTCTACATCGAACAAAACTGAATTGCTGTATGAGTATATGCATTTATTATATAATAAATATATAGAATGCTAATACTAAAAAATATCTTGAAAACCTTCAGACATGATTGTTGGATAACGAGTTTGTGTGTTATAGGAAGTTCAAGGTTAACATAGGTTCTATCGGTATTGGTGTAACCAAGGATTACGGGTGCCTACACGGACTGCGGGAACTTAGGCTTACTTGAGGAGACCCGGATGACCTACGTCATCCTGAAGAGCGCGGCCTTCTTGAGTTGTTAGTTGATGGTGAGTAGACGTGTTTTCCTTGTGTCTCTTCGTACCCTTCATCTAACATGGCGCAGTCGGCATAGGACCTGGTGATATTGTTATTTGTGTGTTATTGGAATTATTTATTGGTGCAAGGGAGGTGTGTGCGAGGCTTTTGGTGCCGTGTGGGCACTAAAAGAGAGAGGTGTAGAGGTGCTAGGGCCGCGTGGGTCCTCCGTGGTGTGTGTGGGGATAGAGGTGTGTGTAGAGGAGAGGTGTTGGGTGTTTCAGAGCTGTGTGAGCTCTCCGTGTTTGGTGTTTAGGTGTTTCAAGGGATATTGGTGCAGTGTTAATTATTTTTGGTGATTAGGTGTTGTTAATTATTTACCGGGATAAAGGTACAGTGTTTATACGTGGTGTTAAGTATTTATTTGTGGCGTTGTGGTTGATTATTTACCGGGATAAGGGTACAGTGGAGTTATTACGTGACATTGTGGAATATTATTGTGTTGCATTTAATTGTGCATTGGTGGATAAGGGAACAGTGGATATCTTTTGGGATTTGTTATTGTTGCTATTGTTGTGTTGTGCATTGGCTATTACTGTGGTGGAGAGGTGCTACTGTATTGATACAATCATACAGATATTGTTGGGTGTTTACTGTGTTAATTAAGTAGAACAGGGATGAGTAGGAGACTTGACTTGTCGTCATTTCCGAAGCTAAGGTTAGCGGGTAGCAATGTGTCTGAGGAATTCAACAATTGGTTGACTCAGTATAAGGTGTCTGCTGAGGTAGCAGCTTTAACTTTGGGTACCGAGAAGGTGGAAATTCATGGGGATGAGGTTGTTGTAGATGTGTTTAGAGGTAGAACTAAACTACTAGCCTTGTTAAGTGCTATAGGTAGTGATGGTATAGGGGTATTGCAGTCACTGGGATTTGATTTAAATGACCAAACTGATGGTGGGTTTGATAGGGCAATAGATTTGTTAAAAGGCCACTACGACCGTAGTGAAAGTGTCTATGTTAAGACAATGAGGTTTGTGACAGTGTCACAGGCTTGTGGGGAAGATGAAAGAGAATATTTACTCAGAGTTGAGAAATTAAGTAGGGAAATGGATTTTGGGCATAACAATGATGAGTTGAGGCAACGCTTCTCCGTTGCTTTAGCTGTCAATGGTTTAAGGGATTCATCTGTGCGTAAATTGCTTATGCAAGAAACCACGCTTAGTTGGAGAGATTTGGGTACAAAATTGGCAGCCAGGCAGTTGGCTATTGCTTCAGAAGAAATTCTGAATGCTTCTAGGACTGGCCGTTCAGTCGATGGTAAAGGGGCTGTAGCCAGAGTAGAGGAAGGAGGTAAAAAAAGGGCTGACAATAGTCAGAATGAGTCGTTAGTACGTGAGGTAGTTAGGTATAGACAGGGAAGCCCACAGGAGGCTGTGGATAGCAAGGTTACATACCGTTCGAGGGACGGTAGTAGGTCTAGGTATGGTAATATGGAAAAGGGCTCCTATTCCAGCGGCCGTGCTAGCCGCAGCCCAGGGGAGAGGAGTAGCGAGTATAGGGGGTATCGCGACCATAAGGGAGATGGGCATCATGAGAACCGGTATGGTGCGGAGTCCTATAGACACCGCAGCCCCGAAGGCAGGTATTCCCCCAGGGGTGAGGCGGCGTCCTATAGACACCGCAGTCCAGAAGGCAGGTATTCCCCCAGGTATGAGGCAACGTCCTATGGGCGTCGTAGCCCTAATAGCAAGTATTCTCCGAGGTATGAGGCGACGTCTCAGATACGTCGGAGTCCAGATAGTAGGTACTCTCCTCGGTCACCTCGAGGTTCACCTACATCGGGTAGAAGGTCTGGAAGGTTTAGCTCCCCAACTGGGGGGGACAACTGTTTCCAGTGTGGTAGGAGGGGACATCAAGTCCGTCATTGTCCGGATGTACGGTGTTTCCAGTGTAATCATAGAGGCCATACCTCTAGGGATTGCAATATTAGGTCAGAGGGTGACAATAACAGGTCACCGTATAGGAACAGGGATAGTAGTGGTAGTAGAAGCCCTTCTCACAGGGTTAGGTTTGCTAGTCAGAATAAGGATTGACTATATGGCAGTGAAAGTATCACACGTACCTTAAAGGTTAATAATAAGGAAGTTGAATTTGTATTTGACACTGGGGCGGAGGTATCCACACTCACAGAACAGACCAGTGATGGTCTGGCCTTAGAGCTGTGTGAACCCTCTAAATGTTTAACAGGGGCGGATGGCTCTAAGTTGAAGGTTACTGGGATGGCAGGAGTTACCATAAAAGGGACATACAAGTCGGTAGATGCAGAAGTGTATGTCATTAAAGGTTCTCACAGGAACTTGTTAGGTTTGACTGAAATCAGGCGACTTAACTTGTTGGCTGTGATCAATGAACTGTGTGTGGGTAAATTTGATCCCCTTAGGAAATATTCTCAGGTTTTTAAAGGTCTGGGTACGTTACCAGGTATTTTTAAGATAGAACTGAGGTCAAACGCAGTTCCCAAGTGTTTGTACTCACCCAGGACTATAGCAGCTGGTCTCAAAGACCAGGCTAAAGTTGAGATAGAGGGTATGTTGGAAAAAGGTATCATAGTGCCGGTAGAGGAACCTACCGATTGGTGTTCAGGTTTAACTATAGCTCCCAAGCCTGGAGGTAAAATCAGGATGTGTGTGGATTTAACTATGTTAAATAAAAGTGTCAAGAGAGAGGTTTACCCTCTCCCTAGGATATCGGAAATGTTGAGCCAATTAGCTAAGGGTAAAATGTTTTCCAAGTTGGATGCAAACTCTGGGTTTTGGCAGGTGAAATTGGACCCTGGTAGTCAATTGCTAACTACCTTTATTAGCCCATGGGGTAGGTTTTGTTTCAAAAGGATGCCTTTTGGGATATCGTCGGCACCAGAGTTTTTCCAGCGTACTATGGAAAAGATCCTGGTTGGGTTGAAAGGTGTCATTTGTTTAATGGATGATGTTTTGGTTTATGGTAAAGACTCTAAGGAGCATTGGGAAAATTTAGATGCCGTTCTTAAACGGGTGGAAAGTTCGGGTATGACGTTGAAAAAGGAGAAGTGTGAGTTTGGTTGCACTGAAATTAAGTTCCTTGGACACTTGATTAGCAGTGCAGGAGTCAAACCAGACCCAGATAAGATTAAGGCAATATTGGATATTCAGCCTCCAGCCAATAAGACTGAGGCTAGGAGGTTTACGGGAATGGTGAATTACCTTAGTAAATTCAGTAGTAGGGTATCGGGGTTATGTATTCCGATTTATGCAGTATCGGGTTCAAGGTCAGAATGGACATGGGATTCAGCACAGCAGATGGCTTTTGAAAGTATAAAGAAGGAGTTGTCAAAGGCCCCAGTATTGTGCGCCTTTGACATCAGTAAAAGGCATAGGGTGTCGGCAGATGCCAGTAAAAGTGCTATAGGGGCAGTATTGCTTCAGCTGGATAAGGATGGTCGAGGCCAGCCTGTTGAGTACGCCTCTAGGAAGATGACGGGAGCGGAAGAAAGGTATGCCATGATAGAAAAGGAAGCCCTTGCAATCACTTGGGCATGTGAGAAATTTGATTATTACCTGGTCGGACGTAAGTTCGAAATAGAGACAGACCATAAACCACTGGTCCCGGTATTGGGTGAGAAAGACCTTTCGAGTCTGCCGATTAGGGTACAACGCTTTAAGCTAAGGTTGTTAAGGTACGATTATGATATATTTCATACTCCTGGTAATAATATGTATTTGGCAGATGCGCTGAGCAGACCGAACAGTGGTAGTTATAGTTCTGTCGACTCTGCTGAGTGTAATGGTATAGAGGCTTATGTTAGCTGGGTAACAAGTACAATTGTGGTAGATAGTAAAGAGGAGGAGATAGTGGTGGCTACGAGGGAAAGTGATTTGTGCAAGTCTGTTTTCTCATACATATCTAATGGATGGCGTAAGCCGCCAAAAGGTAGTACGGGAGAACTCGCTAAGCTCTATACATGTAGGGATAATTTAAGTGTATGTAAGGGTCTGTTGTTCTACAACGCTCGGGTATATATCCCTGGTACCTTGCGAGAGCGTTACTTGGGTAAATGTCATGAAGGACACCAAGGCGTTTCTAAAACGCGTAGGTGGGCAAGGAGGCACTTTTGGTGGCCGGGTATCAGTGTAGATATTCGAAGGTATGTGGAAAATTGTGAGACCTGTATACGTCATAGGTCGGTTAAACACCAACCTATGGAGGAGGGTGACCTTCCCTCCTTCCCTTGGGATACCATAGGCACGGATATATTCCAGTTCGAGGGTAAATTGTACGTGGTTATCATAGATTACTACTCTAAGTGGATAGAGGCAGTTTTAATCCAGGGGGCCACGTCCCGTGAGGTTATAGAGGTTATGAAAGTTATCTTTTCTAGGTATGGGATACCCAGAGTAGTCCGCTCTGATAATGGGCGCTGTTATGACAGCAAGGAATTCAGGGAATTTGCAGATACAGTTGGTTTTAATTTAGTAACCAGCAGCCCCAGGTATCCCCAGTCAAATGGATTGGCAGAAAGTGCAGTTAAAACGGTCAAAGGTTTATGGAATAAAAACGAGGATAAGTCACTCGCTTTGTCAGTATATAGGAATACCCCTTTTCAAACGGGGTACTGCCCCAGTGACTTAATGTTTGGAAGGGGCATCAGGTCACCTCTAGGTAACCCTCGGATAGGCCGTACAGATTACGATCTATACGAGCAAGAAGAGGTTAAGAGGCGTCAGGGTATAAAGGACCGTTGGGATAAAAAGTATCGTGTATCTAGGTTGCCTGCCCTAGAGGCTGGTGATTGTGTATGGGTCAAGTCCCCAACGGATGTTGGGGCAGAGGGTGAGGTAGTTAGAAGGGATAAAACCCCTGAAAGCTACTGGGTTAAAATAGGTAATAGTGAGTTGCGTAGGAATCGCAAACATCTTGTTCTGTTGGGTAAAGGCGAAATAACGCCAAGTGAGGGTGGTTCCCCGTTGGACAGTGACTTACCATTGGTGACAACACCAGGGGAGGTCGGTGTTCAATTGGGAAACGAGGAACCTACAGTCCCGGTTGCTCGACAAAGGGTAGAAAATGGGGATTGCGAGGATAGGGAGCAGCCTGTTGTGGAGGCAAGGGAAATGGCCCCTGAGCCTAATGATGCTTTGGAAGAACCGGGTGACGTGAGACGCAGTGAGGTCACGTCTAGAGGTAGCTCAGGTCCTTTTAGACAGATGCCTGAGGAGGCTGTGACTACGAGGTCGGGCAGAAGTGTGCATCGCCCTAGGTATCAGGATACACTGTATTATAAATGATTTTGTTTATTTTACACGGGTACAGAGGTTTACAACTACAAGATTCCCAATTATGGCAGAGAGCGGGTCCGGAGCAGATGGTAGTGGTGCAGAGGGTAGTGGGAGTGAGCGGCGACGCTCAGAGAGTGAGGATGACGGTAGCTTTACCGTGGTAGAGAGAAGGAAGAAAGGTGGTAAGAAAGGCAGTGCTGCCACAACAGGTGGTAAGGTAGCGAGTGGAAGTGTGAAAGGTGCAGGGAAAGTGGTAGAGAGCCAGAGGAATGTGAGGGGAGTGCATGCTGTGCAAGGCTGACCACGTGGCGAAGGATTGTCCCAACCTCGTGTGCAACCGGTGCAAGCAGACAGGTCACTGGGCCCGCAGCTGTCCGCATGATATATGTCGGTGGTGTGGTGCTGTAGGACATAGGGATGAGAAATGCCCTGAGGGCGGTGAGGCATTTCATGGTGGTAGTAAGAGGAAGATGGTGGAGAGTGGTGCGGCTGAACCCACTGCAAAAGCTAGAGCCACTCCAGGGTGCGCTACAGCTGGTGCTAGGGGGTACAGCAGTGTGGTGAAAGGGAGACAGGTACCGGGAGAGAGCAAGGAGTTTGGTTGCAGACTGTCCGAGTTCTTGGTGAGTGAAGGTGTTTTGGGTGATGAGGACTATGCTAGTAGACGTGCGCGTCTTGAGGCTGAGAGGAGAGAGGCAGAGAGGGTGTTTCGTATGTCGATGGAGAGGTACGAGCAGGGTGTGAGGGAGCTCGAGGAAGAGCAGGAATGTACCTTGGTAATAAGGCAGGCTGTGGCCAAAATGAGGAAGTTGAAGGCTGGGGCTAGTAAGAAAGTCCCATCGACGGTGGTGTGTAACACCCCGTCGAGTTCAGCTGTGAAAACAGCGCCCGCACCTAGTGCGGAAGGCTCTAGCGCCCAGAGGGAGGAGTCCAAGACCCCCTCGGGCTCTCAGAGCAGTGCCAGTTGGGTGCACGAGGTAGAGGAGGCAGAAAGGGTGACCGGTGGCAACACTGGTGTCAAGGTCGAGGCGGATAGGGAAGATACCGTAGAGGTTGACCCTAGTGCACCACTTCAAAGGGAAGATACTGGGCAGAGAATTGCTCTGGTTGACCCGATGGGAAGTGTGGTACAGGAGCAGTCGGGGCCGGCTGCTCCAAGGGACGATGGAATTAACGGTGAACCCCTTGGGGTTGAGTTGGTGTCGAGGGATGTGGTTCGAGAGGGTGTTGGAGGTTCAGAGAGTCCAGAGGACGATCTGATGGAAGTCTCTAAGGGTTCAGACTGAGAGCTGTGAGGTAACGAGGGACACTTGGTAAGGAGGTTAAGTATTAATAAGGTATGTATATGTTACAGGTAATCATCTCAGGTATGTATGGTGTGGCTTTGTTTTCACCCTTGGTATTTAGGCTTGACATATGATTTAAGGCTAGTGCTTCAACTAACCATGATTAGTTAGGCTTGATCGCACGCAATGGTAACTGGTCCCTTGGTATGATGTCAGCTTGATTGCTCGCTGGGTTTACAAAAGGGGGGGCATGTTGGATAACGAGTTTGTGTGTTATAGGAAGTTCAAGGTTAACATAGGTTCTATCGGTATTGGTGTAACCAAGGATTACGGGTGCCTACACGGACTGCGGGAACTTAGGCTTACTTGAGGAAACCCGGATGACCTACGTCATCCTGAAGAGCGCGGCCTTCTTGAGTTGTTAGTTGATGGTGAGTAGACGTGTTTTCCTTGTGTCTCTTCGTACCCTTCATCTAACAATGATCTCAAATGGAAAAATGGATGAAGCTAGATATTCATTTATTTGTATACATCTATAAAAAAGAGGTATTTGGTAAAACATTCTTTCATTTCATTCAATTTTCATTAAGTTTTTTGCAAAAATAAATCATCCTCTGAATGGTTAAATTTCATCTATTTGTACATATTTACAAAAAACAAGGTATTTGGTAAAAAATTATTTAATTTCATTCAATTTTCATTAATTTTTTTGCAAAAAGAAATGATCCTCTAAATGGTTAAATTTTATCTGTTTGTATATATTTACAAAAAAAACAGGGTATTTGGTAAAATATTCTTTTATCCTGTTCAATTTTCATTAATTTTTTATTGTTAGGTAAACAAACTATAATACAAAATTAGTTTCTTGAGTGAGGGTTTTATCCTACACCTTCCTTTTAAATTTTTTATGTTTCAAAACAGGGTTTTATTATATAACTTTTTTTAATCTGTTTTAAAAATGATCATTAAAATATATAGTTTTCGATACTTTTTTTTAAAAACCATCAAAAATCACCGAATTATTCCTCTAGATGATTAAAATTTACAGTATAGGGAAAATAATTGTAATAGAAAACACCATATCTAGTTTTTGACATACTTGAAACTGTTTTACAGTAAATTTTGTTTAATACAAACTACTATAGCTTACGATATCATTTGTTACAATACATTTTTCATGAATAATATCTTCTTTGATGTGCTGATGATATATTATATATCTCAGGGAGGAAGTCCTGTATTCTGTGTACTTTTTGATTAAATAATGAACTAAAATACAAATATTATTCATTATATAAATGAAATTTACCAAATTTGAATTTTACTCTTAGCTACATTAGATAGTTTACATTATATAGAACAGGAAAATAACTCACCAAGTTACATTGTTCAGCTCATTCTTTTTTGTAGGGATCAAGTCCTTCATTCTGCGTTCCTCTTACCCCATAATGGAATAAAATAAAAAGCGACGCATTAGTATAGTATGATTAAAAATTGATGTAAAATAATTATAAACTTTTGGTATTTTTTCAAATTCTGTGTAAGAAAATACACTGATTACCCACGAAAAAGTCCTTTTTTTCATCTGGATCCGAAATATATGTATATATATAATTTAAAAATGTTTTACAACAAATGCTCATGAATCGATCATTTACGTGAGAAATTAAGCATTTTTTGTAAAATAATTATAATTTTGTGATTTTTTCAAATTCTATGTAAAAAATACACTGATTACACACGAAAAATTCCTTTTTTTAATCCGAAATGTATATAATTTAAAAATTTTTTACAAAAAATGTTCATGAGTTGATCATTTACGTGATAAATCGTTTTACTGTTGTTATTTATGTGAGAAAAAGAAATTAAGCATTTTTTCATTGTAAGAATACACAAAATTTTCACAAAACAACTTTTTTAATTTATGGTAAAAATTAATAAAACTTACCTATAGTGATATGATTCCCTTGAGTTATAGATTAGCTTCTCGAGCTTTTGTTTTGGACAGTGTTCTTTTTCAGCATCATCGAAGTAGTTGAGAAAATCATCAGAGTTTGGATTATCAGTCAGTTCGTAGGCTTGGACGAGGGCTTGATGAGCTGGGAGTACACTGATGTTGTAGAAAATTGAATTGTCCGCGTTTCGACTCAGTCCCTTGAACAGAATAACTCCAAATCTTTCCGATGTCACAGCAGAAGCTATTTGAAGAGGAATGCGCATATCTCCGATCAGTAATTCTTCATTTACGAAACTTCTGTATTGAACTAGAAGAGTCTCTTCGTTCCCATTCCATCGCCTGTCAGATTTTTTTATCACTTCAGGGTTTTGGAAACACATGACATTATCTTTTGGAAAATCCTGGAGATGAGCTGTATCGAAATAAGCATTGATATGTGTCATACTTTTCTCTTGTAATACATCAAACACATTCTTCCACCTCAGAGTAGATCCTCTTTCTGTAACGGCACGAAAAATTGCTTTTCCAGTCTTTTCAACACCCATGTAGATCAAAATCAATGGTCTTATTTGCGAAGCTTCATCAACAAGTAATCCTGCTGCTAATGGAATAGTGCTCTTCACTCTAACTATCTTTCCATCCTTTTTATAGTTGTAGATGATGGTGCAGTTCGTTTCATCATGGAACTCGACAGTTAACACCTGCATAACTGTAGGTATTGGTAAATCTTCAACTTTGCCTAAGTTTTCAATGTTTTTTTCTGGAAGCCGGAGATAGAGTACTTAACAGAGAGGCGCTTTTGATGATGAGAGCTGCCAGGCTATTGTCTCTGGCATTTTGAAAGGGAATCGTAGTGTGTTGAAGAAGTACATTGTCATCAACCACCTTCCTATCTTGTGAAGGATTTGGTTCTTTATTCTTCAGCTGTCTGGCATGTTGAACGGGAGTCTTAGCACGTTGAAGAAGTACATTGCTATCAATCCCCTTCCTGTCTTGTGAAGGTTTTGGTTCTTTATTCTTCAGTTGTTTTGTATTGACTTGTGTCGAAATTCTAAAAGATCATATAAAAATCCATGTTACGATTTTGATTGTTTTTAAACCAATTTGAAGATATATATATATATATATATATATATATATATATATATATATATATATATATATATATATATATATATATGTATATTTACTCAATATCATACTGCTGTTAGTATCTAAATTGGTAAAAAATTAAATATATACTCAATAGAACATCAAGTTGATTTACCTTAATACAGAAAGTCCTTCTAGCAGTTGTAGTAGATGATGATGTAGTAGATATTGCTCCTTCAGTTGCTAGTGTTGAAGTGAATGCTTTCTGTGTGAAAACAGTGCTTCTTATATAGCTGAAATCACCCCATTTATCATAAGGTTAAATTAATGAAACATTGTTTTTACGGAAGAAAACCAATGCTTTTGCGGGAATGAAAAAATTATTTTCACGCGAATAAAAAACAATGTTTTCGCGGAAATCGAGAATTTATTTTCATGTGACTGAAAACCAATGTTTTCGCGAGAACAAGTAATTTATTTCCACGCGAAGAAAAACCAATGCTTTTGCGGGAATGAAGAATTTATTTTCACGCGAATAGGAACCGTTGTTTTCGAGGGAATAAATAATTTATTTTCTCGCAAAGGAAAACCAATGTTTTCGCGGGAATAAAAAACTTATTTTCCTGCAAAGGGAAACCAATGTTTTTGCGGGAATAAAAGCTTTATTTTCACGCGAAAGAAAACCAATGTTTTTGTGGGAATAAAAACTTTTTTCCACACGAAGGAAAACCAATGATTTCGCGGTAATAAAGAATTTATTTTCACGCAAAGGAAAATCAATGCTTTCGCTGGAATAAATCATTTATTTTCACACGAATAAAAATCAATGTTTTCGCAGGAATAAAAAGTTTTGTTTCACGCAAAGGAAAACCAATGTTTTTGCGGGAATAAAACATTTACTTTCACGCGAATAAAAACCAATGCTTTCGCGGGAATAAGAAATTTATTCTCACTCGAACAGAAAAGTTTATTTTCACATGAATAAAACATGAAAAATAAAACAAATATTTCCGCGAATAACACTTTTTTATTGAACTCAATCCATGTCAACCAGTGCAAATTTAGCTATATAAGAGCCGAGGGTTTCAGACAGAGAGCATCCAGTTCAACAACGGTGAGCGAAGGAGCAACATCTACTACACCTTCTATTGCAACTACTAGGAGCTCTCTCTTCATAAAGGTAAGACTAAAAATACATTTATTTCTGCTAGCTATCACAACTATCTGAAGGCTTTATATATCTTTTTTTTATATTGATTATAAAGAATTGAACCAATTCTTTTCCGTTATGTTTCAGAATGAATAATCAAGACGTAGGAAGCCAACCACTGTATCTAGAGTTTGAATCTCAGCCTGATGAAAAGGTGAGAATTAATAAAAAATACTATTTAACGCTAGTTGAAAAACCTTTAATTATTGTACTTATCTAATTATCGCTTGTATTTTAGAACAATACAACAACAAATCCAATGTACTTAAAGGGCTTCCTTCCAGAAATGTATCATAACTATGTGATAAATAATGATGTTGTAGGAGAAAAAGCTGTAGAACGGAACTTTTTGATGACATCATAAAAAACGATTTCGAAACCGTTTTGTTAATGGTGGAAGTCGTCAATATTAATGATTTTTTAAAAGAAATTGAAAGAAGTGTTTGGAATCAAATAATTTTCAAAAAATTATATAACATGAAGTGGAACAAAAATTTTTTTTACAAATTCAGAAAACATATTTATAATTATGTCCAAATAGATGAAGGACTATCTTCTTCTGTAGGTATTTTAGAAGTAATGTTAGAAGCGTTTCATACATATTTATGAAATTTTCTTAGTTTTTTTTATAATATTTCACAATATTTTTTTCAACCTGTTACATTTTATTTCTTACCAATTGAGATGTTTAAAGCAGTATGATACTAAGTAAATACATATATATATTGGAATGCATACTTTGTTGTCTGTCACCACCTTCAAACAGTTTAATAAATACATTCTTAATCTATCATAACTCTATTGTCTTAACTGCTTTTGTCATAAATATATATATATAAAAGATACTCTAGCTCTTGTCATAAATTCATATATAGATATATATATGATACATATTATACATATGATATATAAGATACTTTAACTAATAAAAACACTCTTAGCCACTCATGCAAATATTACTCTTTTATTTTTAGAATGTTATGAATGATCTTTCTGAAGAGCTCCTTTGCACAGATCCATATCCAACAGGGAATAAAATGAAAAACGACAAATCAACTCCTAAGAGAAAAAAAACTGCTCCAAAAAGCGAGTAATAAGGAAACGAAAACAAATAGTGGGAGAACAAACTACTTCCGTTGATAAGAAAACAATGGAGAATGGAGCTATAGCTCATTTAACAGTTGATTATCTCAACGAAAGGAGAGCTAGAGAATTAGAAAAGTCTAAAGGTTCTCAAGTGATTGACTGACCAAAAGTTCCGGTTTGCAAAACATTTGAAGATCTTCCTATCCCAAGCATTATGCGAGTGTCTGGTGTGATACATCCATCAGGTAAGGAGAAATGTAGATATTCTTAAGTCCACTACCATGATCCTTCAGATATAAATGAACTCGAACCCAAAATACTTTTCTGTCCAGTTGAAATAGCTAAAAACTTTAACTGTGATAATTATCCCCTTCCGTTTAACGTTGTATATTTGGGTAGAAGGGGAAAACCGAAAAATAAAAGTGTTCTTTGGCATGATGTCAAACGTGTTAGCAGACATCATCTAAGCAATAAGGAAGCTGAAGAGGAATCACTATATTTGAGTACATTGACTAAAGGTCAGCTCAAACGCTTCTTGAACATCAAGACCCTCAATAGTTTCCAACCTGGTGCTATTTTCCCTTACCGAGATGTTGTCAATAGATTCGTTCCTCATCGATTTAAAGGAGGACAGTCGAATGTAATTTGTATCCGTTTTACCATTAAAAAATGTGGAGAAATGCTGATGAAGACGCTTGCCATACCAGACAAATATGCTTCAGAAGCAAAACAACACGTTCAAGGTGTGATGATCTACAGAGGAAAAAAAAACCCACGGAAAACTTCATACGGAATACGATCTTTCATTTTGCTCTTCATACAGACTCAGTCACATTTATTGGAGACAATATTGTGATCAAGCAAAGCACAACAAAGAGACATCAGAATTTGATGATGATGATAATCTTGAAGATTTTCTACGTGGAGATTTTGATGATTTTGAGACAGGATATGTTGCTGAAAAAGAGGATGAGACACATGATAAAACTTGGTGAGCTTTTTTCTTTTCTATTTAATAAATTCTAACCATTGTAACTAATACTTCAACTCAATTTAGATGTGGTTGCAGTTATTTTCACCCCAAATAATTTTTTTTTTTAGCAATACATAGTCTCTAATTCAAAAAACAAGTTGGACAATGTGACTCGGTGAGTTATTTCCCTTTTCTATATAATTTAAACTATCCAATTTAACTAGAACTACAATTCAAATTCATGTAATTATTTTAAGTTTTTGTTTAATTATTCTACACTAATACATAACTTTTTTATTTTAGTTCATTACGAAATCAAAAGCACATAGAACAGAAGTCTTCCTTCTTAGAATATAACATCAGTACATCAAAGACATCATTGTAAAGGAGAAGACGATGTATTAATTGTTATTACTTAGTATTTACTGACTCTAGCTATATTATATGGGGAGATTTTCCCTACTTATTATGTAATAAATGTGTATAATCATATATTGATTCATTTTACTCAATGTATTTATTCAATGTAGATATATCTCCTCTCTCCTCTCTCGCTCTCTCTCCTCTCTCTCCTCTTTTCGTCTCTCCTCTCTCTCAAGATATCATATGAGTTCGAATTACAAAAAAATTATCAAAACTTAAACACCATACATTCAAAATCTAGATGCCATATAAGTCCAAATTGAGTAAAAAAATATTCAAAACTCAAATGTCACTTAAATGCCACTCAAATTCCACTTAAATGACACACAATATTAACTCGGCGAATCTATTCAACACCCTAACCCATTGCATCAACCCCGGAATCCAATCCACAAAAAAAAACACTTGATAGGGAGATCTGCTAATATATTACTACTGATAATAATGGAGATAAGAATAATAATGACAATGATAAATAATAATGACAGCAATGAAAAAAAAACAATTAATAATTAGTTAATAATAATAATAATAATAACAATAACAACAACGACAACGACAGCGGCATCGGCAGCGGCATCGGCAGCAGCAGTGGCAGCGGCAGCGACAGCGACAACGACAATAATAATGACAATAATAATAATAATAATAATAATGGTGTGCTGATTCGCTGTTATAAAATAAAAGAGCTGTACATAATTCACCTTTTCAAAATTCAGATTCACTTGGATTAATTTGGAAAATGAATGATTCAATTCCTTTCAATTCAACTTCGTGATTAGCCAGTTACCATGATTCACATGCAATTCACTCTGGTATCTCAATTCAATTCAACTCAATTCAGCTTGAGCTTTTCAATTTAGTTGCCGATTCAGATTCGATTCCCATAATCTTACAATTCTTGTGGAAATAAGCATGCGGATTCTTATTCAATTCCCCGGAAATATTACCAACATGATTCAATTCAGTCTTCTTCCATGTGAGATTCAATTCACAATTCAGGTAAGCCAAATTGCAAATGTACATGAACATGCTGCAATTTATCTGTTATAAGTTTTTAATTCGGAAAGATGGTATTGTCACTGGTCTGGCTACTGAGCAAGCATCACCCTGGAGGTGGTCGGCTATTGTGGCCATTATAGCTGACCAGCCCCATAGCCACATATTTGTACAGTAAGCAACTTTTGCTGGAATAGTGTAAGGCTTACTTTATTTCTAGTAATGCTGTTTACACGTAGATGTACCCTGTTGTGTAAGCTTCTGTGCATAAAGAACAGAAACACAGTACTTTTTTGGAGAATTTAATACAGCAAAACACAAAAAGGCTGGTCAGCATGAAAAGTATATAAGCATAAATATAGACAAAGGCAAAATCATGCCTAGGCCATGGCAGATTAACAGGTTTACAAACACAGTTTGTCAAATGTGAACTATTTTTTCACATAATATAGCTAAATGTATGTGGAAAGACCTCCCATAGATGTACATGCAGGCCATCACCGTTTACAAAGTTCACATTCTGCTACATTTTAGTACTATTAGTCGTGATAAGTGTTCATCCGACATTGAAACCTTATGCGGCCGGAGTATGATAGAGCCAAGTTCTACTGGTGCACTTGTTGCTGGTACTGATGACACTCATAAAGTGAGACATGATAGCTGTTGCATACATTCCTGGACCGTGCTGCTGGACCAGAATTTGATGGCACCAATAACATTGTTTCCATCTGCTTCACCACCATTCCACTTAAAAAATCTAGACACCTGACCTTGGCGTGTAAAATCTGCCGAACTCGACCCTGACGACCGAACATGAGAAGAATATCTTCCCTTCAAATTTTTCGTTGGTGGTAGGGAGGTTGGACATTGTCTTCTGCCTGGTTCACAGAAGCATATGGGCATCGGTAGAGGTCATCCAACGTATTCTCCAAGAGTTCTGCAACAAAATTATGAACACAATTTCAATTGGATTAACAGTCAAATTACTTGGCATAAATTAACGTATTAAATTAAATTAATTTGTTAAGTTATTAGTACATGTAAATGATGTAATCAATATTATTAAATAACCAATAATACATGTATGTATGTACTGTTATATCACTATATTACAGCAACTGATAAATAGTTGGCTTGTGCGACTAAACAATGAGCTAATCCAAAGTCATAATATACGTACACCCCTGACAGACAAATGCTATGGGATTGTAATTTCAAAACCAGAACATTCAAACGTAAAAAAGTATTTAAAAATTTAAAAAGAATTAACTCAAACAAAAATTTTCCCCGAGTGGAATTCGCTCCTGGGACCACTTCCACTGTTTGCAGTAACATTTATTTGCCCATTAACCACTGATCCATAGTATTATTTTAATTTTATTCATATTTCATAATTCATTTTTATTATTATAATAATAATTAATTTTTATTATTTATAAATGAAAAACATAATAATATTTACTATTTTAAAATAAATTATTATTAACTAATTATCATTATTCTTGAAAAATGTTTCTTTTATGACTTTTGCAATGTTACAGTATGCTCCTGAGCGAAGCTAATGCCTTTTGATCTACTTACTCTTTGCTATGGGTTCGATAGTGCCGCTACCCAGCGGGCAAAGACACATTGAAACAATGTTGAAACTATGTTGAATGCGACGGAGAAACTACGTAGAAATTGGGGTTAAAAGTGAAACGAGATTCAACGTTGAAAATTAGCATGTGAAAAGACGTTGATTTGAGGGAGAAACAATGTTGAATCAACGTTGAAAAAGCCGAGAATTTGCGGTGATATATGGTTGAAAAGTACGTTGATTTGATGGAGAAACAACATTGAATCAACACCAGGAAAGCAGAGATATTTCGATGAAACTTGGTTAAAGAACAGACGTTGATTCAAGGAAGAAACAACATTGAATCAACATTGAAAAAGCCGAGATTTTGCGGTGATATGTGGTTGAAAAAAAAGCCTTGATTTGATGGAGAAACACTGTTGAATCAACTCCAGCAAAGCAAAGATATATCGTTGATATTTGGTTAACAGACAGACGTTGATTCAAAGAAGAAGCAGCATTGAGTCAACGTTGAAAAAGCTGAGAATTTGCGGTGATATATGGTTGGAGAAAATACGTTGATTTGATTGAGAAGCACTGTTGAATCAACTCCAGAAAAGCAGAGATATACCGTTGATATTTGGTAATTGAACAGACGTTGATTCAAAGAAAAAACAGCACTAAATTAGCACCGAAAAAGTAAAGAAAAGTTGGTGATACGTTGTTGAAGACCATCGATCATAGGTTGAAACAATTTTTATTCACTATCAATAAAGCAAAGAAGTCACAGTGATTTATGGTTGAAAAACAGGTGTGGATTCAATGGTGAAACAATGTTGAATCTATAGCAAAAATACGGATATGTTACATTGAATGATGTTAGAAATACAGCAACATTAGAAGGTAGAAACAAAGTTGGATTTTACACAAAACAAACAAAAAACTCATATTAAATAATGGTGAAACAAGAGAGGTCAATAATATGTACCAACAATGTTGAATCAACGCCAGAGAAGCATAGCAATTACATAGAATTTATTTTATTCAATCCAGAATCATTTAAAGTATCTTTCAAATTTATTTCCAACATTAAAGTTGAACTAGCATAGAATGAGTTGCAGATTTTAAGCAGTTAAAATCTGGCGTTGGCATATTGTCTCATAAAAAATCTACAAAACAACATTCTTTTTCAATTCATAAATCCCTGTTGATAATTCATACTCGCTATTGTGTAGTAGATCGCTATCCCTATATATAAAGTGTTTTTATTCAAGGTATAAGTAGAAGTAGAATTTAAAAAAGTGTTGAAATTTAGATATGTAAATTAAATTAATGAATTGTCAGTGGTTGTAAAAGAAAATGTAATCAGTCCAAAGTTCGGCTGCTGAAGCATCTGTCAGATATGTTGGCTCTAGATGAAACTTTTCATTTGAACCTGTAAAAAAAATAAAATTAATTGTTGTTTAAATAGTGAATAACTTTACTTTTCGAGGCAATTTACAATTATCATGATCCATGGCCCTCCATGGTTGTTTGTTTGTATCTAGTAGAGCAACAAACTATTAATTGATTCTAAACTGTAGATTGCGCAGGAATAAATATACATAATGCAAAACTGATAGTTGGTTTCTGAGTATCTTTTTCATGTAAAAGAAACTAAGCTACTTGTCACCTGTTTTGTTTAAATTGCGTACCAAATATTCAATGGAGCCTAAAGAACAAAATTTTGTTAACACAATTACTATGTTTCCACATCATGACAAAATATCGCCAAATCTCTGTGGTTTTCTACCACAAATAATTAGCGACAAGGGCATATATTTCCACGACTCAAAGTTTATCGCCGTTGGTTAAACCACGCCCATAGAGGCAGTTGCAGTCAGTGTGCTGTTGAGTGCAATTTAGCCGACTAGCGTTGCAGGCTGTTTTTATTATTATTTTCCTCTATTGTGAAATATTTGAATAAAACATCACTGAGTTGTTGGCTAGCTAAGGAAGCTGTGTGGTGACAAAGAATTTTAGTAGCACACTGGCTATCATTCAATAAATTATATTATTTATTATTATTAGTTAGTAATAAATAAATAATTATAATAAAGAACCAAGTGAATTTTTGCTAAAAAAAATACTACCATTTGTTTTTCACCACTGCAATAATTAATTACCAGCAGCTAAGATTCATTCGTTTCAAATCAAGGCTGGTTCCCATAGGCTTTAAAGGATCCCAGACAAGTTGCAGATAGTTTAAGATAACAGATCTGAGACAATCTGAGACAATCTTAAACAGTCCCAGACTCTTGGTTCTCATAGAAAAAATTTCTTAGGATATCTTAAGATAAGATGTCCTAAGACAGTCTGGGACTATCTAAGACACATGGTTCACATTCACATACAGTCTTAGACTATCTTAGACAATCATCAGAGGCGGCCAATGAAATTGCAACTTTTGTGAATTTTAAAAATATAACATTTTGTTTTATGATATTTATTTGTGTATTATACATAAAGTGGACAACGAAGCGACTCACAATAACATTAGCACTAAAAGTTTGGAACTGAATTATAAATTTTTTCAAACTAAAAAACCTAGCAGATGTAGTTAAAGTCTCTGTGTTAGTGTCTCGGTGTTTCATCCAGAGTTGTTACTGGTTTTCCAGCTTGCAGCCAACTTCCTCAGGATACTGATCATCATAATTTGCTAAAAAATAAACAAATAATTTATGTCCATTGTAATTTGTTCGCTTTACTACATGCATACACTATTCATGATAAATATACACATACATACAACAAATAATATGTATTATATTATTATTATAATCATTATTGCTTTATCATCAAAACAATTCAACATTCTTATAATTATTATTATTAACGATGATTCACTAATGCAAAATAATAAATGAGTGAATAATAATTATTAGAAGAAAAATATATATACATATTACATTTATTATATGTATGTACAGTACATATATTATTATTATTATTTTTATATATATTATATATGTGTGTCAATTCATTTACTTATCTTATCAATGACAGTTGTTTATCAACATCAATCCACAGTGAGCCATGTATGATAGATAACAAACAGGAATTCCTGTTTGTTACACAATAATAATAACTATAATAATAATAATCATACATGACTCACTCACTGTGCATCAATCATAATAGTATTTGAGAAAAATAATAAAACAATGAATAACAATATATTATTAAATAGGATATAATTTATTATTATTAATAATTAATTAATATAAATAATAATTACAATAATAATAAATAAATAATATATTTATTTTTTATTATTATTATAACTGTCTGTTGTTAAATAATTTGAAAGCCTTAAATTTTACTATTACCCCAACTATTATGATTGTTCTAAACGAAGGTTATAGAAACTTTTGCTACTTACACTGACTGGCACTTGATGCATTGACTAGGATAGCGGTAGATAATCAAAGAGAGTATTTCACACTTCAAAATACCAATAAAAAAAGAAACCACTGCTTGTTCGTTGCCAGGTGGAAATAAAGCGGAACGAGCAAGTGCATTGTGGTTACACTATTTGATGATCTGATGCAATCGCACGACTGGTTCACATAGACCTGTTGCATAACTATCGTAGTCGTAAGGTCGTAAACTAGTCGTAAAAGTTTGGCTTGTTCAAACTTTCCCGATTTGATCTTACGACCTTACGATTGTTGTAACACATCGTAGTGAATCGTAAGCTGATTACGATTGTGGTTCACATAGACTTGTTGCTGCGATCTTACGACCAATCGCCGTCTTTTCTACGACTGTTACGACTCTATGGGAACCAGCCTTCAGTTGTATTGTTTCATAAATAACTGTGTAATAAACCACAAACGATCCTCGTTAGTTAAATATAAACACACACTAGCTAACGATGCCATGCGGTTGCAATGGATAATTTGTGGCATCCTGTTTTAGTACGCATGTCTGGTTTTATCGCCTTTGGCGACATTAGCGTTTCCAATAGCAATAAACATCTGGAATTCTGCTTATCGCCAATTTTTCGCTTTCAGAGAGCGACAAATGTTTGTCGACAAGTCTCACGACAAATTTGTCGACATTGCTGTTTCCAACTGGAATTTCCCTTTATCGCCGGCAGTATCGCCAATTTGTCATGATGTGGAAACATAGTAATTATTTCTAACTTCCCAAAACTTTAGACGCCTGTGCTCGGGAGATATTGTTACCTACCATTGTATGGTATTGGAATTTGGATAGAATCAAGCTCAATTCTTCTGGAACTGGAATTTTGAGCAGCATCTACAATTAAATCAAAACATCCTGTCATTCGATTTTATCTTGGAGGAAATGAGAAACCAGCAATAAAGCCTCTGACACCAGAAATGAATATAAGTAATTACATATTCTCAAACTCATTATTGTTATTGTACAAAAAAATGTTCTGAACAGTGCCGATATATATATTTTGATTGTCTACTATCTCACACTTTGGCCAACATTACCCATATCCCAGCTCAAGTGGCATCTGATTTTAGTGATGTGCACCACAAGCGCAGCTATAATTGCTTCAAATTTTACTCAAACCTTAGCCAATTTGAGGGCACCGAACTTCAATAGCATTACACAACAGCATCATTTAGAGAACAAAGGAGATAGTCTTGTCTCAAGGATAGATTTTGGGTTCCTTTGTCTATTTAAATGCCAGCTCATTATCTGTGGCAAAGAAGTTATGTAACTATACTGAGTGGTTACACAACAGCTAACAACTTTAGTCAACTTCAACTAAATATTGAATGAAGCTGTCTCTCAATTCCTTTTGGTAAAGTGCAAACTAGATTCAAACTATCAAGTAGAGGACAAGGTAATGTCCAAACTTCTACACTGACAACAGCAATTCCAATCATAGAGTAATGCTTAGACTAAAAAAATGGACATTAGACCATCTGTGATAACAAACTAATGCTGCAAATTTTCAGCATGTACTAGAGTTTTGAACGGAAAAAAATTTAGACCCAAAACGCACAAATGAAACCAATTTTAATAGTTTTTAAGCAAAATAAGCATTTTGAAGCGGTTTTTTTACCTGCTCAGCAATCAATTACAGTTTTGGTTACATAAATTTTACCAACAAGTGATGCTCTATTTTACATACACTATTGAAAGCTTGGATGAGTCAAAATTTACAAGGTTATGTTATTCGTTAAAAGGAGTCTATTGGTTTGTCGAGTTCGAAAGTCAAGAACAAAAGAACTGCAATCTCAGCAATAATCATTTGCTAAAGCGTTGCAAGTGACAGAAAAAATGACTACACATTTGTGTTCGACAAAATGTGCTTGAAAGCAAATGTTGTGATGAGACTCCACATGGAAAACTAGTGTAACCACCTAAGCAGAAGAGCTAAGCAAACATTTAAATTCATTAAACAAACAATTGTACATTTATGGTTTGTCAATTTTGTGTTGTAAATACTCAACTAAAAATGACCAACATAATTTAGCTACGAAAACAACTTCAACATATTTTTTTCATCTAACCGATATGACAACATGTTTGTTAATGGTAGGTAAAGATAAAATAGTAACACTTATTTATGCCAATAAATTTCAACTGCCCAGCAACAATAGGCTTGCTAGTGTTGTTACTGAAGCAGGCAGTCACAAATTTACTTACCTTGATTTGTTTTAATGAATCAGTAATGGTAGCACTTGAGTATAGCTGGTAGATAGAGGTTCCTGTCGAAAATAATTTTCAATCGAGCATTCCCTAAATGCAACCAACATTTTCTTCGGATCAGTTATTGTTAAAACACACCAAGTAATAGCAATGCACAAAGTGATCTACATACAAGTTTAAATGAAATTGTGGGCGGGCCTAGGAGATCCAGTAGACTTTGATTGGTTAACGTTGTTACCATGACTATTGTCCATGTCTAAACAATGCTGTGCTGGGGTGAAATAGCATAAGTATGAAGGTGTCCATAAGTGTTTGTGAGCAATGTGATTAGCTCAATCCTCACTTATTTCTCCATGGTTTGCAAGCACACAATCAATAAAGTTGTAAAATAGCCAACATTGAATCAACGCTTAACTTGCATGGTACAACTGGTGTTGAATGTATTGGTCTGTTTCACAATTTCAACTGTGTTGAGCAAAAAAGTTGACCGGTTGGCTAATCCTCAAACTTGCTTTGACCTGAACTTTAGTGTTGTTTCCACAAACACACTAACCGCTATTGTTTCAACATAGTACAACTGATCGGTTTGACTGGTTGAAAAACCTGTAACTAATTTGGAAAAGATGTGGATAGTTCAATTACATTGCAATCTGAACAATCAAACAGCTGATTTTCCAAATCGTTGTTTCTCCGTGGTCTCAACGTAGTACAATCAACAGATTTGAGAGGTCAAAGAACAAACGTTGAATCAATGTTGAAACTAGGTTAAAAAATGAGGTTGAGTGTTAAACTAAAACTCACCTTGAACTTTGAAATGGTTTCCCTGCGCGCGTATATATCACCTGTGGGATCTCCCCATAGTTCCAACGTAGTGAAATTAACCACTTTAATTGATCCGAATGCGAAAGTTGAACCAACGTTGGAACAGCATTGAAACAACGATTGAGAGATGAGGTAGAATGTTGACCCGAAAGTAAATTCAGTTTCACCAAAGACAAAATGTCAAACACTTAGGTTGAACATTAACCATTCATTAACTTTGTTTCAACCCAAGCCTCAGCATTATGCTCATGAACCGCAATTTGATCTTTGTTGTTTCTCCATAGTTTCAACATCATGGAATCAACTAACTCGCTCCGATGAAAAACCAAAGTTGAATCAACGTTGAAACGAAGTTGAAAAAAGGTTGTTGATTTCTCATCTAAATTTCAACCCCAACTTTAAACTGCATTCCATGTCCATATAGTTAACCTATGTTGCCTCTTCACAGTTTCAACATAGTACAATCAACAATTTTGAATGATCTAAAAGCAAACATTGAACCAACGTTGAAACAATGTTGAAAAGTGGCAATGAAAGTGCAACCAAAGTTCAACTTTGCTTCAACGTTGAAACAAGGTTGAAAAATGAGGTGGAATGTTCAACGGAAATTCAACTCTTAATCAACGTTGAATTAAGGTAGACGTCGGTCGATTGCCCGCTGGGTAGTAGTTCAAGGTAGTGCTCCTGCCTGTAGCCTGCCACCACAAGGTTGCAGACTTCGCATTAGTTTTGTTGTTCTGGGCAGCGCTTTCAAATGATGTATAGCCTACCTTAATTATTAGAGAGTCTGAGCCCGGAGTAGCATTAGCCATTAGTTAGCATTACCTGGTGAAAATAATGAACTCCCTGTGACTTTGGTAAAAAATTGAAATGTCTGCTCTGGCGGCTACCTTCCTAGTCTTAGGCCTTGCTGCATTGCTGAATGATATTTTTTTATCATAACAATGGTGCATTCACCCTAATTGTCCGAAAGATGCTTCCTGAGATAATGGGCTATGGTTTTAAGAACAGCCGTTCCAGTACAAAATGACTTGTCACTTTTGAAGTTATGCTCTCCTACCCTCAGTTATAAAAATACAGTAGGAGGTGCTGCTATGAAGTCCCAACAATGCACCACAATTTCAGTTTGGAATTAGGCTAGTAAAATGTTAATGGGAATCTTCAGGAAAAATCGGACTGTGGATTATCTTTATCTTTCTTGGACTCTCAACTCCTTGCTACCTGCAACATCTGGTGAAGGATTACTTGCAATATCATTTCATGTATTGGTATATTCAATTCAACTCAATTCACCAGCTGTAAGAATGCTAAGTTACCAGATTCATCCCTAATTCGCACCCTTTGAAGATTCAATCTGGATTCAAAAAGTATGTGAATTGAATCAGAATTGATTCAACTCCCTGAATCGATTTGTACAGCTCTGATAAATAATATATTGTTTTATGAGATGAAGATAATATAATAATAATAATAGAATGAAAGTTGTCATATTATTACTTTTATTATTGGCAATGATGATGGCATTGATAATAATGACAATATTAAAAATAATAATCTATCACAATAATAATAAGTAATAACAGACAAGAAAAAGTCATAAATTTTGGTAGTTGCACTTTGTTGTTATTATAATGCCGCAAAAGGGTACAGTGCCGTAATTAGTGATAAGACGACTCCTTTGGAAAACCGACGCGTTGATTTTTATAGGCATTCGCTGGCAAACGCAACAATGAGCGTTGATGCACGTTGAAAAAACTTGCTACAAAGGGGCTGGTAATCCCTCGACAAAAAACTGCTGATGAAGATTAAATGTAAACGTTGAGCACTCCGAAAACGCCTAATGTGATTGTTCAGCGGAAAGCAGTATACCAAGTGACATACCAAGATTTAACATTTTGCATCACACAACACATGCTAAACATAGGGGTTCTGTACGGAGAACTTTCACCAATTCAGAATAAACGGAGGATGTCTCAACAAGACAATGCTGTAGAGACCTTCCATATTATTTCCAAAAACAATATAATAAAACCATTCTGAATAATATGGTAAAAACCGTAAATATTAACAAATATTTAAAAAAAGACATCAAAAGCGCTTGTGAAAAAGAATTTTTTCCAAAATTGTATCAATAGAAGTGGACTAAAAATCTTGGTACAAAATCAAACTTCATGTTTATACATAATGTGCAAATAGACAAAGAGCTATCTTTTTCCTTATGTACATACTTTTGAACTTATGATAGAAGTATTCCATCCCTATCTATAACTTTTATTATATAATTAAGTTATGCAATACTCAAATGCCCCAATCTAAATCATCATACAAAACCCATGCCTCAACAAACCAAATCACAATATAAACATTAAACATTATAACACCTGGTGCACACAAAGGTACTAGCAAAAACCGGACCAGGAGAACCTCCATTACGATATCAAACCCGTGAATCAACATACCACACAATAAACACCAAGCATTCTACACACCTGGTGCACACAAAAAGGTACCTCACAGGTTCTCATATTAACTGGTGACTATTTCAAGTGCACTTGGAACCAGGAGAACCTTCTCCTTAGACTGCATTACAAAGATTTGCTCCTATTTTACTACTGGTATATAGGAGCTGAATACAGTATTTGTAATAGTGAAGATAATTTTATAATTAATGGTACAAATGGTACAAATAGTTTACTAGTTATCATCAGCGCTGAGTTCCCCTCCGAACTGGAAAAATTCCTCCCTCAATAATATCCCTCTCTGCATCTGATTTTAAAAGTCTTCGTTGTATTTTGCTTGACAGCGATTTTGCTCCCAATGATCAGCACTGAATGTGGAGAGAGACAACATTGTGATATATGTTTGCATTGACAATCTTGTTTTTTATTTTTAAATCGTCACTCCCAGAGCACATTTTTTAGCTTCTTTGATGTTCTCTTTGGTAAGAGAAGCGTTCTTATCTATCTCTTTCCAGTTTTGTCCAAGGGGTAATGAATGCAAGTTGCAACAGATTCCTTGCCATTGAATTGATGAGGTATGGATCTGTAAACGACTTTGATGTAAGAAAAAAACTGTGCGCTGTTTGAAATTAGTGACGCACTCAATGTTGAAGTTGAGTTCGGGATTATCCTTGGTCATCATTTTCAATTGCTTGGCTTCAGCAGCAACAACTTCTCCCAGGATTAAGTTTTTTTTTTGCGCTAATGCGCTAGATATCGTAGCAACCAGTATTCTTATTTTTGGGATTTTTCACCTCACACAGGTAGACGACGTTGCAAAGGTAATGGATAGTTGACGAGGTTGAAGTCCTCAGCTATTCTGCTGGGACATACTACTCCATGAAAATCTTTCACACAGTCTTGCCGTAGTAGGTGAGAACAAAGCTATTGCTGTATGCAAAGGTATTGCAAGCAACAGAAACCACCTCACGAATGGTTGAGGCAGAAAGACTTGTTAGCATTTGAAAAAATCCAATCGTTGCAATTTGCTCGCTTTTCATCCTTTGGGAGTCTTAGTCGTTTTTAGAGTTTTATCCACATTGGGGAACGCTTCCTTACCATCTTTCTCTTCATCGAGTGCTTGCTACCTGAATGCGCTGACAATTGAGATTTGGACACCACCTTCTACTCCAGCGAACATAAACTTTTGAGCGCTTTTATTTGTTTAAACATACGCTTTGAGCTGCCTTGGCGTGTTATCAACAATTGTGATAAGAAAACAATGCAGTAAAGAAATTATTCATAACCGTGAAAAGAGCAGCGAAGAAGCATACATTCGAGCGAGAAGAAACTTTTCACAAATCATAAAACAAGTATAAGACGAGATACATCTATTGGAAAAAGCCAAACAAAAGTTCCTTGGTGAATCGGCCTTCAAATAAAACTTTTTTAGAAATACACTAGGAGCCTCCAAAGTTTGGGTTGACTTGACAAAGTGCGTGTGAAAGTTTCATACTCTAGGATTCAAATTGCAGAGCTACAATGTCAACGTGATGGAAGGAATTCGGCTACAACAATTAAAACATGTCTCCGGCTAAGATATTGATTTTGTCATCAAAAAGGGAAGCAAGATGCGCGTGATAGGGAGAGGTTCTTTTTTGTTTTTGGATTGTACAAACTTCAATCACTCTCGGATACAGTTACAAAATTTATCTGCAAACATACAAATGCCAAGCCGAAAAAAAATCATTCCCTTATGAATGAATGAAAAATTTCGAGCTGACCGCAACAAAAAAAACCCTACCACTGAGACAAGAATTTTACAGCAGGTTAATGCAAAAAAACATCAGAAAATAGAGTATCACATTTGTCGAACAACATGGAAAGGTAAAAAAGAATGAACATCATGACAGAACTTTTAAAGTCATACAACAACTTGGACGCAACACCATTCCGTTAGGCTTTGTAAAGTCAAAGAGCAGTCCACAGAGAATACGGAATTGATATGCTGAAAGATGGTATATCTTCACCAGGAGAGGCAATTCAGTGGATGCTTAACAAAACTCCCCAACGGTCTCATCCGCAACTTTCCTCCTATTTGGATTTTCAAGAACAAGATAATTCCTTCCGGCAAACCTTCACAATATGTTTGATTAGCAAATGCACAGTCGATTGTTAATACTTGATGAAAAAAACATCATGGTGATGCACACATACCACAAAAAGGGTGTGACTAAACTTAGAGAACGTTGGCTCAGAAGATAAACTGTTGTGAAAGAATCTATGGAGTTGACAACAATGCTCTCTATCTATGGTCTGGGAGGCAGTCAATGCCTACCGGATGTCCCGAAAAAAAAAATTGAGAAGTCCTTCGTTGTCGGTTGGGTAGAATTCAGCAAGGCAGCACTCAGCTTGTTACAGTACCAAATGCTTGCAGAAAAATAAACATCAGATCTGAGCTCAATGGAGGAGAAGTTTCTCTTGGGCTACGAGGACTAACCGTTGACGGATTTTGCGTTGAAAACCAAACTGTATTTCGGTTTCACAAATCTTTTTTTGGCACTGACACGACTGCGTTTCAACAACGCTTCACGTCAACAGTTTCAGCCTACTAGACAAAGATCAATGGCACAACTGTAGAGAGATATGATGGAAAATTAGGAGTATCCCTGAGCAACAGGTTACACCGTCATCAATTTGGAAGTGTGAGTGATTTACTCGTCTAAAAACTAATACAAATCTACAATATTTTGTCATCATATTTTTCGAATCTCTCTCTCTGTAACAACTTGAAAAGAAAGTAAATAAAAAAATGTGCTAGAGAAAGTTTTATCAGAAAACTTTTTTGGGTTTGTCAAATTCAACATCAACGGCCCTGAACAACTAAAACATAACTTTTCCAAAGTGCTTCCAACTTTTAGAAACACAAGGTCTAGCGAAGAGTACTTGAGTAATGAGATGAAAGTCTTTGCAGAATCCAAAGTCTCCCTAAAAGCCCTCAAAGCAGTAATACAAGAGCAGATCTCCGTCATGGACTCTAAGGACAAGGTTCTCCTAGTTGGAAGTGCAATTTAGTTGGCACCAGTTACCATGAGAACGACGGGTGTTGTTTTTTGCAGACAAAGAATGTTGTTTGGTTTGTGCAAAAAGTGTGGTTTTTTCTCGAAAATCCCCTTATTTGGACATACAGATTTTTTGCTCAAACATGTTTGTTTTTCGCAGGAATAGAAACATTTTTTGGAGCAAAAACCCCTTTATGATATATAAGGGTTTTTTGGAACAATAAAAAAAGCTTGTTCAGTTTCTAATATGTTATAAAGGGGCATTTGTGCCAGACTTCCCATGGGTTTTAGCTCATGTCCATCGGTACAACTTTAGCTAGTTAACAGGCACTACTTTACACAGAAAGCATCCACTACAACAAAATTGAATGGAGAAACAACAGCTACTACAGTATCTTCTACAACTACCAGGAGGATTCTCTTCATTAAGGTTAGAAGTAATAAATAATTGATTAACACTAGTTGAGACACTCAACTTGCTTTGCTATGGAATGACTATATAGCGAACTAATTACGAAATAATAATAATCAATAATTCACATTTTTTTTTTATTTTTTTAAAATGAACAGCGAAAATGTTGAAAGTCAATTGATGATTGATGAGTCAGAATCCCAGAAAATTCTCTCTCCAATGTGATCCCCAATCAGCGTTCCGCCTTCAACCAGAACTTCACGATATCAAGCGATCAAACATTGTGTTGTTGATTTGAAAAAGACAAGTCAAGATGATGAGACGATGGATAATGCCGAAGAGTCGAAAATGCAAAAGAAGGTTTGTGATGGATGTTGAAAACGATACGTTTCTTCGACACACTAAGATTCCCTTCTAGGATGCCAGAATCAACAACGTGATTACCCAAACCCAGATGAGCCCCTCCATGCTTAATGCTGTGTCTCTAGAACATTGAAAACACATTGAAATAACAGCAGCAAATCGAGATCTACCAATACCAACGGTTATGCAGGTGTCCATTGTTGAATTTCATGATGAACTGATGTACATCCTCATCTACAACTATCAAAACTATAAAAAAAATTCAAGTGAAGAGCGTTATTTCAAGTGATGTAGGATTGCTCATTAATAAAGCTGAGCAGTCACGTCCAACGGTTTTGACCCACATGAGTAAGGGAAAGCCTAGAAAATCAATTTTTTAAACTGCTGATGGATATGGGGCTGTTTAAACTCAACGGACACATTCAACATGTTGTCAAGCAAGAGTATGAGACAAATCCAGGCTTATTTCAACGTAATACACCTGCGAAAATTTTCACCAGATGGCGTCATGAGTCTGAAAACCCAGGAATGCTGAGAAAATGCAAGACAGAATGCTAAGAAAATGTATCACTAGATGTAGCAAAACTGCCGAGACTCTTGCGGGTCAATACAAATGCGTGATAGATGGAGATTTGCTGATTGGAGATATCTACAGCCCCCTCCCCCTTACATAGCTTCAGCGGTGGTATCAGAAAAACGTGGAGTTGTTCTAAATAAAGGTCTGGATCAAACCGCAGACAACACAATTTCCTACAACACCGTCCTACTCACAGCTCTTAGTAGTAAGATATAGAGATAAGGTTCTTCTTGTCTAGAATGTATTTTTGTTAGCACCAGTTACCATGAGAATCTGAGGTGTTTATTTTTGTGCACCAGTTTTGATACTTTTAAGATATAGTTTATAATTTTATGATTAACTAAGTGTTTATTGAGCAAGGGTTGTATTTATTATGGTTTGTAAGATGATTTCGATTTGGGTCATTGATTATTGTATAACAAATGAGCATTGTGCTTTTTTTGTCAGCAGCCTGAAATGTACCTTTTTGTTGCACCGGGTGTTATCGGTGTTTTCATTTTTTTTAATTTATTGGATTAGGTATTTATTGTACAAGGGTTTATGTTGGGAATCGTATGTTGATTAAAATCATGAAATTGACTGGTTTATAAACATGGTATGTAGGTTTATACTGAGATTTGCGTTGTGCATTTGATTGTTGGATTAACATTGTATAGTTATTGGTATATTTAATTACATGAAATAAATGTTAGGCTATTTGTTTCCATACATAACCATGTACGTATCCATGTCTATATTCATTTCCACTTATGCACATGTCCATGTCCATTTATATACATGTCTATATCCATGACCATATCCATCTCCATATTCATGTCAGTAGTAATATATGAGCAGATCTCCCTACCAAGTGTTTTTTTGTGGATGAGTGCTCGGGGTTGAGGCAATGGGTTACGGCGTTGAATGAATTCGCCGAGTTTATATTGTATTTCATTTGAGGGGCATTTGAGTGGCATTAGAGTGGCATTTAAGTGGCATTAGAGTGGCATTTAAGTAGCGTTTGAGTTTTGATTATTTTTTTACTCAATTTGAACTTATATGGCATATAGATTTTGAATGTATGGTATTTGAGTTTTGATAATTTTTTTACATAATTCAAACTCATATAGCATCTTGAGAGAGAGAAGAGAAGAGTTATATCTAGCTTGAATAAATACATTGATTAAAAAGGAATCAATATATAATTATATACATTTATTACATAATAAGTAGGGGTAAATCTTCCCATATAATATAGCTAGAGTCAGTAAAGACTAAGTAATACAAAGCACTAGATCTTGTAATGATAATCAATGCAAAGTCTTTTCCTTTACAACACATCGTAAAAAAACCATCACATTAGTCTTCTATATGGTTAAAATTTACAGTATTTGGGAAATAATTGTAATAGAAAACAGTATATCTATTAAAATTCACTGTAAATTTTATGTAGTACAAAGTACTATAAACTTCATTTATTCACTTGAGACTACATATCATCAGCATTCGAGATCAAGTCTATATATATATATATACATATATATATATATATATATATATATATATATATATATATATATATATATATATATATATATATATATATATATATATATATATATATATATATATATATATATATATATATATATATATATATATATATATATATATATATATATATATATATATATATATATATATATGTATATATATATATAATATATATATATATATATATATATATATATATATATATATATATATATACTAAAAGGTAAAATAGTAAAAGATGTTGAAACTACTGGCTGACTACAAGTTGTTTCATGTGCTAGAAAAAAAGATGGAAAAAGAAAATAATTCTAGGCACAATCATCAGGTCGGCTCTCAGCTGTTAAAAATGGTGGAACAAGAAACAGTTAGTTCAGACCGAAAATATTAAGTACACAAGGATCGTATAGTTAATATGTTGTTAAGGGTGCACGGGCGTCAAAGGTGGCTAAGGGCATAGAGCTACGCCTGGCTGAGAGTAAATTTATTAGAGTGTCGGCAGGTGGTGACAACTTCACTCCTGCTGTTGAGGGAAGACAACTCTGGTTGAAAGATGATATAGAATTTTTCAGCCGTACAAAGGTGACATTTCTTATCAGTGTTAGAATACTCTCTGGCATGGGATAAAATTCTCCATTTGATGTTAAATTGGGTGCATGACTCTTTAAGTAACCAGATATGCTTGCTCAGCTCAGTGGAGTTTCTTTTGCTGGCAGTAATAAAAGATGTTTTGTGGTTTCTATATCTAGTTTTAAATTCTCCTTCGGTTAGGCCAACATATGTTTCGACTTTGTTAAAAGCTATGACTGTAGCCTGGTAAATGACACTTTTAATCTGGCAGTTGCCTATATGTATATATATATATATATATATACATATATATGTATATATATATATATATATATATATATATATATATATATATATATATATATATATATATATATATATATATATATATATATATATATATATATATATATATATATATATATATATATATATATATATATATATATATATATATATATATATATATATATATATATATATATATATATATATATATATATATATATATATATATATATATATATACATATATATATAAATATATATATATATAAACAGATATATTTGTATATATCTACAACTGTCAATATCTCAATGAATGGTGTCTACTCTTTATTGTATATGAATAAATAATACAATTTTATTAATTATTGCCTTATCATCAAGATTTGACTGTTAATCGGATGTATTTGTAGCACTTCGTGCCTTACATTGGTGAGTCGTTACCCTTTTAGCTTGTCTTTGAGCGGACTGTCGCTGTATGTTTCTTCTTTTTAGAGCAAGCTCTTTACGAGCATGCTCGATAGAAATTGGTGTGTTTACCTGATCTAGTTGATGTTGTCGATGTTGTAATAGATAATGTAACCTCTGAATGTCTGATGTAACATCATTCCCTAAGAGCTTTAATGTTAGAAAAGTTTCAGTTCGAAAACTCTTTAGCTGTTCTATCAAGTCTTTCTGTATGAATTTACAATTGTTTGAGATAATTCGCACTCTCTCTTCAATTTTTTTATTGCATATGTTTTGTAGAAGTATCAAGTCCTCTTGAGTCAAAGGTTTAGGCTGAGTTTCTGATTCTGTGTGGTTAACTATTTCCTTTTTTTGTGGCTGAATCTAAAAAAAATACAGATGATTAATTTTTTCAGTTGTTTTAGTATAATAAATAATGTATGAGTAAAAGTTTTTACCTTGATGCTCTCCTAGTAGCTGTAGTAGATGTTGCTTCTCCGTTAGCTGTTGTAGAACTGGATGCTTTCTGTGTGAAAACGGAGGTTCTTATATAGCTGAAGTTGCACTGATTAAACCCTATGAACATCATCTCGTGTCAATCTCTATGAATCAGCATTTTTTTACATGAAAGAAATTCAATGCTTTCGCGGGAATAAATACTTTATTTTCACGCGAATACAAGCCATTGCTTTCGCGGGAATAGAACTGTTAATTTCACGCGAATAAAAACCAATGCTTTTGCGGGAATAAATAATTTATTTTCACGCAAATGGAAACCGTTGCTTTCCCAGGAATAAATAATTTATTTTCACGCAAATAGAGACCGTTGTTTTCGCGGGAATGAAAATTTAATTTTCACGCGAATACAAACCAATGCTTTTGCGGGAATAAATTGTTTAATTTCCCGCGAATAAAAGTCAATGTTTTTGCGTGAAAAGTTAGATTTTTATTCCCGCAAAAGCAACGGTTTTTATTCGGCTGAAAATACAGTATTTATTCCCGCGAAAGCAACGGTCTCTACTGGCGTGAAAATAAATTTTTTATTCCCGCAAAAGCAATGGTTTCTATTCGCGTGAAAATAAATTATTTATTCCCGCAAAAGCAATGCTTTCTATTCGCGTGAAAATAAAGTATTTATTCCCGCGAAAGCAACGGTCTCTATTTGCGTGAAAATAAAGTATTTATTCCCGCGAAAACATTGACTTTCATTCGCGTGAAATTAAATCATTTTTTCCCGCGAAAGCTTTGGTTTGTTTTCGCGTGAAAATAAAATTTGTCTTCCCGCGAAAGCAACGGTTTATATTCGCGTGAAAATAAATTATTTATTCCCGCAAAAGCAACGGTTTCCATTCGCGTGAAAATAATTTATTTATTCCCGCTAAAGCATTGGTTTGTATTCGCGTGAAAATAAAATTGTTATTCCCGCGAAAGCAACGGTTTCTACTTGCGTGAAAGTAAATTATTTATTCCCGCGAAAGCAATGGTTTTCCTTCGCGTGAAAATAATTTATTTACTCCCGCGAAAGCATTGGTTTGTATTCGCATGAAAATAAAATTGTTATTCCCGCAAAAGCAACGGTTTCTATTCGCGTGAAAGTAAATTATTTATTCCCGCAAAAGCATTGGTTTGTATTCGCGTGAAAATAACAGTTTTATTCCCCCGAAAGCAACAGTTTGTATTTGCGTGAAAATAAAGTATTTATTCCCGCGAAAGCATTGGTTTGTATTCGTGTGAAAATAGTTTGTTTATTCCCGCGAAAGCATTGAATTTCTTTCGAGTGAAAAAATGCTGATTCATAGAGATTGACACGAGATGGTGTTCATAGGATTTTATCAGTGCAACTTTAGCTATATAAGAGCCATCGTTTTCACACAGAAAGCATCCAGTTCTACAACAGCTAACGGAGAAGCAACATCTACTACAGCTATTAGGAGAGCATCAAGGTAAGAAATGCTAAAATAATTATTTGTCTTTAGTTAATTGATTCATCTAGGGTTTTTGATTCTTAGTTTTTAAAAAACAATATTTTAATAAAACAATAATTTCAGTATATTTACATCATTAAACTAAGTTCTTTCACTTTTTGCAGGTATGATGACGTCACACTCCAAAGCACTTCCTAAGCTCCATATTGAGCCAACTACAGCTACCAACAACACTGACACTATCTCCGCTACAACCACCAACTCCACCACCAACGACATTCACATTGACGATAGAAGACCCAATCCTAACACCTTTAATGATACATCTTCCTGCTCAAACATCAACACTCCTGCCGATATAGCAATGAAACGTCATGTAGTTTCAGCTGACTCTCTTTTGAGTCCCACACCGGACTACACATATCTGCATGAGAACAGTGAAGTCAAACGAACAGAGGATAACAAAAAACCAACAGCGACATTAACTCGAGCTTCAATTTCCTTTCTATTCAGCAACACCAAGAGTAATACCATAAACCAAACTTAGAGAGTTCGAATTGCTCGAGATGGCTGGAATAATGACAGGAGCTATGCAGAAAGGGATGTTGGAAATCGGAAATTTTGTGAGTCTGACGGATTTACCAATTCCTACGATATTGGAGGTTTTCGATGTCAATTACGTTGAAGATTACTGTATATTGGATTATGAATATGTTTTAACAAACGATCATCGAATTCGAGTCAAGTCACTAATTGACAAAGAACTTATGGTGGAGCTACAGGAATTCAATCCCGGCTCTTCACATACCCTAGTGTACATGGGAAAGCTAGAAGAAAATTAACCCGATCTGCGTATTGTAGGAGGTAATCATCACCAAGGGCTAGAACAACGAGTTATAGCCAAATTCTTGAGAAAGAAATCATTGAAACAATTGCATGCGTACTTTGATATCATCACTTTCGATAATATTCCTGTCAACACTCTTCTGACATTCACTAGACTCTCAGTTTGGAAAAATTTGAAGTTGAAACAGCAAAAACGAAAACAAGATACATCACCTCTACGTATCACTCACACTCACTTACAGATACATGACAAATGATGGATCTTTGATGACTGGGAAGATTGTTATCACTCCTGAGAACGTTTTGAAGAACAAAAATCACGAATGTGGTATGATTCACTATAAAAGTACGATGTTGACTCAAAGCGGTACAAAGAAACACATTCTCACGATTCTGGGTGTTGAAGAAGCTTTAATGCTCCTATCTACTTCAAGTGAAAAAGAAGGAATAGCTTTCAGATTTTCCCTATTTGATGATGCTGAGCGGATGAAAAGTCATGATGATGATGATAACATCAATGCTTATACTGATGACGAAGAAGATGATAATATGACAGATGATGACTCTGAAAACAAAAACTTTGAGGAAAAAGATGAAGATGTCAGCAATGATAGTGAGAAAAGTGATGAAGATAACAATCACGTTTCAAGCAAAGCTAACAGGATTTCGATATCAGAAATTTAATTAAGGTATGTAAATCTTCACTAGTAATAAGTAACTACTAATAACCGTATTTTTCACCATAGTACAATGTAGTTGTTATAACGACGTCTATGTATGCTTTGATGTAGAATACGTGTAAAAGTGAGTGATTGATGACTCGCCAAATCTATCAGCAACAACTCATGAACATTAAATTATATATTATTTGTATTGTGCAATAATTTGTATATATTCAGCGTAATAAAGTATTTTTATTTATATTTAACATTAGTAATTTAGTCAATTTGTAAAACTTTTGAGGTTACAACTCTAAAAATATTACAAAATTTCAATGTTCCGACACAAAAATAAATATTTAAAGTTATCGTCACATTTTCAAAAATGTCAAGACAACTCCCATTTATAATTTCTAGGCTTCGTTTTTGAAAAATATTTAAAAGTTGTCGGCACATTTTGTCAAAATGGTAAGAAAACTCCCCCCTTACACAAAAAATTGTGAAAATGTTTTATAATTTGTTTGAGAAACCAAGACAGTAGAAGACTTTTTTACAACCGCAAGCATTATACTTTAGGATTTACAGTTTTGTGAATTGGGTGCTGATAGTTTGTCATGATATGACACGATAATTAAGTAATTATAGTCTTTTTCATAACAATGTTATAGATTCAGTAATACAGATGTGAAACTTGCTCTGTTTCATAACTTGTATGCGTTATGAAGGTGGTTCATGCAATATTTATTTTGTAATATTATGCAAAGTAATACAGTAAGAATGAAGCATATGGAGTTCTCAACAACAAAACAAATAAATTAATGCATTAGGTAAACTAATGACAGAACATTTTTCTACGTGAAATGGATACAAACATGTGATAATACAAATGAATAAAGTATTCATAAAAACACAGTCTATTGTCTGTTTATATAACATACATATTTATAGAGTATTTATAAAAAAAACAACCTATTAACTATATATTTTGTGGTAAGAAATTATAAAATAGGACAGTTGTATAAAGCCTATTCCAGAGCCATGATAATACTAAAAAATATAGTGAAATAAAATATTTAAAATTCGCCTAAGAGTGCAGTTAATACAAGAATTTCTTCTTGAAAAAAGTCTGAACTTCTTTGCATTTTCTGTCTAATAGAGGCTAATTTCAATTTAACACAATCATTAAAAATTAATTTAACTGAAGTTAAATCAATTTTCTTATTATCAATCTTTTGGCTTTCTTTCAAATTTACTTGAGTTTGAGGATTATCTGTTACAGTATTAAATTCTAAAACACTGGTTTTTGGACTGCACTGTGAACTAGCAACAGAAATTAAGTCATTATTACTTTCGTCAGTTTCTGAAAGATCAGAATCTGAAGAGATAAGTGCTCTCATTTTTTTACACTGGTTTTTAAGCAAAAGCTTTCGATCTCAAACAGCCGGTTTTTTAGCTATTGCCAACCATTTACTCCCTAATTCAAAATCTAAATCAGTGTTTTCAGAAAAATGACCTTCTATTGGATAGAGATATACTAACGCAAAATTTTTTGGAGAAGTAATATCAGTAGTAATATATGAGCAGATCTCCCTACCAAGTGTTTTTTTGTGGGGTCTATATCTGGAGTTATGCAATGGGTTACGGCGTTGGATGAATTCGCCGAGTTTATATTGTATTTTACTTGAGGATTACTTGAGTGGCATTTGAATGGCATTTAGGTGGCATTCGAGTTTTGATTATTATTTTACCTAATTTGAACTTATATGGTATATAGATTTTGAATGTATAGTATTTAAGTTATGATAATTTTTTACATAATTGTATACATAATTATAACTCATAGGATGTCTAGATTTTGAATGTGAGGCATTTAAGGTTTGATAATTTTTTGTAATTCCGAGTCATACGATATCTTGAGGGAGAGGAGAGAGAGGAAATATATCTACATTGAATAAATACAGTGATTAAAAATGAAAGAATATGTGAATATATACATTTATTGTGTAATAAGTAGGGAAAATCTCATATAATATAGCTAGAGTCAGTAAATACTAAGTTACTGAAGTTTTTAGATATTTCAACTGGATAAAAAAGTACAGTCACTCGTATAATGCTTAGGATAGGAAGATCTTCAAATGTTTTGCAAAACCGAAGATCTTCAAATGTTTTGCAAAACCGGAACTTTTGGTGAGTTAATCACCTGAGAACCTTTAGACTTTTCTATGAATTATTATATGACTATATAGACTTATTGTATAATAAGTAGGGAAAATCTTTCCATATAATATAGTTAGAGTCGGTAAATAGTAAGTAATACAAAACAGTACAACTTGTAATGTCAATGAATACACAGCCTTTTTTTTATTCATTCATTATCCGCTTGAGACTACCTGTTGTCAGCATTTGATATTGAGTTTACATACCATCAACACCAAGTGGTTCATCAAAATCTTGTAATTCGTATTCTAGGAATTCCTTAAGAACTTCATCCTCATTATTCGTTTTTGTTAGCACCTCATTGGAACTTGTTTGTGCGCAATATTGCTCCCAATCACTAGCGTTGGTTGAAGAAATGAAGACAACATTGTGGTATGGAATAGGATTTCCATTCTTACTCTGTTTTTTTCCTTTGTAAATCATCACACCAGGTGCACATCTTTTAGCTTCCTCGTTATATCTGATTGGTAGTAAAAGCGTTCTCGTCTCTCTTTTTCCATTCTTTTCAGTGACATAGCGAATGCAATTTACAATGGATTCTTCTCCATTGAATCGGAAAGGAATGAATCTTTCTACAACTTCGATGTAAGCAAAAATGGAACAATCTTTGAAATTACTGAGATACTCGATGTCGTAAGCGAGTTTGAGTTCTTCTTCACTCATTTTTCTCAGTTTTTCAGCTTCAGCAGTAGCTTCCATTGTGGTTAATCATTTTGTACTGATACGTTTGACATTGTAGTAAGTAGTCTCTGGTTTTTTTTGAGTTTTCCATCTCACCCAAGTACAAAATGTTGAAAGGTAATGGGTAGTTATCAACATTGAAGCTTTCAACTACTCTACTTGGACAAACGACTTTCTGAAAATTCGCTCCAGTTGAATTATCAAGATAAGTGAGAATGTAGTAGTTTCCGTATGCACCAGTACTCTGCTCAATAGAAACGATTTGCAAAACTGATGGAACAGGAAGTGATGCTAGTGTAAGAAACCCTCCAATCTTTTTCAAATCACACGCCTTCCATTTTTGGAGAGATTTGGCCATCTGGAGAGCTCTGTCAGCATCAGTGAGCAATTCTTTTTGTTCCATATTGTTTGATGTTGTGGGTAAAACCAGTTTTGGAAGAGCTCGTTTCTTTATCGCTGCTTCTTTTGTGACAGAGTTAGAGTTTTTTCTTTTGGGTGTTTTGAACGTTTTTTGTTTGTTTTCGATTGGCTTTAAATCCGTGTAAGAAGCAGAAAAATCCCCCATAGTGTTCTAAAAAAAAAGAAATAACATATAATTCAGCTTTTCATGTGGAACTAAAAGATTATTTATTTCATACTTTACATTATAGCTAAACTAATTTTGATCTTTGTTAGGTAGGAAATAATAAGTTTTAAATTTTACCTTTTATAAAGAGAAAGTTTCTAGTAGTTGCAATGGAAAGTGTAGTAGATGTTGCTCCTCTGATCACTGTTGTAGAACTGGATGCTTTCTGTGTGAAAACAGTGGCTCTTAAATAGCTAAAGTTGCACTGGTTGAACTCTATGAATACCAACCTTCTTTTTAATATAACTATGATTCAGAATTTTGTCCACGCGAAAACCAATGCTTTCGCGGGAATAAATAATTTATTTTCACGCGAATAGAAACTGTTGCTTTCGCGGGAATACAAATTTTATTTCCACGCGGATACAAACCAATGCTTTCGCGGGAATAAAAACTTTATTTTCACGCGAATGGAAATAGTTGTTTTCGCGGGAATAAATACTTTATTTTCACGCGAATGGAAACCGTTGTTTTCGCGGGAATAAAGACTTTATTTTCACGCGAATAGAAACTGTTGCTTTCGCGGGAATACAAATTTTATTTTCACGCGGATACAATCCAACGCTTTCGCGGGAATAAAGACTTTATTTTCACGCGAATGGAAACAGTTGTTTTCGCGGGAATAAATAATTTATTTTCACCCGAATACAAACTGTTGCTTTCGCGGGAATACAAATTTTATTTTCACGCGGATACAAACCAATGCTTTTGCATGAAAGTATTTATTCCCGCGAAAACAACAGTTTCCATTCGCGTGAAAAAAAAGTATTTATTCCCGCGAAAGCATTGGTTTGTATCCGCGTGAAAATAAAATTTGTATTCCCGCGAAAGCAACAGTTTCTATTCGCGTGAAAATAAATCATTTATTCCCGCGAAAACAACGGTTTCCATTCGCGTGAAAATAAAGTATTTATTCCCGCGAAAGCATTGGTTTGTATCCGCGTGAAAATAAAATTTGTATTCCCGCGAAAGCAACAGTTTCTATTCGTGTGAAAATAAACTATTTATTCCCGCGAAAACAACGGTTTCCATTCGCGTGAAAATAAAGTATTTATTCCCGCGAAAACATTGGTTTGTATCCGCGTGAAAATAAAATTTGTATTCCCGCGAAAGCAACAGTTTGTATTCGCGTGAAAATAAATTATTTATTCCCGCGAAAACAACGGTTTCCATTCGCGTGAAAATAAAGTATTTATTCTCGCAAAAGCATTGGTTTGTATCCGCGTGAAAATAAAATTTGTATTCCCGCGAAAGCAACAGTTTCTATTCGCGTGAAAATAAAGTATTTATTCCCGCGAAAACAAGTATTTCCATTCGCGTGAAAATAAAGTTTTTATTCCCGCGAAAGCATTGGTTTGTATCCGCGTGAAAATAAAATTTGTATTCCCGCGAAAGCAACAGTTTCTATTCGCGTGAAAATAAATTCTTTATTCCCGTGAAAGCATTGGTTTTCGCGTGGACAAAATTCTGATTCATAGTTATATTATAAAGAAGGTTGGTATTCATAGAGTTCAACCAGTGCAGCTTTACCTATTTAAGAGCCACTGTTTTCACACAGAAAGCATCCAGTTCTACAACACTGATTGGAGGAGCAACATCTACTACTACATCCACTGACTATTAAAAGTTTTTCTGTGTGAATTTGAAAATTTTCATTGAAGCTAAGACTTAATTATCCACCTTAATTATCTCACTTAAGTTTTGGTCTACTTAAAAAGTAATGCTTTCACATAATAAATCACTCGTTCTAACAACAGTAACTGAAGCCTCAACATCTACTATATAATATACCAACTGACTACTAGGAGTTTTATTCACAAGGTAAAATTTATTAGCTGAGACATTTAACTTACCTTTTTATGTGCTATTGTCACTTCTATTAAAAAGTAATGATTTTATTGTTATTATAGTGCTATGGAAACAGAAGAGGATGATACTGATGTAGACATACATAAGGAATGGGAATGGCTCATGAAAAATCAAAATGATATCGGTTTTTCAAACGCTGATAATGAATACATGAATGATGAATGCAATGCTGAATATGAAAATGAAATGGAGATGGAACTTGAAAATGCTTTTCAAGACAAACCTTCGACTTTTCAAGTTTCAGCAACTACTGAAAATACAATAGCCTTTGATAAGCTGTAAGTTTTTAAAATCATAAATTAATAACATTAGTAGAGTAATTTTTTGCTTTTTTCTTATACTCATCTCATGAATCAGCAAAAATAATGCGTTATCTCTTTATTGTAGACAGGACTCAGAATATCAGAGAATTAATGTAAAAGAGGGAGTTGGGAATTCATGTCATAGTACACAGTAAGTTTATAAAACTTAACTAATAATAATGTTTGAGTCTTTTTTCCTAATTCCATTTTAAAAATTAATTGATAATGGAGTTTAAGTCATTTTTTTCTTCTGTTACATTTTATATAAAATGTATGTGAATGTTTTTTAGAACAACTATTATGTGTTAACATTTCTATTATAGACAAAGTTTAAATTATCGGGAGGAGAATGTAGAAGAAAAAAACCCTGAAATTTCCCCCAATTGGAAATGGTTAGAAGAAAATCTCATTTGTTTCCGTTTACCTGATGAAACAATCAATCAAATAGGATTTGGTGCTGAGCCTTCACCACCAAAGACTAGCATAATAGCTCAAGATATAGAGCCGGTTGTGGAGGAGATAGTTGAAGAAAATGAGAATGATCCAATGATAGAAAATGAAGAAGAAGAAGAAGAAGAAGAAGAAGAAGAAGAAGAAGAAGAAGAAGAAGAAGAAGAAGAAGAAGAAGAAGAGGAAGAAGCACAAGAGGAAGAACAAGAAGAAGAAATGGAAGATTTAAATTTTGAAAGACCTACCCGAGCATCAACCCTAGGTATTGTTGATGATAGCACAGCTCCTACTTTTCAAGATGAAGAATGGGATGATTTGATAGCTAGATATTGGGGAGCTATGAAAACGAAACATAGAGCTGGAAAAGTCATAGAACTTTTAAATGTAAGACTTTGGGATGGGATTCCAAGAGACCAAGCTGATACCTACCAAAATGACTATCATGATTCAAGAGTGTTAGAATTGCTAAAAAAAGTTTGGAGACAATTGAGCTCGAGAGCAAAAGTCAACTGTAGCGTAGGTTGTATACTAGAAAATAAAAATGATGGTGAACTCCGATACTTTCACTCATCATCAAACAATGCTACCGTATATCCAAAAGCTAAACTGATTGAAACTGAAGGAGATCTTGATGACTTCTTTGTTGATGTTATGGAGACTGATCATCGTACAAATAGCTTGAGACGGAGACCAAATACGACTTGGAGATTGATGTTGATCACAAACATTTCGTTTTATTTCTACAAACTACTCGGAATGGGAAAAGTTGGATCACCACCAGAGCATTTACCCTCTCACCTCCTTAACAACAGACACATACGAACCATGTTAAAAAACACAAAAGGAAAACGAATTACCGACAATCTTTGTTTTTTTAGATGTCTAGCATTACACAAAGAACTACAAAAAAACGGTGGAATTGCAAAAGATCCGATAATTAAGGAGGTGAAGGAGTACCAACAACAATATCATAGTTTCATCTATGGTGATAGTGGTAAAAGGTGTGATGGGAAAGGAGTGACAGAAGCTGATTTATTGCTTTTGGAGCGAGCATTTCAACTGAAGATAACAGTGTTTTCTTTAAATGATGATATGACTTCAACAGTTATTTGGAATTCAAACTCCAGTTATAAGGAGAAACTATATTTGGATCTTTATATCAATCACTTCAGTCTTATTACAAACTTGGAAGGATATGTCAAAGCCTACAGATGTCCAACCTGTTCTACTTGTTATGATAGATTGGGGAATCTGAAAAGACACAGATGTTCAATCTCAGAGGCAACAACTATGCAGTTTTCTGGAGGACAATACAGCCCTACTGCTACAATATTCGACAAACTGAAGGTTCAATTCGGGATAGATATCGGGTCAGATGATTCCTTGAGATACTATCCATTTTTTGCAACATTTGACATAGAGTGTTTGTTACCTAATTGCGAAAAAGATCGAGATACAGACACAACCATTTACACGAATGAGCATAAACTTTTAAGTATTTCAATTTGTTCAAATGTACCAGGCTTCAACAACCCGCGTTGTATTGTCAATAATGGGGATGATGATGAATGCGTTGGAAAGTTCATTGAATACTTGGATGATATTAGTGAAGAATCATATAGCCGATTGGAAAAACAATTTTCGCGAATCATAAAACAGATAGAAGGTGAATTACAACGACTGGAAGAAGCTGAAGAAAAGTTTCGTAGTGATTTTGAAAAAAATCGTTTCAGACGTAGAACAGGAGCTGAAAAAGTACTGGATGATTTGTACAGCTATATGAAAAAACTCCCTATTCTAGGTTTCAATTCACAGACTTACGATGTCAATGTGATGAAAGGAAAACTGCTTCAAAAATTGAAAGATGTCTCCGACACAGATTTTGATTTTGTTATAAAAAAAGGAACCAAGATGCCTGTTATCGGAATAGGATCTTTTTTGTTTTTAGATTGTACAAACTTCATCGCTCCTGGATATAGCTATGAAATGTATCTCAAAGCATACAAATGTGAAGCCGGAAAAGGATTTTTTCCTTATGAATGGATGAAAGACTTGGAACAACTTAATCAAGAACATCTACCTCCAAGAGAAGCTTTTTACAGTTCTTTAAAACAAAAGAATATCAGTGAAGAAGAGTACATAATTTGTCAAGAAGCATGGAAAAATAACGACATGAAGACAATGAGGGATTTTTTAAAATGGTACAACAACTTGGATGTAAAACCATTTGTTCAAGCGTTGGAAAGACAAAGATCAATCTACAGAGAGCATGGGATTGATATGTTAAAAGATGGTATATCTTTACCAGGATTAGCGATTCGATGGATGTTTAACAAAGCACCTCAACCACCCCCTCCATACCTCTCTACATACTTGAATTTTGATGAACTTGGTAACTCGTTTCGTCAGACTCTCCCAATTTGTCTGCTTGACAACTGCAATGCAGAACTTTATCCTCTAATAAAGAAAAATATAGTTGGTGGACCAAGTCTAGTGATGCATAGATATCACGAAAAAGGTATAACTAAAATTAGAGAACATTGGTTGGGAAAAGAAGCAAAGATTTGTGATAGAATCTATGGAGTTGATGCAAATGCGCTCTATTTATGGTGTATGATGCAATCAATGCCTACTGGCTATCCTCGAAGAAGAAAAATCGAAAACTCCTTTGTCGCTGAACCAGTAAAATTTAGCAAGATAGCTCATAGCTGGTTACAGTTCCAAATGTTCTCAAAAAAAATCAATATCAGACATCAGCTCAATGGAGGAGAAGTTACTCTCGGACAGCGAGGATTACCAGTTGATGGTTTCTGTGTTGAAAATCGTCATGTCTTTCAATTCCACGGATGTTTTTGGCATGGACACGACTGCTCTTATAACAACGCTAAAGAACAAGAGCTTCAAGCTACTGGAAGAAAATCAAAAGCAGATCTGTTTAAAACTACGATGGAAAATGAAGAATATCTTCGAGCATTAGGTTACACTGTAATCTCGATTTGGGAGTGTGACTGGATGAAGCGTGTAAAAACTCATACAAATTTACAAAAATTTGTCAACACGTTTTACAATTCTTTCTACCCTAAAATACTTGAAAAAAAGCTGAGTCAAGAAGAAGTGTTGGAGAGAGTTCAATCAGAAGAATTCTTCGGATTTGTTGAATGTGACATCGAAGTTCCTGAGGAAGAGGAAGAAAAGTTCTCCGAAATGCCTCCGATTTTTAAAAATACGATGTTAACCAGAGAACACTTGAGCGATGAAATGAAAGTCTTTGCTGAAGCCGAAGGGTTTTTAAAGACTCCTCAACGCTCATTAGTTGGAAGTATGTACGGAGATAAGATATTGCTAATGAGTCCTTTGTTGAAATGGTACTTGAAACAAGGATTGAAAGTCACCAAAGTTTATCAGCTAATAGAATATATTCCTAGAAAAGCTTTTGAAGCTTTTGGAACATCGGTTTCAGACGCTAGGAGAATGGGAGATGCAGACCCTAGTCAAGAATTACTCGCTACTACTAGCAAGTTGGTAGGAAATGCTGCTTATGGAAAAACAATCACTGATAAAGAAAAACACACCACCATCAAGTTCATCGAAGGCGCCAGAAAAGCTTCATTTCGTATCAGAGGAAACAAATTTATCGCCATGGAAGAGATAGCAGATGATTTTTATGAAATCATAACCTGTAAACAGCTAGTAAGTTTTAAAACAATTATTTTGCAATTCAAAATTTATATTCCACAAGTTTACTTTGCTAATCAGTATCACCATCATTTCATATGCTAAACTGAGAATGCTACAGTTTTACTACGACTTTATGGATAAGTAAGTGAAACCTAATTCCCTACCATTATTATGTGTAAGTAAGTAAAACTTCCAAATAATTGAAATCGAAACAAACTTTTTATTTATAGATATATTGACAGAAGTGATTTCCAATATGTTGAAATGGATACAGATAGCGCATACATGGCATTGAGCGGAACATTAGAAACACTGGTAAAACCAAGTATGAAAAAAGAGTTTTACAATGAATATGGTGATTGGTTTCCACGCCCATACTGTGACAAACATAGGGATGAGTTTTTAAGAACCAAAACAATGGGTTTAGAATGGAGCACGCAAGACTGTTGTGAAAAAGTACTAAAACACGGAAAAAGAACACCTGGGCTGTTTAAAGAGGAATTTACCGGAGATGGAATTGTTGCACTTAACTCTAAATCCTATTACTGCTGGGGAGAAAAAGGAAACAAGTTTAGCTCAAAAGGTTTGAACAAACGAATTAATCAATTGAACAAAGACAGTTATCTAAATGTATTGAACACAAAAAAGTCGTTTATGGGTAAAAATCGAGGATTTGTAGTAAAGGATCAAAAAATGTTGACATACAACCAAATAAAACGAGGTCTCACATATTTTTATGCTAAGAGACGAGTGTGTTCTGATGGAGTATCTACCGAGCCTACTTTGGCTTAAATAAAAACCTTCATAATAGACTTCTTTTACCACAGTTACTATAACTATATATATATGTATATAAAATACAAAAAATCTTTCATCATCCTTATAAATATCGACAAAGAATAGATGAATATTTAACTTTATCATCTGATATATTTTATAGCATTCAATGTATATATGAGTTCGAATTATGTATCTAGCTATATTATATGAGGAGATTTTACCCCTACCTATTATGTAATAAATGTATATAGCCATACATTGATTCGCTTTTAATCAATGAATTTATTCAAGGTAGATACATCTCCTCTCTCCTCTCTCTCAAGATGCTATATGAGCTCGAGTTATGAAAAGAAATTATCAAAACTTAAATGCCATACATTCAAAATGTATATACCATATAAGTTCAAATTAAGTAAAATAATAATCAAAACTCGAATGCCACTTAAATGCCACTCAAATGCCACTCAAGTACCCCTCAAGTAAAATACAATATAAACTCGGCGAATCCATCCAACGCCGTAACCCATTGCATCACCCCAGATTTTAACCCCACAAAAAAACACTTGGTAGGGAGATCTGCTCATATATTACTACTAATATCCATAACTAATTCAGAATTTTTTTATTAATAAATAAAACAAAATTATTATAACTAGCGATATCAACAATAAAAAACATTTAGTTTTCAAAATACAACTATGTTGCTGGAGATCTCTCAAAGTTGTATGGGATTTTCCGCATAAGCAATAAAAAATGAACAGGTGAGCAAAAAAATGTCTTGAAAGAACTCGGCCAGGCTCATGCAACTCCCCTAATTTAAATTTCTTACCACAAAATATACACTAAATGTTGTTTTTTTTTCCTTCTAGTGCTTGACTCAGCGACTTTGTACAATACGCTACCAACAGCAACGAAAGCACTGAAATGAAATATCTTGGCCTTTTGTTATCAATATCTACAAGCAAAATAAACAAATTCTCATTATATATAGATAACCTTCTTAAATATTGGTATATGTATATAAAGATAGTGCTTATCACTTACACTAAAGACACTCTCTATCTTCTTTTTTATCCCCATCTAAAAGACTCACTTCTCTATATTTATTTAGTTGGGGATTCTCTGCTTGAACTAAAATAGAAAATACGAATGTAGATATGTTATTTGGAAAAATTTTATTAAATTGAATGAGTATGTGGTAAATAATATTTTCATCATACTCACATTCAAATGTGTGGCGGTCGTAGGAGAGAAAGGATTCATCCTTCCCTATACATTGACCACTTGCAATGAATCGTGTAGATGTTTTTTCTACAAAAATAACGTAGTAAATGTAGAGTCGTTATTATTTTACCTACAGAAAAATTTACATTTTTCATAAAACAGCAAAAAATACTTACTCATAGCAATATGTGTGCTAGCACTTGTCTTTTTTACTTTCTTCTCTGCTTCTCCAAAACATTCCTCGATCCACCTTAATGTTTCATCATCCGTAGAACTTAATAAAACAATAAATCAAGATTGTGATTAATTAAAAGCTCTATATAATACAGTTGAATAATAAAGGCTCAATAATATACTTACATAGCGCTGAAATCTATTTCATCTATATTTAGTTGTACTCCCTCATTTGAGGTTGTATACCTACAAGTAATATATATATATATATATACATTTGTATAAATTTATAAATGTAACTGCAACAAAATTGTAAAAGATAGTATAAAATAGCTTACTCATTTGTTGTAGGAATATTGCTAGCCATTTTTTTGTTGTTTTGCAGACTAATACTTGAAATGAAGTACAAATGAAAACTGATACTGCTTAGAAAAAATACTTTCTCTTGTATACAAAACATTGAAGTCATTTATCAAAATTAATTTGTAGACTGATTTTCTGATCATTACTATGATAAATGATATTGTTTTTAAAAAAAAGTGGAAGTCAAATGGGAAGTTGGTTAAAAAATAGACTAATAAGCTTAAGCTCTACATACACTCCTGTAAACTTCCTTTCTACCTAGCTAAAATTTTTGGTACATACACTCCTGTAAACTTTCTTTCTACCTAGCTAAAATTTTTGAATGTAGAGCATTGGATAAACAAATTTTGCAAGTCCTAGATTGATACTCTTTTAAATATAGCTAGCTAGGACAAAACTTACAATTCATTTGAATGACAACTCACATCCTTTAAACATATTTTATAGCAAAAATATGATGTGTGATTAACTAGTTCAATTGAAGTTCATTGATATGCTCTACTACAACACACACTACTTCGAACTATTTAGTCAACTGAACATATCCACAAACAATCATATAGACACATCAACAGCAAAACATTGATGCAGTGTAGTTCCATCATTATATCATCAGACAGTAAATTAAAATGTGAGAGCTTCAATTATAGTTTACAACATTAAGTATGAGTTAGGAATGTAATAAATACTTTACAGGTATCTGATAGCATTTAAATATGTATATGTATCATATAACTCTTGATTTATTAGACAAAACAGCTTCCTAAAAATAGAAAATACACTATGTATGTTGATACATTGTTTGTATTTCACACAAAAAACAATGAGATATTTTAAGAAAAGTAACAGTCTAACTAACAAAACAAGTGGATAAAGTCATACTTTGATCATGTTTTTTTAGATGATACCGGAGATAACTAGAATTAGAGGTATAACCACAAATCCGTTTTAAAATTAAGTTTTGTTGGAAGTGAGTGGATTTCTCATTAAGTTTTTGGTGAAAGGTTGTACCTGTATTAACTAATATGTAATCAAACACAATAAAAACAGGAGATAAATGCAATCAAGTTCTCTTCCTTTTTAGGTTGAATTGATAAACCTATAATTCCGAAGTCTATGGATGTTCGTTGTTTGTTTTAAATAGAAATAGCATGATGATAAAATAGGACTTAGGCATAATTAATGACTGTTTTCAAGCGACTTTATGAAACATAACATTAAAAAGGTTAAAACATATAGGATTAGGCGAGAGATGGTGATTAATGACCTTTCTGGAGTGAGTTTATTAGTGAAGTGACACTTGCGTTATATTAAATTAATTACTTTTTAAAAACTTGTGAAAATGAACTGGCAACATTACGACGACTGAAATAATGCCTAGAACGTCTCGCATAAATTTTGGTCTGACCGAAAATGGACTGAAAACCTTTAGGGCGAGTACAAAATTATCGTAACTCGCTATAGCGGATATTCTATATTTATAGAAATACTTATTTTCTCGTTGCTAACTTAACGTAAATATTTGTAACGGATGTCACATGATCTCAACCTTTTTTTGCCAACTGAAGCACTCAGTTACTCGTAAACATTTGATACTCGCTTGATTTTTTTGTTGATAACAGCAATGTTCCAATTGTGTTTATCGTAAATATTTCAAAAACGGATATCGCGTGATTTCAGTTGGTTTTTCCTACTGAATCGCAAAGTTACTCGTAAACATTTGAAAATTGCTTGATTTTTTCATTGATAAAACAAGTTGCAAGTATCTTTTAACAAACATTACCGTGATTTCAATCAGTTTTCCTTACTAGATTACTTAGTTACTCATCAACATTTCATAATTGCTTTCATTAATAGTCGTTGCAAAGCAATGTTGTCGTATTTAAAAAATATTACTACGATTCCAACCAATTTCCTTACTGAATTACTTAATTACTCGCCGGTATTTCATAATTTCTTTCACTAATAATTACAAAGTAATATTGTAAATATATAATCCAGTGGATACTAAATTGACACAAATTTCATTCATATGATTTTAAAACAGAAATAATAATTTTTGAACAAAATCAAAAATTAACGCCGATTACATGTATGGTAAACATAATAACTGTAAATATATATAACTAAAAGAAATATTTATGCTCAAGTCTCCCCTCTCTCTCCTCTAACCTCTCTCCTCTAAACTCTATCTAGATAGATACAAATACAGCTCTTTCTTATATGTAGACTCGATCTCGAATGCTGATGACATGTAGTCTCAAGTGGATAAATGAAGTTAAAGTACTTTGTATTACACAAAATTTACTGTAAATTTTAATCATCTAGAGGACTAATGGTATCCTCTTTCCTTTCTCTCAAGATATCTCCTCTCTCTCCTCCATCCTCTCTCCTCTCTCCCCTCTCTAGATGTATACAAATACAACTATTCTTATATGTAAACTCGATCTCGAATGCTGATGATATGTAGTCTCAAGTGAATAAATGAAGTTAAAGTACTTTGTATTACACAAAATTTACTGTAAATTTTAATCATCTAGATGGTTAATGGTATCCTCTCTCCTCTCTCCTCTTTCCCTCTCTCCTCTCTCTCAAGATATCATATGAGTCGGAATTACAAAAAAAAATCAAAACTTACATGCCATACATTCAAAATCTAGATGTCCTATGAGTTAGAATTATGTATATACTTATGTAAAAAAAATTATCAAAAACTTGAATGCCATACATTCAAAATTTATATGCCACATAAGTTCAAATCAAGTAAAAAAAAATATTCAAAACTCAAATACCACTTAAATGCCACTCAAATGACACTCAAATACCCCGCAAATGAAATACAATATTAACTCGGCGAATCCATCCAACGCCGTAACCTATTGCATAACCCCCGAGGTCTAATCCACAAAAAACATTTGGTTGGGAGATCTGCTCATATATTACTACTCATGTCCATATTTATGTCGATGTACATATTTTGGTCCAAGTGCATATTCATGTCCAAGTACACACACAGAAAAACGTGGAGGAGTTTTAATCTTATGTCAATCAATTCTTACTATCCACGAACATAATCACCTGAGCGATTGAAATGTGATTAAACAGGGAGTGATTTATTACCACAGCCAATGCACTGGTTAATGGTCCTTATTCAATCACTTTAAGATTAAAATTTGGATTTAGTTAGTCTCCCAAGGATTAAAAACAAGAGCATTTCTGATCACTGTATATGCATATTGTTAATCGCATGATGATTGTATTTGGAGCATTGCTAGTCCAGTCATTGATTAAAGTTAGGATCAATATTAATCTTCCTTGAGTGCTATGTCTGTACGGTTTTTCTTTGAGAGCGATTAAATATTGGAAGCGATTTGAATTGGAGGTAATTCTTTTGTATTGAACCTAGCTGGTAGAAAATGACAAAGCTTATTTCAGAATTTAATGGCAACTTGTATTGAACAAGGAAACTGAGATCAGTACAACACCATTAAAAAGGAAATACAGCGATTACAACATAAAACCAACTAAGAAGATAGAAAAGAAATCGATAAAAATAACTGGCTCGATTGAATGATGATTAGTATAATATAGTCTATTAGGACATAGATCCACTGGGGTACACTCCGCGTACATGCAATAAATTCCAAGTTGAAACTGAGAGATGATGGCTGATTTTGATCTTCAAGCTCCTAAAATAAGAGTGACATCATTAGGCACATTTTACGACAAGAAGGTATCCCAAAATAAAAAATAAACTGAATCCAACAAACCTTCAGAAGTTGAAAATGAAGATTGGGCAACATCACAGCTGTTTGTTCATCACATGTGAGCTCTTGACTTCATGTATATTCAATTTTCGTTTAAAGAAGGACATCTCTAGTTGGTGACTGTTCTAAAATGCAGAATTATGATATAGTAGCAACTTTTATTTGCAGCCACTTTAAGTTCAAAAGTTTTGAATGTGACAAAAAAAAACAATCAATTAGTTACTAAACAACATTCAACATCAGTTGTTCAGTTTAGTATTTTAACTTAGTTACTAATCAATACAAAAACAATTGTGTATTCATAGTATATCTTATTCACCTGCTTCAGTGTCATCATTAACTTAGAGTTTTGAGACAGCTGTGTGAGCCTTCATCATCCTCCTGTGCTTGCTTTGCTAGTGATTGAAGCGGGAAAATAATAGCCTATTTAGGGACAATAAGACTGTGTGCTTAGGCGATCATTGATACCCCCACTTGTAGCCTAAGTTTTAGGCCAACATTTGAGGCATATGTGTATTTTCAATGGGTTTATATTTTAATGTGTACTTTACTTGGAATATGCTGTGAGTTTCTTTATTGGGAGTTGCATGCCCCGTTGTTATCTTAGCAACTTTTAAACGGATTTCATTGGATGATTGGTTTAGTGGGCGGGGTTTTTTCTGCTGGTTTGTTGGCCTAAGTTAAAAGGACAGCTTCGGCGACCAAATGGTCGCCGTTGCAAAGATTGTAGTAAAAATTAACTACCATTGTTAGCCAATAGCGTGATCAGCTATGTTTTGCTTTGAACTTTTTATTAGACCTCAGTTTATTTTCGGCTCTTCTTATTATTGATATTTATTATTATCAGTTATTAATTATTTTGAAGCCAGCACCAACAAAGACAGGTTTGAAGATTTAAAAATAATACTAGTATTATTTGTATATTATTTAATACATTATTATTGTTATTTGTGGGATGAGGATAGATAATCTGATCAACAACAAACAATAACCCCTGAGAAGAATAATTATGGTGAAATGAAAATAATAAGAACAATAATAAATAATATTATACAAATAATAATGGTATTATTTTCAAATCTTCAAACCTGTCTTTGTTGGTGCAGGCTTCAAAATAATTAATAACTGATAATAATAAATATCAATAATAAGAAGAGCCGAAAATAAACTGAGGTCTAATAAAAAGTGCAAAGCAAAACATAGCTGATCACGCTATTGGCCAACGATGGTAGTTAATTTTTACTACAATCTTTGCAACGGCGACCATTTGGTCGCCGAAGCTGTCCCTTTAACTTAGGCCGACAAACCAGCAGAAAAAACCCCACCCACTAAACCAATCATCCAATGAAATCCGTTTAAAAGTTGCTGAGATAACAATGGGGCATGCAACTCCCAATAAAGAAACTCACAGCATATTCCAAGTAAAATACACATTAAAATATAAACCCATTGAAAATACACATATGCCTCAAATGTTGGCCTAAAACTTAGGCTACCCCACTTGCTATTAGGTAATCATACTATAAATGCCAAGGCTTTTCTCCAATTCAATCATATCAGGAGTAAAATCCAACTTGAAGATAAAAGCCAGAGTTCAATCATTTTGGGATTAAAGTTCTTACTGGGTCAGTAAAGCTAACAATTAAGGACTTGTACAAACTTATCTTTGAATTAATAACTATTATATAATAATAAATAACTCACATGTTGTATTTTAATTTTTTTTTTTGTAGAATGAATAGTCAAGACGCGGAAAGTCGATTATTGAAGAATCAGAGACACATAGATTGTTTTTTCCACCTTTATCTCCCATCTGCAAACAAAATAACACAAGACCCAACCAAACAAAACTCTACGATCTCAAGTGATGAAACACCATACTGTTGATTAGAAAGAGCAAAGACAAGATGATGAGACAATGAATCATGACGAAAACTCGAATTAAAAAAAAAATTTCCCATAGATGTTGAAGATGATGCCCTTCTCCTGTAAAGTACCTGGTTGGTTAAATCTTAATATGTTCGGCTTGAGCCTCGTCAGTAGGATACCTCCTTCAGCCAGTTGGTTCATGCCTTAAATGCACTCTGTGTCCTCCCAGAGAAGCCTTTTGAGTGAGTTTTGTGCGAAAACGCTGCTTTTTATATAGTCAATGTTACACTGATTGACCTAAAATGACAATCATTGCTCAAAAAACAACATTCTTGGTGCAAAAATGCCTTTGTAATATATAGGTTTTTTTGGGAGACAAATCCTATTATTCACTCAAGAATTCTGTACATACATTACAAAGGAATTATGCGTGAAGTCAAAGTTTTTTTCCGCGAACAAAACAACAATCTTCGACCGCTAAACAACATATTTTTTTTGCAAGGAAGAAAATCTTCGCGCAAAAACCTCTGAATGTGATATATGAACATCTTTTGTTTGGTAAAAAAAGTCTATCCACACGAGAAATGTGTATGTACTATGAAAATATTTTTGCGGGAATAATTTGGTTTTCCGTGAGAACAAAAGAACATTCTTTAGTTAAAAAAAAACGCATTTTTCACGCAAAAAAGTGTGTTTTTTTCCTGCAAAAAAAGATGTTTCTTTGCACAAAAAAAAAAATTTTCTCACACAAACAAAACACCATATTTTGCGTGGAAAAAGGTTATTTATTTGAGCGAAACATTTTTTTTCTTTCGCGCAAATAAAAACAAAAAACTATTTGAAAAACCAACATTTTTCATTGAAAAACTAGCATTTCTTTGCACGGAAAACACTATTTATTTATTACAAAGCAAATTTCTACAAAATAAAATTTTTTTGTGAGAATAAAACACCATTTTTCCCGCAAAAAGTACGTAATGTTTTGCAAGCAATGTTTTGCTTGAAAAGAAGAACCACATTTTTCATGCAAAAAACTCGAAAATGAAAGAACTACAATTGTTTGAGCAAACAAAACATCTTTCTGTTTGAAAAAAAGAACCATTTATTTCGCTCAAACAAAAAAATTCTTTGTTTGCCAAAGAAAAACTGATTCACTGCGCGAAGACACCATACTTTGCGCGAAATTTCCTCTCTGATATGTAAGGTTATCTAAAACATTGAAACTTTTTTTATTCGCGCGAGAAATCCAAAACTTCGCGCAAAAACAGAATTCTTCGTGCGAATACCCTTTTATTGCATATATATAAAAATTTTCTGCAAAACAATATCTTTTTGTTCGGGTGAGAAACCTGTACTTGTTTTAAATGGATTTTCGTGCAAAGGGTTTTCGTAGTGTCAATCGGTGTACCTGTATTTAACAACCACTGTTTTTACACAGAAAGCATCCACTACAACACTGAGCATAGAAATAGCATCTACTACAGCTACTGGGAGAGCAGACAGCATTAGGGTGAGAAATACTAAATAATTATCTAGAGCTTGTTGAATAACTCATCTAATTGCACTCTTAAAGGACTCCTAAACCTAACTGGTTTACTCTCAAAACTAAATCTTTTGTCAGAAAGTAAGTAATTACGTTGGCTTTGCGTTGGTAGGGGGTAGTCCGAGTCTTTTTGACTCGCCAGAGGGTGCACAATTCATGCATGAGACTAGAATCGAACTGAGCACCCCGATTGGTGTGCATTTGTTTGGGTAGTCCAAAGTAACAAACTACGTGCTCATCTAGGGATGTGGCAACTACTGGGGCTGTAGCGTCTGGGAGGGGAAGGGCACCTTGCCAGCTGGTGAAGTGGTCTGTTAAAACAAGGATCCTCTTGTTACACCTACATGTCTCAGGGAGTGGGCCAACTAGATCTACGGGCAACTTCTGCCATGGCCGGCCGGCATACATCTGTTGCCGGGCCAGGTTTGGGCTTGTTCCACCGTGTTTTGCTCGCTGGCAAGTCTCACAGCTGTTGATGGCTCTTCGCGCATCAGCGGTTGTGCCTGGCCAATACCAAGTAAGGTTGCGCCTTTTGAAAGTACGTTGGATACCTTGGTGGGCTATGGCATGAGTCTCCCATACCACCTTGCTTCTGAGACTGATGGGGCATACGGCACACCAATGTGATCTGTTTTATACGGCTTGGTGTATCTCCAGGACACTATCCGGCCGGAGTTGCGCAAAGTGTTGACCTTTCTCTAGCTACCGTAACTCATTGCTGCCTAGTCCTAATTGGGATGTCTCAATAGGGGAGGTAGTCCGGATGGCTTTGCATAGGATTGCCACAGGGTAACGGCAAGTCTTCTGGGCCTCCATTAGGCCTGTGTCAGGGGGTATAGGACATTAGCTAGGAACAGCATCTACTTGGGGACTGGGGACAACGGGGTTGCTGAGTGCAGTTTTAGAATGGGGGTAGGGGGGAGGGTGTTGAGAGTACGGACTTACCTCTTCTTTCAAAGGTCCGCCATCTCTAGCTTCTATGTGCCCACATTGCCTGAAATTCGGGGAGCACTGTCTACTGAGTTCGGTTGCATTCCCATGCAGGTGTCCACTACGATGTTCTATTGTGAACTGGAACTAGGACAGGGTCTCGAGCTATTGAGTTACTTGGCTGGGCGGTTCCTTCCTTTTGCATAACCACTTGAGAGATGCATGGTCTGGACTAATCTGAAATGTCTGTCTATCGAGGTAGGGTCTGAAGTGCTTAGTTGCTTTGACCACTGCTAGTAATTATTTTTGGGTGACGCAATAGTTGCGTTCAGGGGGACTCAGTGTCTTACCATAGTAGACGATTACTTGCTCTTTACAGTTTGTCTCTGAGAGAGGACGTAGTCACTGGCATCGATACCAAGCATGCACAGACTATTTGCATCGGGGTAACCGAGGATGGGGGCGGAGAGCATTCCGGCCTTAAACTTTCCAAAAGTTTCTTTCCGAGGGGCATTATATTCCCAGAGGGCGTCCTTGCAGGTGAGCTTAGTTAGGGGTTTAGCCATGGTGGAGAACCGGGGTAAGGTGCCGAGGAATACCTGTAACTCTTTCAGGCAGGTAGGGGTGGGCCAGTCTCCGACCGCTGCTATCTTCTCGGGCTCTATAGGTACGCCACTTTCAGTGACCACATGGCCCAGGTAGCAAACTTGTGATTGCAAGAGCGCACACTTGCTGGGCCTTTGCTTGAGGTTGGCTGCCTTTGGTGGTTGTAGCACTTCGGCTAGCCGATGGAGGTGGGTGTGGCAATCGGGGCCGATAACGATGATATCATCGAGGTACAAGAGGAGTGACTTCCAATGAAGGCCATGGAGTACCCGTTCCTTGAGCCTTTGGAAAGTGGTGGGGCAGAGGTCAACTTAAACGGAAGGACGTTCCATTTGCACAGGCCAGACCGGGTAGAGAAGTCGGAATTGTTGCTAGCATCACCAGGGGGGGGAACCTGCCAATATCCGTTGACCAGGTTGAGGGTGCTGAAGTAGCGGCAGCCTGACAGAGCATCCAGGCTCTTGTTTATCCAGGAGAAGGGGTAGGCCTGCTGTTGTGTCACAGCGTTCAAACGCCGGTAGTCGATACGAACTACCGAGAGCCGTCTAATTTTTTTTACTAACACCATTGGGAAACTCCGGGCGCCAGTGCTAGGTTCTATCAATAATTTTTTAAACAGTTCGATCACTTGTTCTTCCGCTTTCTTCTCCTTGTGGAAACTTAGTCTGTTAGGGGGTTACCTGATAGGCTGGGTTCCAGATTTCAAGGGGATACTGTGCGTCAGGAGTTCCGTGCGACCTAAATTGTAGTCTCCCCTGCTAAACACTGACTCGTAAGAGTGTAGGAGTTGAGCTAACTGGAATGCTTCTTGTGGAGTGTGAAAGCTGTCCAGAGCTTTCAGGTACAACTCCTGCAAGTTTTCTGGCACAGGGGTGGGGAGGGGAAGGGTTAGGATGGTAGGTTCACTCTCTCTTGCATGTAGCCTGATGTCACTGGTGAGTACACCAGTGTACTTGCCGATGGTCTTTCCATCTTTCAGGTCCAGTGGTTGGTTGGTGGGGTTGAGGCAGCACTGCAACAGGTAGTGTTTGGCATTGGGGGTGTTGAGACTGGAGGCCAATGGTGGGGAGTCCGGGGTACCTTCTATGGTACCAAAGGGAAGATACTCGAGGTGCGTGACCTTGCAAATTATTACCATATCCGTGAGTGGGGGAATGTGGGTATCTCTTATCACCTTTAAGCCAGTGTGAGCATCCTCGCATGTTAGTTGGTGCATGAAAGTTCCTGGCCATCAATTAAAACAACCGATTGATCAAACTTCATGTGGCACTGGTGAGAGGTTTGAAAGGGCATGCCCAGGATTGCATCTTCATTTATCTGTCCTACCACAAAGGTGGCTTCTGTCTTAATGTCTCAAAGACAAATGGACAGGTGAATTGGAGAGAGTTTCGAGTGACAAGAGAAAACTGATTGAAGAGGTGCTGTGAAAGCAGATTGGTGGTGCACCCGGTGTCAATAAGCACTGATACTGATTTTCCCTCTATTCGACCAGGTAGGAATTAGCTTGCCTGGTAGGGGCGTTCTGGTTGGGTATATAGAAGAGTGGCTGGCTTGGCGGCTGAGGGATTTGAGGCAGGGGGCGTCGCTCTCGAGGGTGAGGTAGTCGCTCATTTATTGGAGGGGTTGGGTGGCAACGGGCTGTGCTTTGTTCAATGTCTTCTGTGGGATGGTACACCTCGTGATTTTGATCATCGTAAACAGCGGGGTGTTTTCTATAGAGAGGGGGAGGTTGTGCAGTGTGCAGTGGCAGAGAAAAGCAAAATGGTGGAGTTTCATCGCTGATATGTGGAACAGCTAGGTAAGATTCAAAATCTCTTACATCTTGCAAGAGAGCGTACCGGTTGGTGGCAGGCAGCTGCCAGGGCTCTAGGGTCTGCACAACAGGTCTCTTTTCTCTTCGGGGAGTGGAGGTTGGCATCACAGGATTATATTGCTCCAACTCTGCTATCTTTCCTCTGTAGCTCCGGGGTGCCCGGGAGCAGTTGGGTGCCGGTTTCCCTACTGAGGTTTCCCTACTGAGGGCGAGGCCCGTTTTTTGACGAAGGATTGGGAGAGTTGAGGTAGATGGCGAGGGGTTAACCGGACAGCTTCTTTGTGGGTGGCCAATGGCACCAAATCCCCAACACTGGAGGGAAGGTGATGGAGGTGGGGGTATGGGGAGTGGCAGCAAGGGAGGGTTTTGGTTGCTTACCATTTTCCGTAACTCCTCCAATTGGAGTTTGACAGCCTCTGCTAACATCTGCATGTCTTTCAACAAGAAGGAGAGAGCATCTTTGGGCATGGTGGCAGCCTGGTGAATCTGGTTGGGTGAGGTAGTGAGAGAGGGTCCATCTTGGAGGGAGAGCAACTCATGGTCGTCATCTTCCACCAGCCAGACTATGGAAGGTTTTTTTCTTTGAAAACAGTTTTTATTCGTAGATAGTCATTTCCTGCTCTGATGGCCCGTTCGAGATTGTGGGATTGCACAGCCAGCAGGTTTCACTGCAGGTAAGGGTGTCCTATAGTGCTGGCAAAATTTTTCAGAACTATTTGATCTACTCTTCTTGAATGGAGGTTGTCATATGCTATGCAGACCAGCTTCTCTACCTCGTTGACATGTTGCTGGAATTAGTTTTTCGGGGAGCGTTGTAGCACAATCATTTTGGCTTGTGCTTCTTTAGCGGTAAGACCAAAATGTTCACGCAAGGTAGAGAAGATGCCTTCTACATGGAGAGGGTGGCCACACTCAAAGGCACCATCTCGCAATGCTTCTCCGAAGTGCATTAGGGCCGTGGCTTACCCCAGCAGTTGGCGTCTGCAACTTTACTAAACCGAGTGATAAAGTATTCGAGGGACCCTGAGAGGCGTCTGTGCTGGCCTTTCGGGAGGGTGCACCAAATTCTGCAGAGCTCCAGTAATTTGTTTCAAGGCTACCGTCGGTTGCGCTCGAACAGGGTTCCTGCCAGCCCTTCTAGCTCTTTGGGTGGCCTTATCTAGTCAATGGCAAGCTATGGGGTATGGAGTGGTTGATCTGGCAAGGAAAAATCAGTATAATTAGTTATTCCAGGCTGGAATAGCTTCTGGGAGGGGGAAAGGGTAGTATACAGGTGATACTGGCACTGGAAAACCCCTTTAGGGAGGGAAAAGCGGTATACGGGACTATACCGGCCCAGTATAGCTTCGGGGTAAGAGAACGGTAGTGTACAGGGTGATACTGGCACTGTGAAACTTTGGGATAAGGGGGGGGGGATGGACACTGGATGAAACTGGCACTTTATAACTCCGAAGTAAGGGCAAATGGATACTGTGAATGACTGGCGCTGTATAACTTTGAGGTAGGGGGACCGGATACAGTGAATGGCTGGCGCTGTATAGCATCAGCGTAGGGGAATGGATACAGTGAATGGCTGGAACTGTATAGCTTCGGAGTAAAGGAAATGAATACGGTGAATGGCTGGCACTCTATAGCTCCAACTTCTTTTTTCTTTCTCATTCTCTCCGTTGTGTCTTTCTGTTCGTCTGTATCCCACTGCTGCCACCAACGTATCAGTTTTGTGTTTTCTACGACCGACAAAACGATATCCATTGTCAACTGTTTGCTGTAATTTGGGGTCCACACCAAATTGACGCTACCAACCTCACGGAGTCCTAGACTCAGACACAAAATGAAAGAGTTTCTGTCAATAATACTTTATTCACTCAAATTCTTTTAGCGATATAAGGTAAGGCATTTAACAAGATCCTCAAGACTTCTGATCTAAATGCACAGAAAAGCTCCTTTTTGTAGGAGAATAAAAGGAAAGTTCACCCCCTTATTAGGGTGAACCAATCACAAAACATAAAAGGAAAGATACAGCAATCAGAAAATGCAATACAAAATTAGTACACAATATTAACGAGCACATATCACAGTATGTTGAGCAAATTTTCCCGCTCTTTCTTTGGCTTGGAACTTTTTCAGTCCTTATTAGGGCATCTAACTCATTAGTCTGTCTTCTGGGCTATGGTACTCTGCTCATTCAATTTTTGGGGTGGGCATCCAGTCATATAGGCCCCAGGCTAACTGAATCAACTTCTTTGGATACTGGCCCGGGGTAGCTGGCCCAGGGTAGACCCGGGGTAACCCAGGGTAGGTTATATATTATGTTATATATGGTCTATACAGGGTCTATACAGGGCTAGGGTTGCTGGTATTCAATTTTGCGGGGGAATTTGTACAGATACGGAGGTGGAAAGGCTTAGGGGTTGTCTGTAGCCTCGTTGTTAATAGGAGAAGGGGTGGAGTGAGGTCTTGGGGAGGGTGGGGGAGGGGGAGGGGTGTGGGGGGTGGTAGATTTATCCGGCAAATCTCTTACATTATGGATCTTCAGCCAGTCTTTATACAACGAGTTATGTAACAGTTTCCTTGTTTCTTCAAGTGCAGTCTTAGAGAGTAATAATAAAAAGTTTGGCAGACTTACCCAAAGTAATACATGATATATTAAATGGTTGCACCCTGGTTAGGACAGACATAGGGCTATAATGAATAGAAATGATGAAGTTACATAGAGTGATTATATGTGGATAGCATACGCCAACATGTATGTGTACTCAGTAATGTTTTGGAGTGGCTAGAAATTTCCCGCACAATATCATCATTATATATCATTGTCTCTAGAACCAACGACTGGTAATTGCAGTAACAGCAGTGGCAGCAACATTAGCAGCGAAAAAAAAATAATTACAACGTTATTGATAATCAATACTGAGTCACAGGGAAGAAGAAAAAAAGCACTAGTAAGATAAACCTGTTTGCTTTGTATAACAACAGTTCTGTACTAACAAATGAGAACCAAAAACATAAAATATATACAAATACCTTAAATAAAACATTTAAAAAAAAAACAACCAGACCTGGAAGTTGAATAAAGTGGTTCATTAGAACATTAGATTAACCACTGATCATTTTCCTGATTAATTGACAGGATTACTTGCTCAATCAAAATATGAAAGCTAAGGGCTTCTTATGAACCCTGAACCAGGCATAATATGTGATGAGAAAAGGGAACTAGCAAAATTCAGTTTTTCTCCTTTGTTTCCAGCTTATTAAATCTGCTAAGTAGATGCAGTTTTAAAATAAATAAATAAATAAATAATTACATGCACCTGATCCCGGAGAATGGTTTTACGGTAGGTTATCATTTCTACTAGCACCTGATTGAAAGTGGACGTACCTATTTGGCACTATAATTATAAAACTTTCATGGTCCCCACCTACACCATTATTGTTGAGATACAATCATTATAAATGCTAATTGAAATTAAGATTGAAACAAAAAACACCAAGTTCACAAAAATCCCTGTCATCCATTGGATTATTACAATGGAATGTTTTAACTTTAAGATGGTCCTATATAACTGAATACTATTATTGAAGATATAATCAACACTGTTTCAAACTATGACTAATGGCTACTGTGTCGTATGCCCCTTAGGTCCCTTATGAAAAGTTTATAATTCTCCCAGTGTGCCGGTTTAAGTGTTCAACCTTCAGGAATCTCAGAAAAATACACGCACATATGAACATACATACAAAGCAAAAAGACCAACATTTTCGTCGAGTCAATATTGGCCTCGCGTAATAGTAATGATTTAGATTTACAATGAACCACCTACGCAACACGGTTTAGTAAACTGATTCCTTCTAAAGTTCTTCCATCTCTTCAGCCAGTTTATCTAGTTTGCTGATGAAATATAGGTATGCAATGCAAAGAAAAGGGTGGCTTACTATGAAACAAACTAAAAAAAAGGTAAACAAGAACAGTATGTCAACCATGTTCTCAAACTGTCCCGTTTTAACAACTCTTGTGCTTTCATATGGAAGTGAGAAACTTGCTCTGTTGATGATTGGTTATCAGACCAGCAATTCAATAATCAATATTGGGAAATTATTTTGTTCCTTCACCTTTTTATTAAAACTCAAACCAAGAAAATTTATAAACTTATTTTAAAATTGCCCGAAACAAGTATTCATAAGTAAACGGTTTGGTTGTTTTGGTCCATATTTTTATATTTAGCGCGGCGACAATTGCAGTATTGGCTATTATAGCAGCCTTCCAATGCACTGGTAAGTCACTATCCATATTGAGTTTGATCATCCTCCATTCTTTCATCATGTGGAACCGTGCCAACACAGCATGACTAGTTTTGCTTCTTATTTCATATACGTTAGTTTTTGGATGGTGACTTGAATCATATGGTGCTATTGACTTGAGGAACATTACATCATTACCAAACAGACAGAATTGACTCGATGCTCCACCGTAGGTACAAAAAACGCTTTTTTTGGAATCGTACACGTCCATGTGAAAAGTTGTCAGATCAAGTTCAGCACCAAATTGAAGCACACCAAATTGGTCCCTAAAAAAAAATTCATTGACACTCTTCTCAGCTTTTTGCAGGTTCTGCTCAACTACTAGTAAGGTAGTAAAAGTATCTCCATCTAGCAAATCGCTGCACAGAGAGTTGGTTTGTTTATTCACACAAGAAGGTCTCATCACAATTTCACTCATCGATCCCAGCACACTTAAAGGCTCTTTAGGAGTACCAGGTGGCATCAGGTGAGGAATATCTGATGGCATCAAATGGCGATGAAATGAATAATGGTAATGCGTTAATTTTAACGTTGCCATGAGAATCAACGCTTTTTTTAATGGACTCAGCTCCTCAGGAATGTTATAATTTAAAGTTATTGTAATTGCAGAGATTTCTCTGTGTTGAAAAATGTAAGTATGTGCAGGATTTGGTATGTGAAGGTTTTTATTTTCCTTTATAGAGAAGGAATCTCTTGACTGGTTGTAGAACATACTCAATTGAAGCGATGAATTTCCTTCTGTTTTATCCAATAATTCATTTCCACAAACTGTCAGTATCGGACCACGAAAGTAGTTTAGTGCGGAATAAACAGACATAATTTCTTTAGCTTGCTTCAAGCCTCCATAGCTGGTGAATATCAACTGTTCTGAAGGATTTTTTATGTTTATCTGTTCTTTCTTTAAGTCAACAGTTATGACGAATGTTTCTACTTTCTTTCTATTTTCCACCCTTATTCTGACAGAATAATGCACTAACCCATCATGTAGCCCTAATGGTTGAATATCCATTAGAGAGATATTGGTGAGTCCATCGAGAGAAGACATAAAACTTGAAGGCACAGCCATTTTGATTTAGAGCGATTAGTAGCTAGTTTCAGATTTTGAAGTAACTTATGTATACAAGCACTCAATGCACCAGTAAAGATCAGTGGCTTCACAGATTCCTTACTACATAATGTAAAACTGAGGAAGCCATTTTGACACAGAAATTGAAATTAGTCCTAATACCAATTGCAAACACAAGTCCAACCAGGATTCTTTTGAGAGCTGCAGTGAACTTATAGGGGGACTGGTTGACTACCGCTAATGTGTACTGCCACCTGCTACAATCCTCATTTTCTGGCTTAATGATATCGGTAACAGCCATTTGCACTTTTTGCCTATCTCAGCCTATCCAAAGAGGTTGTCCATTATCTGCATAAAACAAAGCTGTTATGGATGAGTCTCCCTCAATTCCACAAATGTGATGAGCCCACATCTCGATTCAAAGATAATAGCTTCAGATTTTTATGCACGTTTTCTTACAACTTTTATGGGAAAGTAGTAAGTAGCATCGTATATCAATAATTAGTTGAGTTGATGTGTGATATGAATGTATTACTTCCAATACAGGAATGTTAACAAAAAAATACACAAAATAAAGTGGTAAAAATTCAGCTGAAAAAAAAATGTTGCATAGGAAATTCTCCGGAAAAGCACTGATAATGAAAGAAAAGGTTGAAAAGGTTACATGAATTTTCAAAAGAACAAAGTTTAACTAAAAAGATACTACGGGTTTCTCAGAACGTTCTTATCGCATTTAGTACATGATTTTTGGCATATGTATGCTTGATGTGGTGGGCGAGGGGAAAAGCGTACACCATCTGGCTTTTCTGGACTGAGCTGTTGTGGGGTATTTCACAAATAAAACCCTGATACAGTGCAATCATCAAAGCTGCATGGGCGAGCTCTGTCTTTTGTAAGCAGAGTCACCAGAACTAATTGCATTAAACAGACAGGCAAGTAATAAAAGTAGTATAAAAAGAGCAGATACGCATGTGGAGGTTCAAGGACAATATGGTTATCATGGGCAAAGTGTCTTTTCATTTGCACCAGGTGTCCAATAAAACCCATAGAGAAACCATAGAAAAGACATACATATACATTGATCACTGATACCATCCATTTAAACAAACGTGTGGAAGTTTGTACCAAACAACTTTTCTGAAGGAATCGAACAACCTGAGGAAGGATTACTTTTTCTTTGCTTTCAATGCAAATCTTTTGAAAAAATCTGTAAGCCCCCCCAACGGTGCCCCGGCCGCTAACAAATTTGAGCATCTTCAAACATTTTTTATGGTTTTTCAGAGCTGCAAATCTCAAATAAAACTTCCTACCTAAAATTTTGAACGAAAAGTTCATAGTTCCCAATTCAAACATGAACTCATTTAAACCTTAGATACATTGATGTACTACGTGAATAGTTTGCTGGCACAGTGGATTCGAGTGATATGCAGAATGCTGTGGATAGTTTGTTGACAACAGTCGATTTGAGTGATATGCAGAATGCTGTGGATAGTTTGTTGACAACAGTCGATTTGAGTGATATGCAGAATGCTGTGGATAGTTTGTTGACAACAGTCGATTTGAGTGATATGCAGAATGCTGTGGATGGTTTGTTGACAACAGTCGATTTGAGTGATATGCAGAATGCTGTGGATAGTTTGTTGACAACAGTCGATTTGAGTGATATGCAGAATGCTGTGGATAGTTTGTTGACAACAGTCGATTTGAGTGATATGCAGAATACTGAAGTGGAGCAATCTTATATCGCCTCACCAAAGAATCAATCACGCACTCTTGTTTGAAAAGCAGGAAAATCCCAAACCAATGAAGTTTAAATTATCACCCAAGCAGCTAGAGTGCAGAAGCTTTGTATTGATTAGAAATGAATGTAAAACCCCAACCAGTGCAATACCAATAACACAGGTAATGATAAGATTGATAGAGAGTCTAAAGCCGTGTTAGATTAGTCACACTGGAAGAAGTTATAGATACAAATAGAGTGTGTATAAAAAATTAGAAAAAGTAGTAGCAATATTAATAGAAAGTTAGACAGACCACGTTAGATAAATCACAACAAAAGAAGTGTTAGATTGTTACAGAGGACATTGAAGCACCATCAGATAGATGGATAACATAAAGGATCTAGCGTTAACCTAAAATATTAAACAAAACTTACTTAGGGGGAGAAAACCTGCAAGATAAACAATAACGATTATTGAAATATTTCCCAGATTTGACTGTAACTATCATCACACGATACACTAGCTACTCTGGTCCTAGTGTCATCAGCATCACAATGCCTTTTAAGCCATGCTTTGACATATGAGTCAGCATGAAACTTACTAACTGGTGGACCAACTACTGATATAAATAACAAGTTGTAAATGTGCTCAACAGTTAGCCTATTTCTGAGGTCAGAACAGAGCAGATTCATTGTACTGAAACCTCGTTAGTAGTAATATATGAGCAGATCTCCCTACCAAGTGTTTTTTTGTGGGGTCATTATCTGGGGTTATGCAATGGGTTACGGCGTTGGATGAATTCGCCGAGTTTATATTGTATTTTACTTGAGGGGTACTTGAGTGGCATTTGAGTGGCATTTAAGTGGCATTCGAGTTTTGGTTATTATTTTACTTAATTTGAACTTATATGGTATATACATTTTGAATGTATGGCATTTAAGTTTTGATAATTTCTTTTCATAACTCGAACTCATATAGCATCTTGAGACAGAGGAGAGAGGAGATACATCTACCTTGAATAAATTCATTGATTAAAAGCGAATCAATGTATGGCTATATACATTTATTACATAATAAGCAGGGGTAAAATCTCCTCATATAATATAGCTAGATACATAATTCGAACTCATATATACATTGAATGCTATAAAATATATCAGACGATAAAGTTAAATATTCATCTATTCTTTATCGATATTTATAAGGATGATGAAAGATTTTTTGTATTTTATATACATATATAGTTATAGTAACTGTGGTAAAAGAAGTCTATTATGAAGGTTTTTATTTAAGCCAAAGTAGGCTCGGTAGATACTCCATCAGAACACACTCGTCTTTTAGCATAAAAATATGTGAGTCCTCGTTTTATTTGGTTGTATGTCAACATTTTTTGATCCTTTACTACAAATCCTCGATTTTTACCCATAAACGACTTTTTTGTGTTCAATACATTTAGATAACTGTCTTTGTTCAATTGATTAATTCGTTTGTTCAAACCTTTTGAGCTAAACTTGTTTCCTTTTTCTCCCCAGCAGTAATAGGATTTAGAGTTAAGTGCAACAATTCCATCTCCGGTAAATTCCTCTTTAAACAGCCCAGGTGTTCTTTTTCCGTGTTTTAGTACTTTTTCACAACAGTCTTGCATGCTCCATTCTAAACCCATTGTTTTGATTCTTAAAAACTCATCCCTATGTTTGTCACAGTATGGGCGTGGAAACCAATCACCATATTCATTGTAAAACTCTTTTTTCATACTTGGTTTTACCAGTGTTTCTAATGTTCCGCTCAACGCCATGTATGCGCTATCTGTATCCATTTCAACATATTGGAAATCACTTCTGTCAATATATCTATAAATAAAAAGTTTGTTTCGATTTCAATTATTTGGAAGTTTTACTTACTTACACATAATAATGGTAGGGAATTAGGTTTCACTTACTTATCCATAAAGTCGTAGTAAAACTGTAGCATTCTCAGTTTAGCATACTGTAGCACGGAGAAACCCAAGTGTACTGGAACATTCATAGTTAGCTGAAATGATGGTGATACTGATTAGCAAAGTAAACTTGTGGAATATAAATTTTGAATTGCAAAATAATTGTTTTAAAACTTACTAGCTTTTTACAGGTTACGATTTCATAAAAATCATCTGCTATCTCTTCCATGGCGATAAATTTGTTTCCTCTGATACGAAATGAAGCTTTTCTGGCACCTTCGATGAACTTGATGGTGGTATGTTTTTCTTTATCAGTGATTGTTTTTCCATAAGCAGCATTTCCTACCAACTTGCTAGTAGTAGCGAGTAATTCTTGACTAGGGTCTGCATCCCCCATTCTCCTAGCGTCTGAAACCGATGTTCCAAAAGCTTCAAAAGCTTTTCTAGGAATATATTCTATTAGCTGATAAACTTTGGTGACTTTCAATCCTTGTTTCAAGTACCATTTCAACAAAGGACTCATTAGCAATATCTTATCTCCGTACATACTTCCAACTAATGAGCGTTGAGGAGTCTTTAAAAACCCTTCGGCTTCAGCAAAGACTTTCATTTCATCGCTCAAGTGTTCTCTGGTTAACATCGTATTTTTAAAAATCGGAGGCATTTCGGAGAACTTTTCTTCCTCTTCCTCAGGAACTTCGATGTCACATTCAACAAATCCGAAGAATTCTTCTGATTGAACTCTCTCCAACACTTCTTCTTGATTCAGCTTTTTTTCAAGTATTTTTGGGTAGAAAGAATTGTAAAACGTGTTGACAAATTTTTGTAAATTTGTATGAGTTTTTACACGATTCATCCAGTCACACTCCCAAATCGAGATTACGGTGTAACCTAATGCTCGAAGATATTCTTCATTTTCCATCGTAGTTTTAAACAGATTTGCTTTTGATTTTCTTCCAGTAGCTTGAAGCTCTTGTTCTTTAGCGTTGTTATAAGAGCAGTCGTGTCCATGCCAAAAACATCCGTGGAATTGAAAGACATGACGATTTTCAACACAGAAACCATCAACTGGTAATCCTCGCTGTCCGAGAGTAACTTCTCCTCCATTGAGCTGATGTCTGATATTGATTTTTTTTGAGAACATTTGGAACTGTAACCAGCTATGAGCTATCTTGCTAAATTTTACTGGTTCAGCGACAAAGGAGTTTTCGATTTTTCGTCTTCGAGGATAGCCAGTAGGCATTGATTGCATCATACACCATAAATAGAGCGCATTTGCATCAACCCCATAGATTCTATCACAAATCTTTGCTTCTTTTCCCAACCAATGTTCTCTAATTTTAGTTATACCTTTTTCGTGATATCTATGCATCACTAGACTTGGTCCACCAACTATATTTTTCTTTATTAGAGGATAAAGTTCTGCATTGCAGTTGTCAAGCAGACAAATTGGGAGAGTCTGACGAAACGAGTTACCAAGTTCATCAAAATTCAAGTATGTAGAGAGGTATGGAGGGGGTGGTTGAGGTGCTTTGTTAAACATCCATCGAATCGCTAATCCTGGTAAAGATATACCATCTTTTAACATATCAATCCCATGCTCTCTGTAGATTGATCTTTGTCTTTCCAACGCTTGAACAAATGGTTTTACATCCAAGTTGTTGTACCATTTTAAAAAATCCCTCATTGTCTTCATGTCGTTATTTTTCCATGCTTCTTGACAAATTATGTACTCTTCTTCACTGATATTCTTTTGTTTTAAAGAACTGTAAAAAGCTTCTCTTGGAGGTAGATGTTCTTGATTAAGTTGTTCCAAGTCTTTCATCCATTCATAAGGAAAAAATCCTTTTCCGGCTTCACATTTGTATGCTTTGAGATACATTTCATAGCTATATCCAGGAGCAATGAAGTTTGTGCAATCTAAAAACAAAAAAGATCCTATTCCGATAACAGGCATCTTGGTTCCTTTTTTTATAACAAAATCAAAATCTGTGTCGGAGACATCTTTCAATTTTTGAAGCAGTTTTCCTTTCATCACATTGACATCATAAGTCTGTGAATTGAAACCTAGAATAGGGAGTTTTTTCATATAGCTGTACAAATCATCCAGAACTTTTTCAGCTCCTGTTCTACGTCTGAAACGATTTTTTTCAAAATCACTACGAAACTTTTCTTCAGCTTCTTCCAGTCGTTGTAATTCACCTTCTATCTGTTTTATGATTCGCGAAAACTGTTTTTCCAATCGGCTATATGATTCTTCACTAATATCATCCAAGTATTCAATGAACTTTCCAACGCATTCATCATCATCCCCATTATTGACAATACAACGCGGGTTGTTGAAGCCTGGTACGTTTGAACAAATTGAAATACTTAAAAGTTTATGCTCATTCGTGTAAATGGTTGTGTCTGTATCTCGATCTTTTTCGCAATTAGGTAACAAACACTCTATGTCAAATGTTGCAAAAAACGGATAGTATCTCAAGGAATCATCTGACCCGATATCTATCCCGAATTGAACCTTCAGTTTGTCGAATATTGTAGCAGTAGGACTGTATTGCCCTCCAGAAAACTGCATAGTTGTTGCCTCTGAGATTGAACATCTGTGTCTTTTCAGATTCCCCAATCTATCATAACAAGTAGAACAGGTTGGACATCTGTAGGCTTTGACATATCCTTCCAAGTTTGTAATAAGACTGAAGTGATTGATATAAAGATCCAAATATAGATTCTCCTTATAACTGGAGTTTGAATTCCAAATAACTGTTGAAGTCATATCATCATTTAAAGAAAACACTGTTATCTTCAGTTGAAATGCTCGCTCCAAAAGCAATAAATCAGCTTCTGTCACTCCTTTCCCATCACACCTTTTACCACTATCACCATAGATGAAACTATGATATTGTTGTTGGTACTCCTTCACCTCCTTAATTATCGGATCTTTTGCAATTCCACCGTTTTTTTGTAGTTCTTTGTGTAATGCTAGACATCTAAAAAAACAAAGATTGTCGGTAATTCGTTTTCCTTTTGTGTTTTTTAACATGGTTCGTATGTGTCTGTTGTTAAGGAGGTGAGAGGGTAAATGCTCCGGTGGTGATCCAACTTTTCCCATTCCGAGTAGTTTGTAGAAATAAAACGAAATGTTTGTGATCAACATCAATCTCCAAGTCGTATTTGGTCTCCGTCTCAAGCTATTTGTACGATGATCAGTCTCCATAACATCAACAAAGAAGTCATCAAGATCTCCTTCAGTTTCAATCAGTTTAGCTTTTGGATATACAGTAGCATTGTTTGATGATGAGTGAAAGTATCGGAGTTCACCATCATTTTTATTTTCTAGTATACAACCTACGCTACAGTTGACTTTTGCTCTCGAGCTCAATTGTCTCCAAACTTTTTTTAGCAATTCTAACACTCTTGAATCATGATAGTCATTTTGGTAGGTATCAGCTTGGTCTCTTGGAATCCCATCCCAAAGTCTTACATTTAAAAGTTCTATGACTTTTCCAGCTCTATGTTTCGTTTTCATAGCTCCCCAATATCTAGCTATCAAATCATCCCATTCTTCATCTTGAAAAGTTGGAGCTGTGCTATCATCAACAATACCTAGGGTTGATGCTCGGGTAGGTCTTTCAATATTTAAATCTTCCATTTCTTCTTCTTGTTCTTCCTCTTGGGCTTCTTCCTCTTCTTCTTCTTCTTCTTCTTCTTCATTTTCTATCATTGGATCATTCTCATTTTCTTCAACTATCTCCTCCACAACCGGCTCTATATCTTGAGCTATTATGCTAGTCTTTGGTGGTGAAGGCTCAGCACCAAAGCCTATTTGATTGATTGTTTCATCGGGTAAACGAAAACAAATGAGATTTTCTTCTAACCATTTCCAATTGGGGGAAATTTCAGGGTTTTTTTCTTCTACATTCCCCTCCTGATAATTTAAACTTTGTCTACAATAGAAATGTTAACACATAATAGTTGTTCTATAAAACATTCACATACATTTTACATAAAATGTAACAGAAGAAAAAAATGACTTAAACACTACTATCAATTAATTTTTAAAATGAAATTAGGAAAAAAGACTCAAACATTATTATTAGTTAAGTTTTTAAAACTTACTGTATACTATGACATGAATTCCCAACTCCCTCTTTTACATTAATTCTCTGATATTCTGAGTCCTGTCTACAATAAAGAGATAACGCATTATTTTTGCTGATTCATGAGATGAGTATAAGAAAAAAGCAAAAAAATTACTCTACTAATGTTATTAATTTATGATTTTAAAAACTTACTGCTTATCAAAGGCTATTGTATTTTCAGTAGTTGCTGAAACTTGAAAAGTCGAAGGTTTGTCTTGAAAAGCATTTTCAAGTTCCATCTCCATTTCATTTTCATATTCAGCATTGCTTTCATCATTCATGTATTCATTATCAGCGTTTGAAAAACCGATATCATTTTGATTTTTCATGAGCCATTCCCATTCCTTATGTATGTCTACATCAGTATCATCCTCTTCTGTTTCCATAGCACTATAATAACAATAAAATCATTACTTTTTAATAGAAGTGACAATAGCACATAAAAAGGTAAGTTAAATGTCTCAGCTAATATATTTTACCTTGTGAATAAAACTCCTAGTAGTCAGTTGGTATATTATATAGTAGATGTTGAGGCTTCAGTTACTGTTGTTAGAACGAGTGATTTATTATGTGAAAGCATTACTTTTTAAGTAGACAAAAACTTAAGTGAGATAATTAAGTCGTAGCTTCAATGAAAATTTTCAAATTCACACAGAAAAACTTTTAATAGTCGTTGGATGTAGTAGTAGATGTTGCTCCTCCGATCACTGTTGTAGAACTGGATGCTTTCTGTGTGAAAACAGTGGCTCTTAAATAGGTAAAGTTGCACTGGTTGAACTCTATGAATACCAACCTTCTTTATAATATAACTATGAATCAGAATCTTGTCCACGCGAAAACCAATGCTTTCGCGGGAATAAATAATTTATTTTCACGCGAATAGAAACTGTTGCTTTCGCGGGAATACAAATTTTATTTTCACGCGGATACAAACCAATGCTTTCGCGGGAATAAAAACTTTATTTTCACGCGAATGGAAACAGTTGTTTTCGCGGGAATACAAATTTTATTTTCACGCGGATACAAACCAATGCTTTCGCGGGAATAAAGACTTTATTTTCACGCGAATGGAAATTGTTGTTTTCGCGGGAATAAATAATTTATTTTCACGCGAATACAAACTTTTGCTTTCGCGGGAATGCAAATTTTATTTTCACGCGAATACAAACCAATGCTTTCGCGGGAATAAAAACTTTATTTTCACGCGAATGGAAACAGTTGTTTTCGCGGGAATAAATACTTTATTTTCACGCGAATGGAAACCGTTGTTTTCGCGGGAATAAATAATTTATTTTCACGCGAATACAAACTGTTGCTTTCGCGGGAATGCAATTTTTATTTTCACGCGGATACAAACCAATGCTTTCGCGGGAGTAAATACTTTATTTTCACGCGAATGGAAACCATTGTTTTCGCGGGAATAAATAATTTATTTTCACGCGAATACAAACTGTTGCTTTCGCGGGAATGCAAATTTTATTTTCACGCGGATACAAACCAATGCTTTCGCGGGAATAAATACTTTATTTTCACGCGAATGGAAACCGTTGTTTTCGCGGGAATAAATAATTTATTTTCACGCGAAAGCATTGGTTTGTATCCGCGTGAAAATAAAATGTGCATTCCCGCGAAAGCAAAAGTTTGTATTCGCGTGAAAATAAATTATTTATTCCCGCGAAAACAACGGTTTCCATTCGCGTGAAAATAAAGTATTTATTCCCGCGAAAGCATTGGTTTGTATCCGCGTGAAAATAAAATTTGTATTCCCGCGAAAGCAACGGTTTGTATTCGCGTGAAAATAAATTATTTATTCCCGCGAAAACAACGGTTTCCATTCGCGTGAAAATAAAGTCTTTATTTCCGCGAAAACATTGGATTGTATCCGCGTGAAAATAAAATTTGTATTCCCGCGAAAGCAACAGTTTCTATTCGCGTGAAAATAAAGTATTTATTCCCGCGAAAGCATTGGTTTGTATCCGCGTGAAAATAAAATTTGTATTCTCGCGAAAGCAACGGTTTGTATTCGCGTGAAAATAAATTATTTATTCCCGCGAAAACAACGGTTTCCATTCACGTGAAAATAAAGTCTTTATTCCCGCGAAAACATTGGATTGTATCCGCGTGAAAATAAAATTTGTATTCCCGCGAAAGCAACAGTTTCTATTCGCGTGAAAATAAAGTATTTATTCCCGCGAAAGCATTGGTTTGTATCCGCGTGAAAATAAAATTTGTATTCCCGCGAAAGCAACAGTTTCTATTCGCGTGAAAATAAATGATTTATTCCCGCGAAAGCAACAGTTTCCATTCGCGTGAAAATAAAGCATTTATTCCCGCGAAAACAACTGTTTCCATTCGCGTGAAAATAAAGTTTTTATTCCCGCGAAAGCATTGGTTTGTATCCGCGTGAAAATAAAATTTGTATTCCCGCGAAAGCAACAGTTTCTATTCGCGTGAAAATAAATTAATTATTCCCGCGAAAGCATTGGTTTTCGCGTGGACAAAATTCTGATTCATAGTTATATTATAAAGAAGGTTGGTATTCATAGAGTTCAACCAGTGCAACTTTAGCTATTTAAGAGCCACTGTTTTCACACAGAAAGCATCCAGTTCTACAACAGTGATCGGAGGAGCAACATCTACTACACTTTCCATTGCAACTACTAGAAACTTTCTCTTTATAAAAGGTAAAATTTAAAACTTATTATTTCCTACCTAACAAAGAGCAAAATTAGTTTAGCTATAATGTAAAGTATGAAATAAATAATCTTTTAGTTCCACATGAAAAGCTGAAGTATATGTTATTTCTTTCTTTTTTAGAACACTATGGAGAATTTTTCTGCTTCTTACACGGATTTAAAGCCAATCGAAAACAAACAAAAAACGTTCAAAACACCCAAAAGAAAAAACTCTAACTCTGTCACAAAAGAAGCAGCGATAAAGAAACGAGCTCTTCCAAAACTGGTTTTACCCACAACATCAAACAATATGGAACAAAAAGAATTGCTCACTGATGCTGACAGAGCTCTCCAGATGGCCAAATCTCTCCAAAAATGGAAGACATGTGATTTGAAAAAGATTGGAGGGTTTCTTACACTAGCATCACTTCCTGTTCCATCAGTTTTGCAAATCGTTTCTATTGAGCAGAGTACTGGTGCATACGGAAACTACTACATTCTCACTTATCTTGATAATTCAACTGGAGCGAATTTTCAGAAAGTCGTTTGTCCAAGTAGAGTAGTTGAAAGCTTCAATGTTGATAACTACCCATTACCTTTCAACATTTTGTACTTGGGTGAGATGGAAAACTCAAAAAAACCAGAGACTACTTACTACAATGTCAAACGTATCAGTACAAAACGATTAACCGCAATGGAAGCTACTGCTGAAGCTGAAAAACTGAGAAAAATGAGTGAAGAAGAACTCAAACTCGCTTACGACATCGATTATCTCAGTAATTTCAAAGATTGTTCCATTTTTGCTTACATCGAAGTTGTAGAAAGATTCATTCCTTTCCGATTCAATGGAGAAGAATCCATTGTAAATTGCATTCGTTATGTCACTGAAAAGAATGGAAAAAGAGAGACGAGAACGCTTTTACTACCAATCAGATATAACGAGGAAGCTAAAAGATGTGCACCTGGTGTGATGATTTACAAAGGAAAAAAACAGAGTAAGAATGGAAATCCTATTCCATACCACAATGTTGTCTTCATTTCTTCAACCAACGCTAGTGATTGGGAGCAATATTGCACACAAACAAGTTCCAATGAGCTGCTAACAAAAACGAATAATGAGGATGAAGTTCTTAAGGAATTCCTAGAAAACGAATTACAAGATTTTGATGAACCACTTGGTGTTGATGGTATGTAAACTCAATATCAAATGCTGACAACAGGTAGTCTCAAGCGGATAATGAATGAATAAAAAAAAAGCCTGTGTAATCATTGTCATTACAAGTTGTACTGTTTTGTATTACTTACTATTTACCGACTCTAACTATATTATATGGAAAGATTTTCCCTACTTATTATACAATAAGTCTATATAATCATATAATAATTCATAGAAAAGTCTAAAGGTTCTCAGGTGATTAACTCACCAAAAGTTCCGGTTTTGCAAAACATTTGAAGATCTTCCTATCCTAAGCATTATACGAGTGACTGTACTTTTTTATCCAGTTGAAATATCTAAAAACTTCAGTAACTTAGTATTTACTGACTCTAGCTATATTATATGAGATTTTCCCTACTTATTACATAATAAATGTATATATTCACATATTCTTTCATTTTTAATCACTGTATTTATTCAATGTAGATATATTTCCTCTCTCTCCTCTCTCTCAAGATATCGTATGACTCGGAATTACAAAAAATTATCAAACCTTAAATGGCTCACATTCAAAATCTAGACATCCTATGAGTTATAATTATGTATACAATTATGTAAAAAATTATCATAACTTAAATGCCATACATTCAAAATCTATATACCATATAAGTTCAAATTAAGTAAAATAATAATCAAAACTCGAATGCCACTTAAATACCTAAAAATCTCTCTCCTCTCTCTCCTCTCTCATCTCCCATCTCTCCTCTCTCCTCTCTCCTCTCCCCTCTCTCTCAAGATACCATATGAGTTCGAGTTATGTAAAAAAGTTATCAAAACTTGAATGCCATACATTCAAAATCTATATGCCATATAAGTTCAAATTAAGTAAAAAACTAATCAAAACTCAAATGCCACTCAAATGCCACTCAAGTACCCCTCAAGTAAAATACAATATAAACTCGGCGAATTCATCCAACGCCGTAACCCATTGTCTCAACTCCAAGATCAAATCCACAAAAAAACACTTGGTAGGGAGATCTGCTCATATATTACTACTCTCGTTCACTATCAGCACTGCTAATAGGAAGGGTGTTAAGGGCTGCTAGCACCTGAGAAACTGATTCTGGCATATGGTCAGGATCATGTAAGAAGTCCCTGAATCCCTCTCTTGCTGACGGAAAATCGAGTGTTAACCTCTGGCAAACAGCTTTGAGTTTAGCCTCTCCCTCCACCCATGGACTTTCCACAGTCGATGGCTATTTGGCCTTATTAACAACATCAAAACCCTCCAACAATTCACGCCAATTTTCAGTTACATTACTGTTCAGTCTACTGTTTAAATTGTCTATGAATGCTTGTAAGAAGGCTTTTCTGTTCAAAAACCGCCCCTTTGAGGACAAAGGCACACCTTTAAACTTTCCTTATGTATTTGAATGCAGATACTCATTGTACCTAGTGCCTGTACCTTCCTTTTGATTGCCCAAGGAACGAATTGTTCACTTCAGAAGCTGAAATGCACGAGAAAGGGAACAGTTTTCAGTTTGGAGCGCCTCAGACAATTTACTGACATCTTCCAGTGCATCAAGGAGAACTGTTAGGCTATGCACAAACTCACGAGACTCAAGCGTTGTCTTTAGCCCAGCATAGGTTGCGTGATGCTTCGCAGACTGTAACAAGTCTGAGCTCGATGCATGAGAATGCAAAGCTGAGTAGCTGTTCCAGATAGCGCTAAGAGACCGATAACTTGATGCTGCCCATCGAACATCTAAAACCCTGCCTATTTTTCTGAGGACAATACCCAAGTCACGGGCACAAACTTCTAATTTCCTCCGAGCTTTTGGGCTCTGACTGTACACTGAATACAGTTTATCAAGCGTCGATTTAACGTGGTGAACCTGAGATGTAGATTTTACAGCATCACCTATTGCCAGCTCTATTCTATGGCACATACAATGCCAGAGAAATATCTTTGGAAATATTGTTTTCAGCTGGGTTAAAACCCCCGTCTTTTTACCTAGCATTACCGAAGCCCCATCTGAACAAGCTCCAACACGGTGCTCACATGAATATTCCATAGTGAAACCAGCCTGGTGCAAACTTTCCAAAACTTTGCTCTTGATGTGTTCAGCAGAGAGGGACTCAAGTTCAACCAAGGTCAGTGGGAATGCATAACAAGCAGATGATTTGTTACAAGCAGTTCTTAGATATATAATCAGACATGATTTGTGACTGACAGTAGTCGATTCATCGAGGATAACACTGACTTTACGCTTGTTGGCAATAATATTTGAACACAGTCGCTTTTGCATCTCAGTAGAGATCAAATCTATTATGCTTGTGGCACTGAATCGGGAATGAAGACCTATGCCCAGATCTAAACCATTGGCTTCCTGAAGCTCACAAGCTTCTGAATATGCAGTGTAAGGTCTATTGTTTTTAGTAATTGAGTATGCAGTAACCATCAAGCATTTGGTAGTAGCATTGAGGGTAGTCTTTTGTTTGACTAGCAGTTCTGGTAAAACATCATCTTCTGCTTTCTTCAATAGCTCCAGTGCATTGAGATGTGATCTAGACCTTTTATGAGTGAGAATTTTTCCTCGCAAGGATTCCACCTGAGATACCTTACTACTACCAAAGGAGAAAATGCCTTCGCTGCTCCAGTTAGACCTGATGTATACCCCAACTGAGTTGTCAAGTTTTAGTGAGCTGACACGCTCACAGGTTTTGAAAAGCAACCCACCTCTAAAATTTAAATTCAACCATGGGTAAGTGGTCACTTTTTTCTGCCAGTCCATCTCATTCCAACATGCTGGCGACCTGAGTTAAAATAATAAAAATATCATGAAGTGTATATTATAATAATTTATCCGACCATCACAAGACAATTAATTAGACTGCAACATGGTATGAAGCAGCGTGTAGTTTATGATATGGCCACAATTGTGAGACCCAACATTAAAGATAACTATCTGTCTAAATCACCTACTGCATCAGAGTTCTTATCTCCAAGAATAGGTGAGGGAGTGGAAATATCACCAACATCAGTCACCAAAAGAAAAAGACAGATTCAGGAAACAATGCACCTTGTTGAACTTCTGTTAGTAACAGGCTCAGATGCCAACTTACTAAACCAATGTAATATTCAAGTGCTTACTACATCGCAGCCATTGTCTTCTCCATCTAAAGATGTTGTGGATTGGGTGGCAACAACAGCATCAGTATCCTAAAACGGAAACAAATGCATGGTATGCACAATGGCTTTTGGGACTTTGTTACGAGTGTAATGTACTAATGGCCTTCTTGTCACTGCGACGTTGTCATTGGATAGTCACATGTGATTCCAATAAGCTTATAACAGAAATAACAAGATAAGGACGATCCAGTTATGCCATGCGTCAATAAAGAATCATTACCAATTTACTAGCTGCCAGAAGTGACATAAAAATCACTAAATTCCAAGGCTTATGTGAAGACAGAAATTCACCAAATGAAAATGACAGGTACTCACATCATTGGCCTCCACAGAATGAGTCAAATCTTCCTCCTGTGTCACTACAGTATTATTGCTCTCTTGCCTAAAAGTGATTTTATAAACAATGTAACGCTATATGAAGTGAAAGGCAATGAAAATACCACAAGTTTGAAAATTTTTTGTGAAAAGATGCAGTTTTTATTACCGATGATATATTCACTCACTGAAATTTAAAAACCTTCTGTGGCATCATTTGAATATATAAATGATGTAGGATTTTTTCTGTCAACATGGAGTTATACTACAAGTTTCAACCCTGAAACCATAATAGTATTGTACTATTATACGAAATGAGAAATCTGAGCACTTTTACATTTACAAACTACATCTATAAACAAAAACAGTGTGTTATTGTTGGATATCTGTGTATTTGGTCCGATGCCTTTGGAGGCGGGGCGCTTGCGCAAACTGCGTGCGCAGCAAGGTCAAGGACAAGGGGAGCTGTGAGGGTTTCTTCCATTCGCCTGTTCAGTTCTTGATGCAACAAGTCACGTGTTTACTGCTACTGACATTATTGTTTTCTCTCTTGTTTGCGTCCTGTGAGACACGGTGTGGTTCGTGAGACAAACCGAAGATGGTGTTGGCTGCAACTAAGGGGAGGTGGAGGTTGCGGGGCAGCTTGGAGATGCATTTGTATTATTTTATCTTGACTTGACATCAAGATTTTACAACAGTTATAAAATATGAACTTCAAGTATGAGTCAGAAGCATTATAGAAAAAATGAAATCTAATATATAAATGTAAGTCGGTTTTTGCGATGTTAGCTTAAAACTCCGGCACTACCGAATCAATCTTAATAAAAAATACATATTCAAAGTCGTCATTACATTCTCTAGGTTATAACACTCTAGAATTTTTATTTTGCTAGAGGATCGGAGCAATATTTGAATGAGAATGAGGTTTCTATTAGAAATATTATTTCTAATAGAAACCTCATTTTCATTAGTTACGCCAAGTTATATCCGGCCATATTTTCTGCCTTTCATGACATGTTCGATTTATTTTGATTATCTTCCGACACGCTACAGCCTTTTGATTGGTCAGCAGTGCTACAGGGAATCAAGTATTGATATCTGTGCACCAAAGGGAATTGTTTTGCTAGCTTTTTTGGGTCTTATAATTGATTCTCCACTAACACACCTATCAACTGTACTTGCCTTTCCCATTCCAACATTATCTCATTGCTTATGCCAGCTTGATATTGTTGTTCAGCAATTTTCTTGAAGCCCGTGGCTATATTATTAAAAAGATTAATATAATGATAATAATATTAGATTACAACAACAAATAATTGTTAGTTTTAATAATAATCAAAATAATAATTAATAAACACCATCTCCTCCCACATTGTTATTTTTATGCTTGATTAACTGTTATTATTTTTATAGTTATCGGTAGTATTATTTTTTTCATTATTTCTATTATTATTTTTATTATTATTATTTTTATTGTTTTTATGGTTATTTTTGTTGTTGTTTTCATTCCTTTTATTAATTATTAATATTATGACTACATAGAGTAATAATGAAAGTAATAATAATATAAAAGTAGTTGTTATTTATTTGGTAAATTCAAAAATAACAAAAATATTAATTATTAGTCATTGATTATTATTAATGTTATTATTATTACTGTTATTACTATTTTTATTAATATTATTTTTGTCATTGTATAAAAGTGGTTGTTTTTCTTTTTTGTTTAGAAATCATTTTTAGTTAATAACACTGTGGTTGAATACTGCTCATTAATATTAGTACTGCTGCTATATACTCTCATCTCTTCCATATCATTATATTCCTCAAATTAAGCACAAACAACTTTGATACAAATAAATATCATTAGCATTGAAACTTATGGACAAAAACCATAGTCACAGTGTATCATAACAATAATCACAACAATGAATGAACAATACTGGTGATGCATACAAAATAATGATATACGCCGCAATAAAAAGAAAAGTAATCAAAAGGAACCCAATGTATCAGAGTTGTTCTCAGTTTCTCTGACTTTGTTCAGCAGTAGTACTTTTTCTTATTTGTTTTTTTTTGCTTTTTAAATTTGTTTACCATGACAAAAAATACTTAACAATTGTGAGTAGGTCTACAACAGCAGCGCAGAGCAATTTTAAGTTTAACGATTTGCAATATTTTTGACTAACGGTTTTTAAGTAGTTTTCATTATTATTACTACTCCTGCATTTAATAATAATTAATCAAACCATCTCTCCACAAGATTGGTAATAATCATCATAGCTGAAATATTGATGTTAGACAGTTGATAACCGATACAAAATATTATACAAAGTTATACAAAAATTGCATAAAAAGAGTGACAAAAAAGTCATTTGAGGAACTTAATCCTTAATTTGTGCAAAATTTTTACACAATTTGTTTATTTTAATGATATTTGAATTTACCTGCTGCTCAGCATGCCATGAAAAAGAACTGGCTCAATTATTCCAAAAAGCTTTTCTCCAACTCCACAAGGTTTGCGTGAAGTCAGAAAAAATAAAAATGATTGTGAATTTTTGTTACAATTGCGTTGCAAATGCCATACTGTAAACAGTGCATGTTTAGCTGATTTACTTACACAGTTGATGCAGCATTCTAAAATACGTTTCCGAAATATTGACCAATGGGTTGCACAGTCACTAAGCATATGTTTTGGTATGGAAATTTAAAATACAAGTACTCGAATATCTACCAGATTTTTTGAGTTGGTTTTTCACTAAATGCACAAGTACAGCAAAGCCTTGAGTTGACTTTTGGAAATATAATCCATGCTTTATGACTATCACCTTTGATGGGAAAATAACCTCAAAAAAATGCGTTTTACCTCCAGGAATATCTAGACTCGAGCTATTACGAAAGAGTTGCACGCTCATCTCTTCAAAATGAAAAGTTAACTTTTTTGCAAGTTGTTGCTATGGGTGGTGGTGTGCAATAGGGAGAGCAATGTGTTGCACGGAACAACCATTACACTTTTGCAGATGCTGTATAATTATGTTCAAAGGTTCAATTATGTTATGAAGCAAGAGGAAGTTGGCACACCCATACGGTTATAAATTTATAATTAGCGCGAACAAAAAATTTTCCAAAAACTGTTGGATGCTCTGACAGCAAATTTTGTAAAAAGTTTAACCACTTACATAATGATTGAAACATGTAAACAAACTTAGCACCCTCAAGCCAACTGGCAAGGCAAAACTTCATAAAAACTCCATAACACTAGCCCCTCTTGGAGTCCCTAACATCATTTTTGCACTTTTTATGTTATCTCCACGGGCAACGCCGGGTATTTCTGCTTGTAATAAATAAATAAACACTAATAATGAGAATTATAACAAATAATCTTGCTACACCCTATATTAATTAAATAAATTGTGGTGAACCAACCACCAATCAAAAATCATATATAATTCAACATTATTATTATTAGCTCTTTACCATCATTATATCATTATTTTCAACATTATTCAACAACAGCATCAATAGCAGCATTGTAGTAACTACTGACAAAACATATGACATTTATTTATTTTTTATAATTTTTACTGCTTACTTTATATCATTGACTTCACTTCTGTCATTATTATTATTAAATAATAAATAGTTATTATTAGTATTACTATGTCAATACAACAAATAAATAATAAATAATAATTTGTTATATTTATTTTATTATTATTTACTATTATTAACAATAATGAATAGCACTGCTGCTTGTTGTGGTGGTGATAGTAGCAGTACAGTACAGTACCCTTTTACTGCTATGATAAAAAAAATAATAATAAATTATTACCAATACCATATTCTCATAGTAGTAGTAGTTGCTGTTGTAATTTATTGGATTACCGTAACTTATTTTATTAATCTAATTATAATAATAATTATTTTGTTATCCCCTGGTGCTGCTTTTATTAGTTAAACTAAATAATAATAAACTACACACATCTTGAATCTTGTTAAAAATTGCAAGTATTTTATTACTATCACCTTCATTGATATTAAATAATATGACAGATGTCTGTTGTGTAAAAATGTAATAACCAATATTCAACAACAACCAGCCATCATAACAACAGTGAACAACTACTTTCCCTTGTTGTTTACTTATTATTTTAATCCGCAGCAGTTGTTAATAGTTATTGTGGCGGACGGCGCCGGTGACTCTATGTTTACACTCTAACGTTTCTGGTTCTATCAATATCGTTCTACCGCTTGCATTCTATCCCTACATATATGTAACCATGTGCTTTGTACCACGGTCACTAGACCATTACTTACACTAACCAATCATTATTATTCAGACATTCTATTTGCTAAGCACCTCCAATTAGTGTATGTCAGGCGTGGCCTATTACTACTTTCCGTTGTGTCACATAACCTATTGTATTTTTATTGTTATAAATACTGCTGTAAAGCATTGAATAAATCAGAGTCAACCTTGCACACTCTCAGAAGTTCTTTGTTACAAATAACTTCACTGCGCACTAATTACATTGCACTACAAGTTGAACAGAGAAACAAAAGCCGAACCTCTGTCAGTCAACATAGCAATCGGCTAGTTCAGCTCCCATTGTTTGACCGTTACCGCTGTCCAGGGGCAGTTAACTCGACCAGGCAGTTTGGTCTCAACCCGCAATGATCGACCACCACTGCGAGGGAGACCACCGAACTGTGAGAGGGTTGTGTTGCTGCCAGAACACGAATAAAGCCATCGCCAACTGAGAGAAGTTGTGCAGGCAAGCCAAGCTACCACACAAGACGAAATCCTGCACATTATTACTGCCTTTTGCCTACATGGGCTGCACCTTTATACTTGAAAAACTTCAAAATTGTTCCAGTAGTATCAGTTGAAGACCTTTTTTGGCAGACATGATGATGATTGTCAGTAATAAAATTATTTTTGAAACATACTGTGACGGACGGCGCCATTATCACACAAACACTTCTACATAAATATTTCTATGTTAAACCATGGGTATAATGGTTGCTTTTTACAGCAGTTATAGGCTGATGTAACCTTATAATTAAGCTTTATTAGCTTTATATATTATAAATATCCCTTGAACATGCTAAAAAAAACAAAATAATTCAGCTAAATTTTGAGACACCCAAAAACACACTTGCTGGGACAACTCCAAGATATGTGACGTCATTAATAAAAAAACTGTGACCGTCCAAGATTTATAGACCTTTTCTTACACACTGAAGTTATCGGATAGTATAAAATTGTTAGCCAATTAGGTTGCGCGTTTCATTAATCAGACGAAAGAATTTCTGAAAATTGACATTTTTGCTTTGAAAAAAACACCAAAAGTAAAGCTCCCAACAAAAAACTGAGGCAACAGATAGAAAGAAAATTCAATTCTGATGCATGTAGATAATTTTGAAGAATTAATGGGCCACCACATTAGCCATAACACGTCAATCAAAGTTGGCCTTGTTTTTGCGAAAATCCCGGACATTTTTTCAAAGAATAATAATAATTTTTTTTTATATTTAAGCTAGCACCTGACTTTTTACACCACTGAATAGAGAATTTCAAGCGCTATCTTCTGATATAAAGAACCATAATAATCAACACTTTGAAAAAAAAAATGAAAAATAATAAAAAATTACTAGCCAACAATATCGTCGTCATCCAAATAATTAATTTCTAGCATACTACCTGTCATTTCCACTTCTAAACAATTGCAGCATGCCTAAATAAATATAATCTAACCATTTATCAGAACAAATCTCATCCGTGGAGGTTCTCTGCAAAAAATATTATTTCAACTTATCTCAGCAAGAAAAAATATTTCTTGCCCGACAAGGAACGGGGTGCGGTTCTCATAGAGCGGTTTTTGTTTCGACTGGCAGATTTACCTCAAATAAAGACCAGAAAATAGAGGAGATTCTGCTCTACACGATGATATAAAATTTTTTATTGTAGGTCTACTAGAAATACTAGAATATCTGGTGCTAAAGCCAACAACAATTTCAGCCAATCAGAATCTTGCTAACAAAAGGTCCGATGGAATTGTTTTATATTTTATACACTTTTTGATGATAAATTTGACAAAATCTATGGGAGTAAGTTTCTTAGCAGGTGTTGAAATGAATTATCAATATGTTTTATTTGACTGGGTTGGGTGGGATGTCACAGAACTCAATAAAAACTGAAATATCTTCAGATTAATACAGGCACCTTTTCTATAAGAGTAACGTTTCCTACTTAGATTCGCGAAAGCTTATTTTATCAATGACGTCACGATTCTAGCATTTTAATGGCGCTGTAGAGCAACTCCGTTTTTCAATGAAGTAAATATTGCCAATAAATATGGATGAATTTCTCATCGTTCTACACATAAAATACAATTATACTTGTAAGATTTAGATAGCTGACATTTTCATTAGCCTGTAACAGCTATAAAAACAAACCATTATACCCATGGTTTAACGTTCTATGTGAGAACTGTTCTATGCATTTTACTTATCATTTATTGTACAATACGCTCAATCAACCATTTACCTATTCTCCACCTACTACTTATCTATTTGTCAAGCACAGCCAACCAGATGTATTAGGCGTGACTTGCTTTGTTTGTCTGCATACCTATTATGTAATCCTTTTGTTATAAATAGCCATGTCAGGCTGAAGAAAGTCAGAGTTATGCCCTGGTCACACGAGACCAAATTTCTGACGAAACTATAACGAAACTATTTTTTTCAGGCCCAGCGAATTAGTTGCTCAGCAAACCGAGCGAATAATTCAGTTTCGTCGTGATCAAGCAATGCTAGGTTTGGGAAAATCTTCGGTTGCGATGCTTGCATGTGATTGGACCATTCGACCAGATAAGCTCATTAATAGGTTTATTTTCTATGTTGTGTTATTGGCTGGTCTCCAATGTCAGGGTCATTCACAACGAACGCATGGTTTCCATAGTAGTAGCACATTTATTTTTTGAATAAATAATTATTTATTATATTATATTCATAATGAAGTTTAAATAAATGAAAGATAATAGTAATAATAAAATATAATCAAGCAATTGGAATAGTACTGGCTGGTCAAACTTAGCTATTTATTAAAATAATCTATTCCAAACATCAAAAATAATAATAATTCTTCCATGCTTTTACATCACGCAGTAAAGTATGCGTAGGCCCGCGCACAAAACACAATCCTCTGTCATTGGATGAAACTAGTGATCGCTAGGCGTAACGAACTAATTATAGTTCTCGTGTGACCAGTACAACGAAACTATTATCGTCGCACCTCGGCGATTTTCTAAAATAGTTTCGTTATAGTTTCGTTTATCAGTCTCGTGTGACCAGGGCTTTAAACTTGCACACTCTCAGAAGTTCTTTGTCTTACAAACAATAACTTCACTTGCGCACAGTACATGCACGTACAAACAAAGCACCATTACTACGAGTAGTAATTAATAAGCAGTTCATCGAACCTCTGCTGGACGAATCTAGCCTTGGCTAATTCGGCCTTCAAAGTTTGGCCACTGGCTTGCGCTCAGAACAGCTAACGCAACAGGCAGTTTGGCAGCAACCAGCCACGGCCGACCACTATTGATAAGGGAACCTGTCGATCTGTGGGCGGGCTGTATCGCTGCCAAGCTATCCAAAGTTCGGGGAAGCTGTGCAGGTAGGCCAAGCTACCAAGTACATACCCCTACAGTGAAATCCTGCACAATACTGTAAGTAAAGTCGCGGCGCGTGTTGTTGTAGTTTGCAAGCAATTCATAGGATTACTAACGGTGTGTGGAGGCAGCCCACCACACAGTGTTCCCAAATTTGTTCTAGAATATGACTAAGTCAAGAATGTGCATGTTTAGACTAAAAATTCAGGTCATCTGCGGGTACGTGCCAGAAAAAATGATTTTATTCCTGACCTCTGGCATTTGGGCGGAGCTTGCGTGCTAGCAACAAGTAAACAAAGTCATGCTGCATATGTTTGCATTAGCCTATACGACCGTATAGCCTGGGTAGGGTCTGATTTTCCTTCTCTATACGCCGTATAGGACCGTATAGGCTACACTACACCACTGTGTATAACACTAAAGGGTTTGTTACTGTATAGGTTTATTACATGAGAAAAAAAAATTGAAGGTTTGTATTGTGCTTTGTAATGGTATAATCGTATAATATGTAATATACAATGGACAAAGTGCTTACAATAATTAATTTAAAGCCTGAGTTTGGAAAAGTTGTTTTTACTAGTGAGTAATATAGTATAAGTAGAAATAAACGAGCAGATCTCTGTCATGGAATCTAAAGAAAAGGATTTCCTGGTTCTAGGTGTACTTTAAGTAGGCACCAGTTACTATGAGATCCTGTGAGGTACCTTTTTGTGAGTACCAGGTGATTAGAACTTTTGGTGTTTATTGTGTGGTATCCTGATTTAGGGGTTTGTTAGCGTAATGGAGGTTCTGCTGCTCCAGTTTTTGCTTTTACCTTTTTGTGCACACCGTGTGTTATAATCTTTAATTAGTATTTTAGAGAATCTAAAATACTATTGTTTTGCCTTCTTTTTTTTCTTCTTATTCTTATTATTTTACGGCGAACATTGTACCACAGTGGCGACTTTTTCTTAAGAATCATGATAGATAGAGCTACTCAGTTTTCTGCGATGCAATTGATAGGCACCGGGACAAAAAGTAAATTGGTTTTCAAAATCACAGAAAATTCCAAAATATCACAATTCAGGTGCGAAAACAGGTGCGGAATCGTTTTTAAAAGCATCAAAGTGGCTGGAAAAACGTAGACCCGATTGACGAAAAAAAACCAAATTTTGAAATATAGTGCATTTCGCTCACCTTCTGATTTGACATCATGACACGTCGTTAAAATTTTGTTTGGAAGCGGCCATCTTGGATTTTTGTAAAAGTCACAGCTTTTAGCATAAAACAACTTCCCTTTAGAGAACAAACAGGCCGAAGTAACTGAAATTTGGAACAAAGATGTGCCATAGTTTATCGATGTACCAATTTGAACTTCAAAGCGATCGCACAAAACCGTTTCAATCTTTTCCATTTTCAAATTTGAAAATCTAAACCGAAACAGCACTTTTCAATACTCTCCGAGACCAGAATGGAACTAGTCAGCGACAAGTAACTTATTAGGCAGCATAGCCCAATGCTTGAAACTTCTAAAAGTAGAGACTTCAAGTTTCTCGCAATACCGCCAACACAGCTATTCCATTTTCAAAAGAGGTTTTCCAAACGGAAAAATGACCGTAACTCGGGGACTTTTACTCCAATTTGCATAGATTTTGCATGGTTGCGATCGCATTGTAACCGTCTTTCAGATGAACATCCATCAATTTTTTTATCTTTGGTGAAAGAGTCAAAGCCCACACGGTTTTCAATGTGTGACAAAAATGTTTGTTATTTACTGTTTTCACCGCGGAAAAATTTTTCTCCTTCAAAACTTTAGCACAGACAGTATTCAGGTGACAAATTGAATAAATCTGAAAAAAAATGTAGGCCATACCTCTTTTTTTATCTTAAGCTGTTTTTGAATCACATTCAGCATCGCTACATAGCTGAATGGTTAACAATGTGACCTGTTGTAGACAGGGTTTGGGTTCGATTCCCAGTCATGGATTTGTTTTTCGCATACAAACAATTATTGTCAAAATGGAGGAGCCAAGTCAGCATGAGTGTATGTAGTAACTGGAGTGCAGGTTGTATTGGCAGTTGTGAAACATGTGTCCCAGTGCAAAAAAGCATCTAGGCACTTCAAAAAGCTGCTTTTTCGCAAAATATAAACCCATCACAAAACAGTTGTCAGTTTTTACTAATTTAGATTGTCCATCAGCAACATGGTTCTATAGCTCAATGGCTAAGGTTGTCACCTGCTATTCCAAGGATCCTAGTACAATTCCCAATGGCGGAAATTTTTTTCACGTAAAAAGTCTTTGCAAGTACAACTTTACTGCCAAGTATAATGTTTAGGAAGAAAGACGGTGTTACAGTTGTGCATTTCTAGTGAGAGGTTGATGGAGTAGTTGGTGGCATGTGTGATTCAACGCCGCCGGTACAGGTGTTCAAATCCACTTGGCATAACTTTTTTTTATCTATTCTCTAAAATACTCTTGTTTTTGCTCGCAAACACAAATCAATATCTAGTGTTTTTATTGTAATTTGGTATGTTGAAGCATGGGTTTGTATGATGTTTGAGATAGCAGATTTCCATCATGGAGGTTCTCCTGGTCCGAATGCCTTTTTATTAGCACCAGTTACAATGAAAACCTGTTTGTATATATTTATTATATAAGTTAAAATACTACAGATTTGTGTTATGTTCTACTGTAATTTATTTGTATAATAGGTATAATACAGTAAATAAAATGTTTAAACAATTGTTATAACATTTGAGTTTTCATAAGATGTTTGTACGTGGAGTAAATAAGAGTTTAATATACTATTTGCAATATCTAGATAATTTTGAAATGAATAGTAAAAATAGTTTGCTAATTATCATCAGTGCTGAGGCCCGCTTCATAATCGTAAAACTCCTCGTGCAGGAAATCTTCAATATCAGTTTCAACATCTGATTTTGATATCTCTGCATTGTATTCTGCTTGATCGTAATTTTGTTCCCAATCAGTGTGACTGAATGAAGAGAAAAATATAACATGGTGGGATGCCTTAGCATTTACACTCCTTTTTTCCCTTTTGTAAATCATCACAATTTGAACACAGTTTTTGCTTCTTCGGTGTATCTGCTTGGTAAGAGAAGTGTACTGACATCTCTCTTTTCTTTTTTTACAAGACATAATGGATGAAGTTTACAACAGATTCTTCTCCATTAAATCGATGACAAACAAATCTTTTAACAGCATAAACGTAAGGATAAACCGTGCACTGTTTGAAATTACTGAGATGTTCGATGTTCAGAAGTCATCCTTAGTCATCATTCTCAATTGTCAGGCAGTGACTTCAGCTGTGGTTAGGCGTCTTGGGCTGACACGTTTGATAACGTAGCAATTGGAAAGATTGAAGCGCTCAACTATTCTACATAGACAAGCGCTCTCTGAATAACATTCACATCCGGATTACCAAAGTAGATGAGTTCGTAGTAATCAGAGTCTAAACTATCGGGATTCACATATACAACCTGCATAACAGTTGGGACAGGAAGTTTTCTTATCATTTGTTATGTTCCAATATTTTACAAATCACTCGTTTGAAAAATTCCAATCTTTTGCGATTCACTCGCTTTCCATCTTTTGAGAGACTTGGCCATCTCTAGGGCTTCACCCGTAGTGGAGAGTGCTCCCTTATCGGCTTGCTCGTCACTTATTTGCTTTGTAGGCAAAATCAATCTAGGTAGAGCTTGTTTCTTACTACTGGCTTTTTGCAACAGCATACTTCCTCTTAAGGAGCTGTTTGATTTTTATTGTCATTGCTTTTGTGTTGCATTTCGATTTATGCAAATAAGAGCTTCAGAAAGTTCATCCATAGTAATCTAAAAAAAAGAAGAACAGTGTTTGCAAGAACATAAAAAAATAAAACATTTTGCTTACTTTTTAAAAGAAATGAACTTTTCAAGCACAACTAAAAATAAATAATAAAAACTTAGTTGTTAACTATCTGACACTGCACAACGTACCAGTTGACTATTACCAAATGATAGTAAATAATAATAATCATTTATTAAATTCACCTTAGTTCAAGGAGTCTTCCCAGTATTTACTGAGAATCCTTCTAGTATTAGTAGTAGATGCTGTAGTAAATGTTGCTTGTTCAAATGTAGTTGCTCAAGTAGATGATTTCTGTGTAAAAGTAATGGTTCTCAAATGGTCAAAGTTGCAATGATTGAACTGCTGTTACAAGTTTTCTTTGCGCGAAAATTGTTATATGATATAAAAGAGAGTTAGCGTGAAGAATTTTCTGTTTTGCGGGAAAGCCTCTTCATAATATATATAGATTTTCTTCCTGAATAAAACTCTTTTGGCACGAAAATCTGTATATATTCTAAAGACTTTTTGTGCGAAGAATATTGATTTCTCGCACGAAAAATGTTGTTTCTGGCAATCGTTTTTTTTGTTTTCCAAACAAAGAATGTAGTTTTATTTGCGTGAAACCTTCGTGATAATATATACACAATTTTTTTGGGGGATTAAAAGTTTTAAATCGTGAAAAATCTGTGAATATTTCATGAAATGTTTTCACAGGAAGAATGTTTTTCCATGCAAAAAAAAACGCTTGTTTTTTGCGGGAAAGCCTGTTAATAATATATAGACATTTTTTTGGGTGAATAAAAGTTTTTTCATGTGAAAGATCTTTACATATCATAGTTTTGATGCGAACAATGATAATTTATTCGAACAACACTTTCTTAATGATATATACAACATTTTTCGCGCCAATTAAAGTTTTTTCGATGTGAAAAATCTGTGTATATCACAAAGGGTTTTCGCCCAAAAAATTGTTGTTTCTTGTTTGCATAAGAAATGCTGTTTTTTTGCGCGAAGTTCTTTTTTTAATGTATACACACTTTTTCACTCGAACAGGAGTTTTTTCCATGCGAAAAATCTGTGTATAACCTAAAGAGTTTTCACGTAAATGTGTTGTTTTTTTCGGCTAAGAATGCTGGGTTTTTGTTGCTTGAAAAAAGTGTTTTTTGACAAAAAACGTTGTTTTACAGCCAAAAACATTGTTTTAAACTCACAAGAATGTTGTTTTATTTGCGCAAGAAAATGTTTTTTTCGCAAAAATTTCTTTGTGAAAGATTTTTCACACAAATAAAACTTTTTGACGCAAAAAGCTGTATATATGATTTGGGGTTATTGCGCAAAGAATGTCTTCTTTGGGCGAAACCTTTATAATATATACACATTTGCTCGCACGAATAGAAGTGTTTTCCATGTGAAAAATCTGTCTATATATTGTGGTAGATATTGATGCACACTAGTAGTGAACAGGTCGTTTACTCTAGAACCTTGCGAGACAATGCGCTAGACTTTTACCCACAGCGTTCGGTTAACAGCTGTTTGGGTGGAAAGTCCTACTGTGCCAGTGGCATAGTGAACAGGGCCAGTAGTGACCCCTGCAGGGTCGGTAGTGACTCCTACGGACCCGATATAGCTGTACTGGGCCGGCACAAGATGGCCAACATAGAGGAGGATCCTCAAAAGTATGCAGGAGCTTAGTCAAGGTCGAGAACAGGAAGTACTTACCCTTAAACTACCAACTCCATGGACCCAACTCTATATACAGCCTGGGAGCCTTGCAGGACTACTCATTGGACAATGAGGAGAAAGGACTCCGCTCTTAGCCACTTGGCACCTCCCTTAATTAACCATACTGCATTGTGGATTGGCTTGCTATTTATATAATCAATTGTATTGGCTAATCTGCTTCCTGTGTATTGATTGTTATATGTTTTGTGCTTATCAGCTCTCCTATAAAAGGAGAGCACACACTGTTACTCTTTGCATTCATTACAATGTTGCGATGGCATATACATTTATATTGCTAAACCCTAGAAGAATAATTACCCTCAGGACAGCTTAAAGAATAAAGCCATTATTACAGACACTACACGGTACTGTTTGTTTGAGCCATGGGCTCTTGCCTTACCAGGTAATTCGGTTGCCCTGCACAGTTGTCACTGTCGGTCAGCACAGTGTCCCCTCTGGAGAGAGGTAGAATACTCGAGATTAGTGGATGTCCGTGGTAACAGACCGGAATCCATTACATTGGTGGCAGCAGTGAGATAAACGGTACCTTCCCACGCTGTGCTTTTTCACGCTACCCTCTGGCCCTGCGAATGCACTGCAGGCCAGCTACCACTGAAGAAGGAGAAGTGATCTACCGGGTGTAGATCTGTGGAGAGGAGAAGAAATTGATCTACCGAAGTAGTAGATCTGAAAAAGCAATTGACACAAGATACTACCGGATTTCTCTGCAGGCTCGTAGAGGCCCTCCGCCCTGCAGCAGCTATCCCGGCACAGTATCCACTACTAAAGGCTCTCTGCATCAACCGTAGAGCTTGCTCCGTTTGCAGCAGTCCAGTACAGATGCTACCGTATCTTCTACAGGCTCGTAGAGTTCGCTCCGCCCTGGACATAGAGATACCGGCACTGTGCAGAAAGAAGAGAGAGTCATGTATCAGCTATACAGACTCAGCTACCAAAGGTTATTCAGCTTGGAGTGTTACTCAGCTGGTAACAGTGACCCCGGCACTGTATTCATTTACAGTGTCCCTACACCACTGCCTGTAGGCTCGTAGAGCTTGCTCCGCCCTGCAGCAGTACAAGAAGTTTCGTAACGGTTGTTACAAACAACGGAGTGCCAGATACTGCCACAGTATCCATTGGACCAACCCCTAGATCTTCTAGAGCCACTGGAAGCACTGCTACCGGCCCGGATCTCACCTATACCGGCCCAGGATCCAGTTGTAATGACCATTTCACAGATCTGAGTTGAGATCGATCCTCTATCTGCAAAGAATGGCCACCCAGAGAGCACGCAGCGCCGGTAGAGCACCCGCTGGCAACCCAAAAGCTACAGCAATTGACAGATTGACCGAAGCGTTGACGGCTATGATGAGGCCCAACCAAGACAATGCACCAGCTAGGCTAAAGGCTCCGAAGTTCGACGGCGAAGGAGACGTCGAGTACTTTATCAGTAGATTCGTGGAGGTAGCCGAGATGAACGATTGGCCAGAGAACATGGCCATGTTGTACCTGAGATATGCATTACGAGGTAAAGCATTGGACTGTGGAAAGCCTCCACATCTGCAGGGTATCTTTGCTGCATTACGAGCACGTTTTGGGCTAACACCAAGGGAAGCTATGTCCCGGCTGACCAGCCTACGCCGCCAACACAGGACGTCGCTCCAAGAGCATGCAAGTGAAGTAGAGCGCCTAGTGCGCGTTGCGTATGCAGATCTACCTCACCGACCCATGCAGAGGATGATGCTGGATATCTTCAGCACCACAGTCGGAAACGCTTACCTGCAAAGACATTTGTTGGCCATGCAGCCTGTTGACATAGCTGAAGCAGTCAGGGCCGGCAACGAGTACATGCAGATAAAGACGCCGTTTAAAGAACGCCAGGCTCATGTACGGATGTTGGAAGAAGATGCCGACAACCCCCCAATACATTACGGACAGCAACCAACCACCACTGGACAAGCCAAACAACTCCTGATGCCCCGTACAGTCCTGGAACTCTAGGAGAGAGTGGACAACCCCCCAAGAGAGCATCAATGCCCGCTGACTGCAGCTGGACAACTCCTGACACCTCAAACAGTCCTGGAACTCTAGGAAAGAGTGGACAACCCCCCAAGAGAGCACAGACGCCCGCTGATGACAGCCGGACAGCTCGACAACCCCCTTTTAGTCCTGTAACTCTAGGAAAGAGTGGACAGCCCCCCAGGAGAACACAGACTGACAGTAGCCAGATTGCTCACCAACCCCCTTTTAGTCCTGTAACTCTAGGAAAGAGTGGACAACCCCCCAGGAGAATAGAGACTGACAGTAGCCGGAAAGCTCGCCAACCCCCTTATAGTCCTTTAACTCTAGGAGAGAGTGGACAAACCCCCAGGAGAACACAAATGGCAGCGCCACCGCTGGAGCGACCTTACCAGGCCAGCTACTTCCTGGCTGGAAGGTTAGCCGGTAGTCCAGCCTCCCTGTCGATTGACACAGGCTGCACAACCAACTTGTTGTCGAAGCATCTGTATCAGCAATTGCCACAGTCAGTGAAGTACACGCTGCAATGCAGCGAGGCGCATGAACTCATGGCTGACGGATCTAGGATTCCCTTTTACGGTACCCTGCGAGTAAACTTGCAGCTTCGTAGACTGAGAACGAGCGTTAACTTCGTCATTAGTGACATTAATGAAGATGCTATAATTGGCATGCCGTTCCTCACCTTACACGAGTGTGCCCTACGGTTTCCAGTCTCACATGTCATCATTGACGGACATGTGCTACCTTGCACGGACGAGCACGGGCGGCCACTTAATGATAGTGTCCGTCTAGCACAAGCAGAGCTGACGGAGAACCCCCCTTACGCCCTGAAGAAGAGGACGTCCCCATACAACCACCTACTGTAGAGAGAACTACATGTGGGATGCACCAGGCTATAAAGAGCCCCCCGCCACACGCAGATGGTAAAAGATTTGAGCCGGACCGGACAACAACTGTAGAAGCTAGAGGCAAAACAGTGTTCCCCCCCCCCCACCGTTGGCTACACCCATGCGATGGAGAGAGGAGACCCCCACCGCTGGAAAGAGGCAGCCACCCTTCAGCCATCCAGCCCCTACAAAGAAGAATAGACTACCCCGAGGAACTTCCCGACAACTTCCAGTTAACAGAATAACTGTAGCTGACCGTCTAAAGATGTCAGAGAAGTGGCCAAAACCTCCCAGCACCCAAACCCTTCCTGTTAAGCCGGGCAGAGTGAGACAAATTTGTAAACAACTCTGCAGCACAGACCAGCCACTCGTACCTAGCAGTGACAGTGACAGGACCATCCCCCAATTAGCCATGGCTGCTGATCAGTGCATAGAGCTTGAGGACCACAAGGCAGATTTTCTGCAGGATGCAAGCCTTGATAATTGTCCATCGGCCAACTGCGCAGACACAGAAGTACTTGTGATGCCCACAGCTGAGCTGTATAGAGGCCCCCATTCATTGATAAAGACGGTGAAAGAGAACTTGCTGCCGGATGCATACCTCCCTAACTACCCAACGCCCAACTCTACTGAGACGGAATTACCTACCATGCAAACCCCTGAATTAGGTGAAGAGCCCGTCCTTTCCCAAGGTCTAGTTGATGAAGAAACCGCCTCGGCCAGTACAAGTACCGAGGAAACGTAGTCCCAGGAGACTGCAAGCGCACGCAGTGGCTGTCATCCTTTAAGACAGTACCGCCAGAGAAAGCCTGTGGTGGGGACTAAGGGTGAACGTCCCACGAGGTCTTCACCACCAACCTTAGTGCCACACAGCACAGTGCACCACACCCCGGCACGGGATGTTGCTTTCGCCCCCACGGTACAGTGGGAAGAGGAGAGAAGGCGTTGGCATTCCTTAGAAAAGGAACGGCGGTCTCCTAAAGTTGAGATAAGGAAGGTTCTGCCAGCACTACAACTTCTGGGGTCACTGCTCACACCCATACATGACGCTATGGTACAGCGAGCCCCGCTGCACTATAGGCAGCCCATGGACATGTTGCATAAAACTGGTAATGTACGTGTTGCTGTAGACTCACGCTCACAAATGAACGTGACGCCCAAGCTTACTATACGATTGGTACAAGCATCAAGCCCACTCGTAGAGGAGGAAAAAGAGCTGATTACTAGCTTCCCCTATGATCCAGGAGGAGTTGAGTTATGGGAGGTCACCTGTAAGGGCGACCTTCTCTGGAGAGAGGTGCTATGTCATCTCATGGCATAGTGCTCGACTATATATATAATCAAATATATAATCTGGGTACGGGTGTTACCCCCACACATATCTGCTCTTGATATTCTTTTATTAAAGCCAGGCTATGACTTTAATGGAGAGAGGTATGTGGTAGATTTTGATGCACACTAGTAGTCAACAGGTCGTTTACTCTAGAACCTTGCGAGACAATGCGCTAGACTTTTACCCACAGCGTTCGGTTAACAGCTGTTTGGGTGGAAAGTCCTACTGTGCCAGTGGCATAGTGAACAGGGCCAGTAGTGACCCCTGCAGGGTCGGTAGGGACCCCTACCGACCCGGTATAGCTGTACTGGGTCGGCACAAGATGGCCGACATAGAGGAGGATCCTCAAAAGTATGCAGGAGCTTAGTCAAGGTCGTGAACACAAAGTACTTACCCTTAGATTACCAACTCCATGGACCCAACTCTATATACAGCCTGGAAGCCTTGCAGGACTACTCATTGGACAATAAGGAGAAAGGAATCCGCCCTTAGCCACTTGGCACCTCCCTTAATTAACCATACTGCATTGTTGATTGGCTTGTTATTTATATAATCAATTGTATTGGCTAATCTGCTTCCTGTGTATTGATTGTTATATGTTTTGTGCTTATCAGCTCTCCTATAAAAGGAGAGCACACACTGTTACTCTTTGCATTCATTACAATGTTGCGATGGCATATACTCTTATGTTGCTAAACCCTAGGGGAATAATTACCCTCAGGACAGTTTAGAGAATAAAGCCATTATTACAGACACTACACGGTACTGTTTGTTTGAGCCATGGGCTCTTGCCTTACCAGGTAATTCGGTTGCCCTGCACAGTTGTCACTGTCGGTCAGCACAGTGTCCCCTCTGGAGAGAGGTAGAATACTCGAGATTAGTGGATGTCCGTGGTAACAGACCGGAATCCATTACAATATTACAAAGGTTTTTCGTGCGAAGAATTTTGTTATTCTTGTGTGCGGTTGTTTTTGTGTGAAAAACACTGTTTTTTTTTGCGCAAAACTCTCATTATGATAAATACACATTTTTTACGCGAATAACAGTGTTTTCCATGTGAAAATTTTTTACAGATCGTGAAAGGTTTTGCAAAAAATATTTTGTTTTTGTGCGCGAAGATTGACCTTTTCTGCGTGAAAAATGCTGTTTTTTCAGACGAAGAATGTTGTATTACTCGCGCAAAGAAATGACACAGTTTTTTTAGCGAAAAGCTCTTTATTATGTAATCAAATTTCTTGCGCAAACAGATTATTTTCTGCGCGAGAATATGTACACATTATAAAACGTTTTTGCAAAGATTTTTTTTGTTTTCCTGCGCGAAAACTTGTTTTTTTTGTGCAAAAATTTTCTTTTTTTTTAGACCAAAAACGTTGTTTCATTTGAGCGAAAACTTCTATGTATCATATAAAGATCATTACGCCAAAAAAGTTTCATTGTTGGGCAAAAAGCTGCATGTATTACAAAATTGCGAGAAGAATGTTGTATTTTTTGCGCAAAGAATGTGCTTTTTTTGGATGAAAAATTTCGTCTTTTTTCAGAAAGACAATGTTGTTTAATTCGCAAAAAAGCGTTTTTTTTGCTCGAACATTTCTTTATGTTATATGGACATATTTTTTGAGAAAAAAAATATTATTTCCCACGAAAGCCCTTTATGTTTCATGAGGTTTTTTTGCGCAAATGAACAAAATTTAACCAATTTATTTTATGTTATAAAAGGCTTTTCGCTCAAAACTTTCTGCTGGTTTCAGATCATGTCAATCGGTGCATGTTTAGTTATTTAGTAACCATCACTTTTACACAGAAAGCATACATTTCGATAACAGTAACTGAAGCAGCAGCTTCTACTACACTATCTGCTACAATTAATAGGAAGATTTTCTGTAAGAAAAAATAAATAATTATTTTTTACTAGCTGAGACACTCAACTCATTGCCCGCTATGGAGTAGGTATCTTTAAATTACCTACAATTAAATAATAATCAATAACAGTGGATTTTATTTTATCTTTTTCAGAATGAGTAGTAAAGTCGATAAAAATCAATTGATGAATGAAGAACCAAAATCCCAGCTGGTCTTTTCTCTACAATCATCACCCATCATCTTTGATAACCCACCCAAAAAAAGAATAATCAAGACACTAAAAGTCAATTGATGATGCAGAAGTAGTAAT